>JAYESA010000019.1:75573467-76173467 GCA_036927795.1 Iris macrosiphon | reverse complement strand
CCTCCGTCCAAACAAACTCCACATCCTTCCTTGTGAGTCTGGTCATCGGCTCGGCAATCCTCGAAAAATCTTGCACAAATTTCCTGTAGTAGCCTGCCAATCCCAAGAAACTCCTGATCTCTGCTACCGAACTCGGAGTCTTCCAAGATTCCACTGCTGAAATCTTCTTCCGATCCACTGAAATACCATCACCAGTCACAACATGCCCCAAGAATTCCACCTTGTCCAAGAAAAACTCACATTTGGACAACTTCCCATACAGCTTCTCCTTCCTCAGCACATCCAACACAATCCTCAAATGCTCCTCATGCTCCTCCGGTGTCTTCGAGTATATGAGTATGTCGTCGATGAACACCACCACGAACTTGTCAAGGTACTGGTGGAACACCTTGTTCATCAAGTTCATAAATACCGCCGGCGCATTAGTCAAACCAAACGGCATCACCATAAACTCGTACTGACCATACCGAGTTCTAAAAGCAGTCTTCGGTATGTCCTCCGGCTTCACCTTCACCTGATGGTAGTCTGATCTCAAATCTATCTTAGAAAATACCTTCGCACCACTCAACTGATCAAACAGATCATCAATCCGTGGCAAAGGATACTTATTCTTGATAGTGAGATTATTCAAAGCCCTGTAATCAATGCACATGCGCACTGATCCATCCTTCTTCGGTACAAACAATACCGGGGCTCCCCATGGTGAAGAACTCGATCTGATAAACCCCTTATCCTGCAATTCATCCACCTGCTTCTTCAACTCGACCAGCTCGCTGTTGTTTACTCTATAGACATGCTGCGAAATTGGTTCTGCACCTGGCACCAAGTCTATAGAAAATTCAACATCTCGATCTGGCGGCAATCCTGGCAATTCCTCAGGAAACACATCCAAGAATTCTGCTATCAACGGATGTGGCAACTCCTTGTCTTCCACCATAGCTCCACAAATAATGCCTTCTCCCTGCTCTGCAGCTCCTCTAGCAAACTCGAACTCTGGCTCTCCTGGCGGACCAAACAAAACTCTACCTCCTCTACAATCTATGCTAGCACGGTGCCTACTCAACCAATCCATCCCGAGTACAATGTCGTAGCTCGGAAGTGGCATTACAAGTAGACACGCACTCAACTCCCGGCCTCCCAGAGTAACTCTCCGATCCTTGCAAATATCATTAACCAGGATAATGCCTCCCCCGGTCATGATCTTGCAAGTCCTAAGCAAAGACTCAGCTACCAGACCATGCTTTAGAGCAAAAGAAACAGATACAAAACTATGGGAAGCACCACTATCAAACAAAGCTAAAGCTGGAATGGAATCAAGAAGAATAGAACCTGCGATAACATCTCCGGTGGGTTCCTCCTCTTCGACTGTCATAGCAAACGCTCGTCCTTGCCGAGCACCTCCCTGCTGCTGATGCTGGACAAAACGCTGCTGCTGTGTCGGAAGCGGTCCCCTCGGTTGTGCTGCAGGTGGTCTCGTCTGTGCCCTCGGAGCTGGAGCTGCTCCCTGAACTGCACGACGAGGACACTCCCTCAATTGATGCCCTTCAGTACCACAATACAAACAAACTCCTAGCCTCTTCCTGCAAACTTCCCAGATGTGGCCGGGCTTCTTGCAGTAGTTGCATGGAGCTTGCTGTAACTGCCTCTGCTGCTGAGGTGCCTGGTGAAAAGGTGCTCTAGCTGGAGTCTGGTTCTGTTGTGGCTGCTGGAAAGGTCTGGACTGGAAATGAGGACGTTTGGCAGATACTGCACTGCCGTTGGCCCCCAGAAAAGAATCACGGTCTCTCTTGGTCTTCAAACCCAGATCCCGCTCAACCTTGCGTGCCTCCGCAAGTATCTCCGAGTATGTCTCATAAAAAGACGGAATGAGAATCTTCACTTCCCAGTTTAGACCCTCTCGGAAACGGATAGCTCGAACTTCCGGCTCCCTCACCAGATACTCTGCAAATCGGCTCAGCCTACCGAACTCCGCAGCGTATTCCTCCACAGACATGCTTCCCTGAATGAGACTCTCAAATTGTCTCCCCAAGTCAAGCCTGTCTATCCGAGCGAAAAACTTCTTCTTGAAAAGGTCCTTGAATACCTCCCAAGATTGTCCTGCGTCAACTAGAACCGGCTCATTCCTGAACCAAGTACGAGCGACGTCGAACAGTTGAAGTCCTACCGCCTCAACCTTCAGATCTTCAGAAAGACGGGACACCCTCATAAGACGCTCAATGTCCTCGAGCCAATCATCAGCATAGACGATGCCCTCCGTCCCCTTGAAAACCCTAGGCTCCAGTTTCTTGAAGTCCTGAATGTTGCCTGGCCGAAGCTGAGCAACCTGAGGAACAACCTGCTGCTGGATCGGAACTCCTCTCTCGACTACAGCACGA
Organism: Iris macrosiphon; assembly: GCA_036927795.1. Taxonomy (NCBI): domain Eukaryota; kingdom Viridiplantae; phylum Streptophyta; class Magnoliopsida; order Asparagales; family Iridaceae; genus Iris; species Iris macrosiphon. The sequence continues at coordinate 76,171,092 of JAYESA010000019.1, read as the reverse complement.
GCAAGCTGATGAGCACTCTCGATGCCCTGCCGTAGAACGTCGGTCTGCCTCTGATGTGCCTCTGACTGAGCCCTCTGTGCCTCGAGCATCTCACGAAACAGAGTAAACATCTGTGACGCCTCTGCTGGCACAGGAGGTGGAGGTGGAAGCCCCTCAGATACAGCTGGCACAGTCCTCTGAGTAGGAGGTGGACCTCCGAAGGCAGCTGACACTCCAATCACCGGAGAAGTGACTGGTGCAGGCCCTCGGGATGTCGCAGACCTCTCAGAAACTGCTCTCCCCTGCTGTGATCTAGTCTTAGGCGGCATCCTGAGACAAAGCGAAAGAAAGAATCAATATGGCACAAGATGTAAGATATCAAGGAAAGGACAAGTTTAAGGGATCAAGTATCAATATCAAAGGAGTATAGTTGAATCAAAAGAATTTTCCTAGATGTGATTGAGTATCTCAGCCTATATCCTATATCCTATTGCAGGCTCGCAGTAGTACAACTAAGTTGTCGCACTACCACGACATCACATACTTGTGAAGCTAGACCTGCATGGGCCACCACCAAAAACGTGTCACGACCCGCACCCGGTGTAAGGGTACTAGTCGGAAACAACGCCCAGCCTACGCCGCAGAATCGGCGGTAGAACGCTGTCTAGATAATCTATCTAATATAATGAACCACCAATAATGATAAAATACTCAATCACAGAACTAAGATGGAAAGAGCACGAATCAGATAAAGAAATGAATAGTCACAATACAACTCATGAGTCTAAAATAATACATCAATGAGTCTGAAAAAAATAACAACAAAAGCTGGAGACAAATCCAGTACAAAGAATACTACAAAACTATAAAGCTACAACTCCAGGGTCAACTGTCTCAGTTGGGATAAGTCCCTCTTGAGCCAGGGTCTCAGAATCTAAACCCACAACATCCTGGGGTCCATAGTAGGTAGGGTACTCCTCAGTGTCATCTGGAAAAATATTTCCAGTCAGGAAGGAGCAGAGTACAACCCTAACAGCAGTTCTCAAATAATGATAAAAACTATGTAACAGTAAATAGCTGTGGATAAACAAGATGCATAAATAGATACAAGAATGTAGAGACAATAAGGAAATACTGGAAAAAATACAATAATGAACAATATGCTGATGGAACAAGAATACTAATGACTAAGTGTGTGAGTACAGCTTAACATGTGATCGGCTTGGGCAAGATGCAATGCGGCCTGGCTAATCATACGTGCTGGGTATGACCAACACTATTCAGGAAACAAGACTTTATTCAATAGGGATTTGATCACATATCTATACTAATACTCCCCACCCCCGACTGGTATAATAGATCCAACCACGGTACGTTATGGCACGAGATTCCCCAAGAAGATAGCTAGTCTCCCCGAGAATCGGTGTCTGTACATGCACAAGATAACCAATGAAACAATACTTGCACCATATACACCATATACCAAGGAATAACATCTCATGACGAGATCCGGATATACCAATCCGTGTAACCATAGTGTCGAGAGAAACATGTAAATCTACACTAGATACAACGAACATAGAGGATATCATAAATGAGAAACTATCAGAGAATGTACTCGCCTGAAGTCCAATGAACAGTCTCACAAATGTCTGACTCGGTGCCTCGAAGACCTAGATATGGAATACAACATTAAAACAAGGTCCCGGAAAGAGAACAAGTCAAACTAGACAACTTCTAGGCCAATAAGTCAATTCTAAGTCTAAAGTCAACTATGGTCAACTCTAAAGTCAACTAAAGTCAAACATGGTCAAACCTAGGTCAACCTCACAAAATATCTAAAATATAAAATAGAAATAAAATACAATGATTTTAGGAATCAAATTAGATTCCAAAAGAATCTACACAAAGTATTTAATAATACAAAAATTATATATCATAAATAATATCTATGTAAACCAATATCCATATAATTAAAATACTATAAATATAATAATTATATGCCTCACAAAACACCCATATATATATATATATATATATATAACAATAAATATATATAATATAAATAAACTGCCAAAGTGTCATTGAAAACAGGGGGTTAAAACAAAGATTTAAAATAAAATAGCTTATAGTGACAGTCTTGACTGTCACTAAAAACTGTCGCAGAAAAACCGTGTGTGATATACACACTGCTGAACAATTGGTGACAGTTAAACAACTGTCACCGAAACTGTCGCCAAATGCTGTTGAATCCCGCCCGCAGTCATTAATGACAGAAACGTCATTAATGCAGAGCGGTTACAGCGGCTACAGCGGCTGCTCATTAAAACGGTCAATTAATGACAGTTTCACTGTCATTAATGCACTGTCGCTAAAAACTAGTTATATAAATATAATTATATATATAAAAACAGAATATATATAAAACAATAATATTTATATAAATAAACAGAATATATAAAACAATATATATACATATATAAAACCTTTAATAAAACTATACATATATATGTATATTAATATAAACATAAACTTATACATTCAAATATTAAATAAATATTAACACAAGAACATATTAATGTACATACTTAACATTAATATCCAAACAATTACATAATAATTATAAATAATATAATTACACAATTAAACATACAATATGTTTTATAAAACATTTTATGTACAAAATATATTATTAATAAGTAGTACATATATATTATACAAGAAGCTACATATTATTTTGTACACTATTTGCACACACAAAATATAGATCCATGCTACAAAAATTACTATAATAAATACACAAAAATAAACATATAATCTCCATATATATATACATATTATAAAATAAGAATTTAAACCATACATAATTAGATCTACACATAAACACATTAAATTGGAGAGTATCACACCGTATCCCACTAGATCTAGGATACGCATGCGACACGAGTCCAACACACAACCAATTGCACCCCGAAGGACACAAACAACTCACAAATAATATTTACGAACAAATCAAAGCGTCAAAAGTAGATCTATGTGTCCGTGTCAAAATACGACATGTTCAAAGCCCCGTGTCGGAGGAAAACCCCCAAATGACACGTATCACCAAATAGTTGGGACACGAACCACAAGTATCCCAATATGGACACGACACTAGCCTTAAACACAAAGTTCATTGTCCAATTGATCTATAGGATCAATTGACACACACAACAAAATGTAAATTCGGAATTCCAACAAAATTGATACAAAAAGCACCATAACTTTCTCCATGGGTCTCCTATGAACACAAAACAAAGTCCTATGGGTAGTACATACATATAGGTTGATTTTACATGATTAAATTCCAGATTTAGAAGCTATTTAAATGGGAAAATCTGGAATATACCTATTGGGAGATGGATTCCCAATGAAAACTCCAATTGAGATGAACTTGCTTCCAAATTGTAGATCCTTGCTCCTCTTTGTAGATCCTTGCTTCCTTCTTCTAGATCCTTGCTTTCTTCTTCTCTAATGGTGAATTGGGAAGAATTTTGAATGAATTTGGTAGGGAATTGGATTGGGAATGGAGGGAATTTGGTAGTGGGAATTTTCTAGATCTAGAATTGAAATAAAATGAGAGGAGAGAGAAATTTCCCCCCTCCCTATATAGGCCAGCCATGCCCCCCTCCCCAAGTAATTATGAAATGTCCAATGTACCCCTTGGGGCCTCTCATGAAGAAATAATTAAAGAAGGAAGCTTCTAGTCTAATCATTTAATTAATTTAATCCATCTCCTTAACTATGGGCTTTCTAAATGGGCCAAGTCTAACTAATTAATTCATGTTGGTCCATGGGTCCAAACTAAACTAGTTGGGTCCACTAAAAATAAGTCCAAAATATTTTAATAACATCTCACAACAATTAAATAATACAACAATTAATTATTTACCATGCACAATATTTATTTAAATAGGAAATTACTAAAATACCCTTTTTTCTAAAATGTGGGAGTGACAACTATTGATTGTGTGTTTGTTAGCGTGATGTCTGATGCAATATTGTATTATTTAATGATATCTATAGGATTGTTGGATTGTTCAAACAAGACTCCGAAATCAGGTTATTGGTATTGCCAGCAGCAGGACCCCAGGCGAGTACATTCTCTGACTATTTTTATTATGTTGTTTATCTCTATAATTCTAGTTGTGTAACGTACATGATTTTGACACTGTTGTTTACACGAGTTGGCATCATTGAGACCTATCACGAGGAGTCGTGATTGGAATCCATCGTGCTAGCTGGGGAAACGGGAAAATATTAGTAGCTTATGTGATCATACCCAACTCTACTTGCATCATAGCTCACCCACACCTCACGTCGGTGCAGCCTGACCATTACATGCCTCATAGCCTGTTATGTACGATTAGCCTGACTATTGCTTGCATCATAGCTATCCGGATGGTTAGCCTGACCTTACATGAATCATAGCTAGTCATACATAGAAAGCCTGATCAGTCCCAAGCCGATCACATGATATGCTGATGTTTCATACACTTAGCTAGATAGTCTATACATGTATCTCTAGTCTTGATCTAGCATTTCTCTATGTTCTAGTTATTGTTCTTGCATTCACTATATTCCAGTTCATTGTTCTAGCATGCACATGTATTCTGTTCATTGCTAGTTGCACCATTGATGACATATGCTCCAATATCTCATTATTCCAGTGTTGTTTATTGCCAGTATTTATATCCATCTTATATTTTTTTACACTGTATTATAGTTTTTGTCAACATACATGAAACTGTTGTTAGTACTTGTACTTCGCTCCAATCCTAACTGAATATTTTTTCCAGACTGCGACATAGAGGACTTATTTCCGGCAAACTTGGAGATTTGTATGTTATTGATTGCAGGTTAGACTATTTATTGTTGTTTAGACTTGTCTTGTATTTTATTTATTTACTTCGATATCTTATCGTGCTTTAGTTCTGTGATTGAGTATTTTTATATTATATTGTGATATCTGTGTCTCCTTATGGAGTTGGATATTCGTGTGAGATTGATTAGATAGTATTGTGACCTAGACAACGTTCTACCGCCGATGCTGCGGTGAAGGCTGGACGTACCCACGTACTCGTGCCCCTATATCGGGTGCCGGTCGTGACAGATTGTTTGGATATTTTTCCCTGTCTCGTTGTTTTTCGTGGATCTGTAATCGAGTTTTCTACTTCCAAGTAGTTGTGAAGATCCGTTTGAATCGATAAGAAGTATGTAAGGAGTCAGAGTATTTCTTATTCTACTAGTGGAGGCTTTTCAAGACTGGGCTCCAATTTTTTTGTGGTCTTTCCTACTAGAGTTTTCCATATAAAAATTGTTGTATGTGTTTTTGATTTTGTGTGATTTTCACGATTGGGTTTCTGCGTATTTCTTCGGTTCTCTCGCTGCTTCTTGGTTTGGAGGAATGTATTTCGCGTTTCTTTTCCAACAATAATTTCATTGAAATGAAATATAGCGCACGCGTACACATACACACACTCTCTCTCTCTCTCTCTCTCTCTCTCTCTCTCTCTCTATATATATATATATATATATATATATATATATTGGTTTGGAGGATTGGATTTTGCGTTTCTTTTCCAATAATAATTTCATTGAAATGACATATAGCGCACGCGCACACATACACACACTCTCTCTCTCTCTCTCTATATATATATATATAAAAGAAGTCCTCAAAAATCAGCCATCTGGTTTTATATTATTAAATCGGACTGTGAAACAACCGTTGGATTGGATCCAAAAGCTCATATTATATCTACTAAACTTGCGGGTATTTTTCAAAAATATTAGGGTGGTTTTTACAACCAAATCCTATCAATTAAACCAATTCCTATCTAATTTTTCTCTCCTCTCCTTTCTCTCTCCCTCCTCTTCTATTAGGAAGAAAAAGGGAAAAAACTCCCCATGGCAACGCTCCCTCCCCACACAACCAGCTGGTACGCACACAGACAAAACCCATCACCGATTAGCGCACCCTCTCCACAACCGATCATTGCCTCCTCTCCAGCCGGTCGCCGCCCCCTCCACAACCCATGACCGCACCCTCTCCACGGCATTCACCTCCCACTCTTCACAGCCGGTCATAGCCCCCTATCCACGGCGATCACCTCTCCCATTCAGCTGATGAGTTTGGTTACAATTTTCAAGTTTTTATAGGGTTTCTAGGCCATTCACGATTGAAATAAACACTTTGATTCATGTTTGAATTCATAGCCTCATATTTGTTATAGTTTACATTACCATAATCCTATATTTGTGTCCCTCCTAATTGATGTAAATGTATTTGTCTTAATCTGGGTCCGTGTGTGTGCTGATGATGTGTTAACCATTGATATTATTAAATTCTTACTATCCACACAATCTGGTTACATTATTTATATGGTAGTTTACCATGAACATCCATCATTTGTATATCATATCATGATTTTTATTCTTGTTGGTATATTTTTATACAGGATGGAAGAACAATCATTTGTTCAAAGTTTTTCCTCAAGTTTCATAGGGCCAAAATCCCATAGAAGGGCAAGAATTTGAAACTTGGGAAGGTGCATTTGGATTCTACAATACATATGCAAAACAAGCAGGTTTCAGCATTAGGAAAGATGGGGGTAAGAAGAAGAAAGGTACTGACATATGGACTTGGAAAAACTTTGTATGTTTCATTGAAGGAGAAACAAACTTATGTCATGAGCGAAAGAGAAAATAAGAATTTTAGAAGGCGAGGAAGAAATTGTTGTGATTGCGAAGCCAAACTGAATGTTGTTCGGAATAAGCATAATGCTCTTTATCGTCTCAAGTTTCACCGAAGAACATAATCATCCACTTTCAACTCCAAAAAAAGTTCACTTTTTAAGGTCGCACCGCATGGTTTCAAGTGTTGCAAAGGATCTAGTAGATGACTTTAAAGCTGCAAATGTACCAACAAGCCAACAACTTCGACTAATGACAAAACAAGCAGGCGAGATTAAAAATATGGAGTGTACTGAGAAAGATATCAGAAATTATAAAAGGACTAAGAAAGAAAAAAGAAAGGGGCATGATGTGAGGTGTTTGAAAGAGTATTCTTTATCAGAAAAGTTGAAGAACCCTTTATTTTATTTTAAAATTATGAAAGATGAACACAATAATATGACTAGATATTTTTGGGTAGACTCCGTTGCAAGAGAAGCTTACACACTATTTGGTGATGTAGTTGTGTTTGATACAACATACAACACTAATGAATATTCCATGATCTTTGTTCCACTCACAGGGGTTAACCATCAGGGTCAAACTATTGTACTTGCATGTGCTTTTTTAAGCGGTGAGTCGAAAGAGTCATTTACTTGGTTGTTTCAAAAATAGCTCAAAGTTTTTTCACTCCACCAACAGTAATAATTACTGACCAATGTCCGTCAATGATGGAGGTGATACATGAAGTTTTTCCAACTACAATCCATCTTTTCTGTATTTGGCATATCATGAGTATGTTTTCAGATAAACTTGACCCACTAGCTACAAAATTTATTATGACTATTTCAAAGACAATGTGTATAATTCAGAGACTGCGGATGATTTTGAGATTAGTTGGAAGAATGCTTTAGAAAAAAGTGGTTTGGAAGATGATTATTGTTTGAAGATTATGTATAAAATTCGTAAGAGATGTGTCCCCGCCTACCTCAGAGACCATTTTCATGCTGGAATATCAAGTAGTCAAAGAGTAGAAAGCAATCATTCTTTCTTCAAGAAATATATTGATAAAAAAAATCATTGACTCTTTTTATCACACGGCTTAATATGGCAATTGAACATCAAAGAAATGAAGAGTCAAGAGGGGATCATGTTGATATTTATGAATGTCCAAAATTGTTAACAAGGATGCCTATGAAAGCGCAGATGCGTTGTGTCTATACGTGAAAGTATTTTCAATTGTTTCAAGAATAGGTTGTCGAGAGTGAAGTTTCTGACGCAGCTCGCGTTCCAGAAGGTCATCGGGACGGAGGGCTTCGCGGCAGTGCTGGAGATGCTGATATGCACCGGGCTCGTCGTGACGGTCGCCTCCGTGGTCGGGCTCTTCGCGAGCGGTGAAGCGGGGACGCTGAGGGGGGAGATGGAGGGGTTCTTGAAGGGGAGGACGGCATACATGAGAAGAGAGAGAGAGAGAGTGAGTGAGAGAAGAGAAGAGAGAATCAGCGGGTGAGTGAGAGTGAGTGAGCGAGTGAGAGAGTGAGCAGAGAGAGACGAGAGACGAGAGAGAGAGAGAGAGAGAGGGAGTGAGAGAGAGCGTTAAAATATATATATATATATATATATATATATATATATATATATATATATATATATATATATATAACGGAGAGTATTATTTTTTGTTTTTTTTAATGGAGACGATGGAAAATTTTTGGAAAACGTAAAACGCCATTCCGATGGGCGTTATGATGCTTTGTTTGTAAATTTTAAAATTTGTATGCTCTGAGTGGGATTTGCCTTAATTTCGTTGCTCTGAACGAAATTTTCCGTATAAAACCAGATGATTGGTTTTTGAACATATATATATATATATATATATATATATATATATATATATATACACGTACATTGTATGTGCGTAAAAAAATATTGTAAAAAAATAAACATAAATTTATTATAAAAATGTTATTCCTAGAAATTTAAGTCAAGCAATGAAAAAAATGCCTCCCACCTTAATCACTTGAGTTATAAATATATCATATTAGGTAGTTAAATGTTTGGTTAGATTTTTTTTTTAAATAATTAGTAGAATATTTAGGTAGTTATTTAGTTATCTATTTATTAATTTATTTAAATGATGATATACATACGACATAGATGGCTTATTTTTGAGCCGTCTCTAAACCGCATTATATATACTAGTAAATTAACGTGCGTTGCACATAAAATAAAAATTTTCTTCTGATATTAATAAAGAATTCTTTAAATATTTAAATTACATATATATATATATATATATATATATATATATATATATATATATATATATATATATTAAGAAGAATTTGTAATGTATTTGATTATATTTTAATTATAATTAGTTATAGATATATTTTTTACTTTTCATAAAGAGTCGTAAAAACGGTTATCTAGTTAATATTATCTAATTATAGACAAACATCTTTTCTAACTCATGTGGTTAAGATGAAAGATATTATTTCTGGTTGGCAAAGTTCAAATCATTAATTGTTGATATACATACGACTTAGATGATTCACTTTTGAACCGTTTTGAAATCTCATATATATATATATATATATATATATATATATATATATATATATATATATATATAAAAGCATAAAAAAAGTCCTTTTAACTCTTTTATTTTCACTGACAATGAGCTCATATGACTAAGATGTTCTGGAATTTACATGTAACCAAGTCACGAGTGAAACTGTTCGTACGTTGCGTGTAGGCCTCTGGAGCTACACTCGTTTGCGCATGACAAACTTCAATAATAGTAGGAACCACTGCTAATGGATAAGCCAGTTAGAAGAAGATGATTATCAACAGAAGCTGAAAGTGACTGGCTGAGCATTATTCAACATTGTAATCTTCACTAACAAGCGGCCAACAGATAAGCAAAAGACTTAATTATTGAATCTTAAGCTAATAGTCATCAGAAGAAAGTAACACTTAGCTACAAGACAATGCCAACAGATAAGCAAAACAACAAGATGACTATGCAAATTGAGGTCAAAACTATTTAAGAATCAAAAATCTTCTTGTCGCTTTCAATGTAGTTCTTCGTCACAATCCGACTCCATGGTGTTTGCACTCTCCGATAAGAAATATGATTCACTAAACTGAGAATTTAGTGTATTTAGGTATCACATATACAGTGTACTAAATTTCACGAATTGTTTGTATCCATCTTTCACAAAATATATCAATTGAGTTATGTCAACTATTATATGTCCTCAAACTGTTCTTATGTACGAATATATATTGATCTAAAATAAATTGTGCGAAATAATGTAATATGAAGTTTAACAGTTAGCATATTTGGGGCTCTTATAAAAAAAAAATTCTAAACTTGCTTAAAACATGAAGTATATATATATATATATATATATATATATATATATATATATATATATATATATATATATATATATATATATATATATAAAAGATGTGGGGCTTCCGTGGGAATGGACACGGTTCGAATCCCTCATTGGGAACTTAGTTCTTAACCCGGTGGAAATGACATATCAAAAAAATAAATTATATATATATATATATATATATATATATATATATGGGGGCTCCAGTGGGAATGGGCACGGTTTGAATCTCTCATTGGGAACTTAGTTCCTAACCCTGTGGAAATGAGGTATAAAATATATATATATATATATATATATATATATATATATATATATATATATATATATATATATTATATATATATATATATATATATATATATATATATATATATATATATATATATAATAATAATAATAATAATAATAATAATCATCGCTGCTAGGGTTTTGGAACCGGACGAAGACAACGGCGGAGGAGATGCTCCGCGGCGTGAAGAACTTGTTAAGGAAGCTGGAGATTATAGAGGGTGGGACATTGATCTGGGCAAAGAGGAGGCCGACGGCTGGACTACGATCGAATGAAAAAGATGGCATCAAGGGGTTAGCAGGAAGGACGAGAGGGTTTGAGGCAATCGGCAGGGTGGAGGACGATTGGAGGTCATGCAGATGGGAGGCGGCGCTAGACGGAGGGAGATCAACGCAGGCGACATAACGCGGAACAGAGAAAGGAGGCTGGATGACATGGTGGCTTACCCTAACTCAGGATCACGGCTGACAGGGGTCCAAAGAGGCCGAGGTGAGGACGAGCCTGTGAGTAGGCCACGAGGGGGGATGAATTCATCACCACAGCAGGCAAGAAAAATAAGGGAGATGATACGAAGGGAAGAAACTGCTGAGGGAATAGAAGGTGGGACTCAACGACCGGATGCTATAGGAGGTTTCCAAAGCCAAACTAGCGGCACTAGTGGTGAAGGAAAGACATGGGCTGAGATGTGCCGGACTGTGGACCCCTCGATTATACTGGAATTCAATACGTCGAACCTGTGGAAGTGGAGGGTCAATTTATGGCTGAGTTCACTGATGAAGACTTGGAGGAGACGACATAATATTGGAGAAACACAATTGTCTTCTACGTAATGGGAGACAAACCTTTCTTTGCACATATCAGAGCTTACATATATCGAGTGTGGAGACCATGGGGGTAGGAGGGCCTCGAAATTTTTTCACGGGAGAATAGTTTTTTCTATGCTAGATTTGGCTTGGAATAAGATGTGGAGCGGGTCTTGCAAGGGGGGCTCTGGACCTTCAATGAAGCCTGATCATTGTGAAAAGGTGGACACCGGGAGAGCACTATGAGAGGAACATTTTTAACACCATTCTTATATGGATACGGTTCCCAAATTTTTTGTTGGATTACTAGAGCATGCCAATGGTGATAAAACTCGCCAGTCTAATAGGCAAACCTATTAAGGCGGATGATGCGATAGCGAAGAAAGCGAGGGTCACATATGCTCGAGTTTTTATAGAGTTTGAAACGACGAAAGTCCTGCCGCAAGTGGTGGAATACAAGCTATCGTCTGGAAAGTGCTGTCGTCAAGTGGTAGACTGTAATACCCCGCAACCATACCGTGTATTACGCTGAGTAGGATTAAACGAGGCAATATTTTGTTATATTTTGATTTGTTGGATTTGGGAGCTAGTATTGATTTGAGTTGGTTTTATGTGCAGATCGCATGCGGAGTTCGATGGAATCAGGTGTTCGTTCAAAGCAGTACTGGGTTAGCCGGATTGGAGCAATAATGATGTCTTCCTTAGTCCGATCGGTCGGATGATTTGGAGAGCACGACCTGCTCTCACGGTCATATCGATTGAGTAGATCATGCTTTGCATCGGACCACAGATTCAAAGGATCGTGGCAAGGTTGAGTGCTTAGTGGATTCAGACTTGGTGAGTGGGCTCTGTCCCTTCTCCTCTACTCCTTTATGCCTAATAATATGAAAAACACGTAATGTCTGGGACACTTGGAACAGGAATATTGGAATCACCACACTGTGGCGTGCATAGAGTGTGCGTCATTTTGATGGATAAAATTTGTGCCTTCAATTGGACTTATGTTTTGGGCAGTTGGGGCTTTGAGTGGATCATCTTGGTTGGAAAATTGAGGTACTTCGTGCGAGCGTACTTCTGTGGACAAGTATAAAGTTGGACGCTTTGTCAAGCAAAGTATGTAGTTATGGTTCAAAATCGAACAACTGTATCGGAGAGGGCATTATGCCACTGTTGGAGAATTGTACCACGGAGCTTTCGGAGCGAGGGATGTTGCACCAATTGGAGCAATGTGACGAGGAGCGGCATGGTGCATAATGGAGATAACTTGAGATGGTGGCTTGGGCTATAGTTGGATAATGGTTATGATGAGTTGGATGGATCGAGGCGAGTATCATTTGGTGGGACAAGAAGGCTCGATTTTCTCATCGTACCTACTTATTGGAGTATTACATTGGTCACGGACAACTGGTTGCATACAGGGTTTGGTTTCCTTGAACGAGATAGGCTTTGGGGCACCGGGACTGTTCGGCCATGGAGAAAATAAATGGTAACATACTTTGGGCATGGTAGTTGTATTTCGAGACGACCAGGCGGGCTAGCTAACCAGCGCTGGATCGGATCGAAATACAGTTAGATAGTCATTTATGTCTTGGCCAGTGACCTTCATATAGATAAGAGTTAGTTTGGTTTGGTTTGTGCATTCGTGTAGGCGGTGGCGCCACCTTGCCTCGGATGAGAGTGTGCATATCGATATTTGGGTTGCGAGGGTTGGATTATGGCATGATGCGATAGAATTGAGGCTTGGAGTGCGATGTGGTTCGATAGGTTCATACTTTGCTTCGGGTTTGAGTAGAACGGATTGTATGATTAGTTTCCTTTGAGTTGTATATAACTACTAGTATATTTGTTTGAGTTGAATGCTTGCATGCTTAACCTGCTATACAGTTTTTCTTAACATGTCATACCTCTGCCATAAAATGAATCTAGGATTCAAGTAGAAAGATCACTATATAACTATTTGCATTCACTATCTATTTAGTGTCGGTTTAGACTAGTGGTTACTCCACTCATTAGTATGGTTGTGTACTGACCCCCGTTTGTGGGCATTATTTTAAGGTTCGCTGGTGTAGTGGCTTAGCTTGGATATACGAGACATGATGTATGAAATGATAAGTACCTTTTTGGGTAAGAGAAAGAGCAAGAGTATTGCATCGCCTTTGTGGCATTCTCCTTTGTGGCATTTTTTTAGACCCTTTGAGAGTTTTGCTGCATATACTTTGATGTGTGCTTAGTATACAATACTTGACTTTTCCTGTAACTTGGTCATTTTGATGATAACCATGACGTTTGACGTCATCACCTTGTTTGAGCGCAACTCCAGGCTCGTACGACATCACGTCCCGATGAGAAAGATTATCCTCCGGGAGCATTGTAACATGGTGATTCACGTTCAGCGGGGACGATCAAAATTGTGGAAGATTGGGGCATGACAATTTGGTATCAGAGTGCCCAGTTCATTTCTCAAACTTTGTCCTTTGGTTCATCACAAAATTTAAATAGCGTTCGCGTGTCGTTTGGCTCTTGGCTCTACTCGGTACCGTATTAGATGTTTCAGGCAATAAGTCTATATATTTGTTGGTTGTGGGTGCGTGTTGTTCTTCGTTGTATTGGATTTCGTTGGTTTTTGATAGATCGTGTAGTATCATTTGGCGTTGTTGCATTCGTGCAGCAAGTTGTGTGGCATTGTTATATTTGTGCAGGAATTAGAGAGGTGTCATTGTGTTGGTTTAGCTTATTGTTCGAGAATTGCATCAGTGGAGCAGTTGGTTGTTAGACAAGATTGGTTATGTGGCATGATGTGAGTAAAAACAACGGATGAGAATGGAACTTTGTACGAGTTTCTCATTTAGCGAAGGTGTTGGACGGAGTTTGAGTTTTGGCTGGGAATATCAAAGAGAGCTTTGCACGAGTTTCTCGTGTGGCGAATGTGTGGAACCGTTGGGTATTGGCTTAGATTATTTGGTAGAGATCGTTGCACGGGTTGCTCGTGTAGCAAAAGTGTCATACAATTTGAGAAATTGTTGTAAGTATCAAGCAAGGAAACATGGGCAAGTTACATCGAGCGAGATTGACAAAAGAGTTAGATGGTTCATGCATTAGCTGAGTTTCGTGTCAGACTTTGAGTTGGGAATGGCAGGATCACGTAGAATGGATAAATCAAATAGATCTTGGATAAGTGCAAAGAAGGATGACGTGAGAAGTGACTTGATTCAGAGTAGTATATGGTATACCACGTAGTTAAGTGGCATTAGAATATTTTGGATAGACATCAATGGAATTGTCGTAACAGACTTGGTAACAGAAATATAAGTTGGTTACTGCACATTGACTGAGTTATGTATCGGAACATAGAGCAAGCGAATGTTAAGTTGTGATCGGCAAGATCACCAAGGAATAGTCAGTTCGGAATAGATGTTCATCGATGTAGAGTAAGTCTGGCATGAGAGCTATTTTATTTCTAAGTGGTATATGCGCCCTACGGAGTGGTGCACACGTTAAAAATATTCGGAACAAGATAAGCGATAGGTTTGCCCGCAACGGATGGGCTAGTACGAAATTATGTCAGAAATTGGTGCAATGGAGTTTGACTTAGGTATTCTTTGATACGTTGGATTTGAGCGATCAGGAACGGACTTGTGTAAATGGAAGTTTTTGTAACACCCCATTCCGTTCAAGCGGACTGCCGTCTCAATCGGCAATTGTGCAGCTGTCCCGACCTGCTTTGCCTCGATCAAGAAGCAAAGGATATCCAGACTTGTCCCTACAGGAATCCGGCTTAGGCTTTCAGAGGCTCGCTTAGACGTATCGCTCTACCGAGGCAAATCATCGCTAAGGTGGGTGGCTACGGTGAACTTGTCTTTGCTTAGCCAGCACACATAAAATCTGGAATCATATATGCTAGTCGCTAGGTGAATCACCTCCTGCATGCAAATAAATCCAACGCACCTAGCTAAAGGAATAATCCCAACTCATATTGCTTGCTAGAACATGGAAATGAAATACTGCTTATATTCAGACCCTCGCATGCTAAGTCCCTTAACGGTTTCATCTCTCGGACTACCTTCGGGCCCAAGCAAACGTGCTGATTATGTTCCTTAGAACGCATGCTTGTCTGCTTGATTATTACCGTATTTTCATCCAAACCCCGGGAGACTACTACGTAGTCGTTCCGTGCCTGAATGATCCTGCGAGTATCCGGGACCGTTAGGTCACCAGGCAGCCCCGAACCAGAGGAATGCATCAAGACAAGTTAATCACTGTACAGAATCATGATTCAAGCACCTCCTGTAATCGTGCACTACTGTACTACTGTTATACTGTTCTACTGTACCACTGTACCACTGTACTCCTGTTCTACAGTACTCGAGTATCTAGTGAAGGGGAAACTGACCCTGACCCTGACCTGCATATCGCGGACAACTCGAAAATGAGGCATAGTTCCACGGACGGTCTCCGGGGCACTTGGGCCGCTCCGATCCGGATGGAACTCCACTGTTTCATCCAACTGTACTGGACGAGATAGTGTGCAGCACCTACCGTTCTTTCGCTGCATACCATCCGCTCCATGGCTGAACTTACTGTATAGTCTACTGTACTAAACGAGATGGCTTATAGCACCCACTGTACTTTCGTTGCAAACTAATCTCGTTTAAGACTAGTGTCCATAATGGCTTTGCCAGCGACCGTGTTCATATAGATAAGTCATCCTCGTTTAGCGGCTATCCGCGTACGAGTCACTGCATCGCAACAACTGAACACCTGAACGATCATATTTAAACGACCCTTCGTGTATGCATATGCTTGCCTCCTGAATGTTTATACATGCCTCTGCTCGAATTAACAATGTTGCCTTAATGTTGCCTTGGACAGGGAAGAGATGGTAAGTTGGTAAGTCTCGTCGTGTTTCCTCTCATGTTGCACGGCGCACTGCCCGACACGTTCAGCTGTTCAATGTTTGCATAAAACTGATCCTAAGGCAACTAGAAAGACAACTTAATAGTTGTGCACGGAACCTGTATTACGTGTTTGGATTTGTCGAGCGGGCGAGTAGCTTCCCCACCAGTGCATTCAATGTACTGATAATCCACCAGTTTGATATGCAGGGTGCGGGAGAACCTCGTTCGGTGCGGACGCCTCCTTCGTGCGTGCTAAGGCCAGGAGTTCCCTCTGAAGCCTTGCAACGGTGCAACCGGGACTGAAGCACATATACAAGACATAAGTTGTGAACATCGCCTGACCATCGCCTGTATATTCATTCTACAGTTGTAGCCACTTGGCACGCTTTTACTGTTTCAGAGAGAGAGGCTTGAGCGACTAGTAATCTCGGCTATACGCCGTCTGTAATACATATTTCATATCAATAAAGAGATTACTTTACTTGTTTCTATGCTTTCGCTATATTTGTCGACTCAGTGAACCTGTTACTGATCGCCTATGCGTTCATGACTCCGCTGCACTCGGACAATCTGTGCAACTCTGTGGCTTAGAACTCTGGCCGCCAGCCAATGAACCATGGCCTTGCACGGGCGTGGATCACGCTCGTGTGGCATCACGCCCGGATGGGTTAAGCGATCGTTCCGCGGGAGCGCTGGCGAGGGTGATTCCCGCCTAGCGGGAACGACCGATTTGCCTGCGGGAGATCGGGGCATGACATGTTGGTATCAGAGCCTGGCTTCTACGCCTTTGGACTTCGATTCGATATCTCTGTTTCGAAAGCTCGTTCGTAGGTTATGTGCACGCTCTCTCTCAATGCCTCGATGGGATATTCCAACAATAAGTCTAAATACTTTCAAAATATATTTTAAATGATATGATTGCTTGTCTGGTTGTATGCTGCGAGTGGCCTTTGTGCCAACCTGTGCGAATCCCTGAGAGTATCGCTAGTAGCTTGTCCGATTTTCACTAACCCTAAGTTTGGTTGAATGCATCTATTCGAGGGACGCCTTGAACTAGTGCACCATCCAAGACTTAGAAAAAGGTAAAACTCGAGTGCTAAGACTTCGCTATCACTGAGCTGGTTGACGTGTTCACGCTAGAGGGTACCTTCGAAAGTGCGCACGATCCAGTCTAAGCGATATGCTAAGATCGACGCTTGTGCAAGTGAAGATCCAAATGAACAAGTACAAACGACTTGTCTAGGATTGCCTCAACCCTAAATTACTGCTTGTCCTTAGTAAGTCTCGAGGACGAGACTTTTTCTAAGTTGGGTAGGATGTAACACCCTATTCCGTTCAAGCGGACTGCCGTCTCAATCGGCAATCGTGCAGCTGTCCCGACCTGCTTTGCCTCGATCAAGAAGCAAAGGATATCCATACTTGTCCCTACAGGAATCCGGCTTAGGCTTTCAGAGGCTCGCTCAGACGTATCGCTCTACCGAGGCGAATCATCGCTAAGGTGGGTGGCTACGGTGAACTTGTCTTTGCTTAGCCAGCACACATAAAATCTGGAATCATATATGCTAGTCGCTAGGTGAACCACCTCCTGCATGCAAATAAATCCAACACACCTAGCTAAGGGAATAATCCCAACTCATATTGCTTGCTAGAACATGGAAATGAAATACTGCTTATATTCAGACCCTCGCATGCTAAGTCCCTTAACGGTTTCATCTCTCGGACTACCTTCGGGCCCGAGCACACGTGCTGATTATGTTCCTTAGAATGCATGCTTATTTGCTTGATTGTTACCGTATTTTCATCCAAACCCCGGGAGACTACTACGTAGTCGTTCCGTGCCTGAATGTTCCTGCGAGTATCCGGGACCGTTAGGTCACCAGGCAGCCCCGAACCAGGGGAATGCATCAAGATAAGTTAATCACTGTACAGAATCATGATTCAAGCACCTCCTGTAATCGTGCACTACTGTACTACTGTTATACTGTTCTACTGTACCACTGTACCACTGTACCACTGTACTCTTGTTCTACAGTACTCGAGTATCTAGTGAAGGAGAAACTGACCCTGACCCTGACCTGTATGTCGCGGACAACTCGGAAACGAGGCATAGTTCTACGGACGGTCTCCGGGGCACTGGGGCCGCTCCGATCCGGATGAAACTCCACTGTTTCAGCCAACTGTACTGGACGAGATAGTGTGCAGCACCTACCGTTCTTTCGCTGTATACCATCCGCTCTATGGCTGAACTTACTGTATAGTCTACTGTACTAAACGAGATGGCTTATAGCACCCACTGTACTTTCATTGCAAACTTCTCTCGTTTAAGACTAGTGTCCACAATGGCTTTGCCAGCGACCGTGTTCATATAGATAAGTCATCCTCGCTTAGCGGCTATCCGCGTGCGAGTCACTGCATCGCAATAATTGAACACCTGAACGATCATGTTTAAACGACCCTTCGTGTATGCATATGCTTGCCTCCTGAATGTTTATACATGCCTCTGCTCGAATTAACAATGTTACCTTAATGTTGCCTTGGACAGGGAAGAGATGGTAAGTTGGTAAGTCTCGCCGTGTTTTCTCTCATGTTGCACGGCGCATTGCCCGACACGTTAAGCTGTTCAATATTTGCATGAAACTGATCCTAAGGCAACTAGAAAGACAACTTAATAGTTGTGCACGGAACCTGTATTACGTGTTTGGATTTGTCGAGCGGGCGAGTAGCTTCCCCACCAGTGCATTCAATGTACTGATAATCCACCAGTTTGATATGCAGGGTGCGGGAGAACCTCGTTCGGTGCGGACGCCTCCTTCGTGCGTGCTAAGGCCAGGAGTTCCCTCTGAAGCCTTGCAACGGTACGTCCGGGACTGAAGCACATATACAAGACATAAGTTGTGAACATCGCCTGACCATCGCCTGTATATTCATTCCACAGTTGTAGCCACTTGGCACGCTTTTACTGTTTCAGAGAGAGAGGCTTGAGCGACTTGTAATCTCGGCTATACGCCGCCTGTAATACATATTTCATATCAATAAAGAGATTACTTTACTTGTTTCTATGCTTCCGCTATATTTGTCGACTCAGTGAACCTGTTACCGATCGCCTATGCGTTCATGACTCCGCTGCACTCGGACAATCTGTGCGACTCTGTGGCTTAGAACTCTGGCCGCCAGCCAATGAACCATGGCCTTGCACGGGCGTGGATCACGCTTGTGCGGCATCACGCCCGGATGGGTTAAGCGATCGTTCCACGGGAGCGCTGGCGAGGGTGATTCCCGCCTAGCAGAAACGGTCAATTTGCCTGCGGGAGATCGGGGCATGACAGTTTTGGTGGACGAGAACGAAACAAGAAATGAAAAGAGTATTTGGAATTCGATGGAGTGATGCAGACCAAGTATTAGAACAAAGATGAGATCGGCCAAACATGAAGTTGAATATCAGAGTTCGCTTGCTCGATTTGGAAGTTCGGTGTGGAATTCATTGATTCAAAAAAAGAGTTGAGCATAAGGAACAAATAGTTAGGGCACGCATGCACGAGCGATGGATGTATCGAAGAGTAGTGAGCACAGACTATGCATTTGCACGAACTAGAAGGATTTTGGATATTGGTAGAGCAATGCGATTGATTCACACGAACTAAAAGGATTTCAGATATTGGCGCTCGAGGAGTTTAACTCAGAGTTTAGCGGAAGCAAAATTGGCAAAACGGTGCAATGATGGTGGACGAATTCTCCGGAAGACATGAATGGGCATGAGGCAAGTCCAGTTGATGTTAAGTCAGATTAAAAGTTAACACTTGTAGTACTAAGATTGATCAAGGCAATGAGTGAAGGCGATATGGTATTAAGATTGTATTAGAATTTGTGTATAAGACATCGAGAGAGTGTGGATGAATCAGAATATGGAAAAATCAATACGGTGCTAAGGAAGTGGAACGAGAACAAGGATTATGGTGGATAGACTTTTGAAGATATATAGCTGAATGAGAGAGCAACATTGGAGAAAATTATTGTACCGTTCGAGCAAGTTGGATGTGCAGTGTGAATATTGACATACGGATACGAAACGGAGCAAGTCTATGATTTCAAAAATTATTGCAAGTGGTAGTGCGAGAAGTCAAACATAATGGTTCAAAATTTTGATGGATTCAGGGTAGAACAATGGATTGATGGAAGATGGTTTCAAAGAGTGCAGTTTGACGATTTGTTGCTTGGATAGATAGATAGTAAGACTCTAGGTGGTTGTTTGGCAGATCTTCAGAGGTAGTGCATAAAGTTCTCGGATTAAGAAGTTTGTTCGGATCGGATTATTGGATTATGGTTCAAATTGCAGATGAGATATAGCATGATTCATAGTAATTTTCCATCGTGATGATACAAAATTATCTAGCGTAGCTTCGGGACAGCTGACCCTAGAGACTTGACCGCCAAATCAAAAGGAATATTGTAGACCCATAAAACGACCTTTATGGCAGCGTATTTGGGAATGCGTCGAGGATGGATGTGAGTGGTATATGTTGAAGATAGGCCTAAGTGACTGAATGTTGGATTTGAGAGATCCTTGGGAAAGCCTTCAATTGAAGATGCAGCCAGAAGATCGAAGCAATGGTAAAAATGGTCTAAGTCAACTGATGAGATTCAGAGTCACAGATTATCGAAGATGACATTGCCTCTGACTCATCGTTCCCCAGAAGAAAATAATATTCATATAAATTGACGACTGTGTAACTAGCTTCAAGAAGTTAAAGTCATGGCTCATTCAGATTAAATTCTTGCACTACCGGATGGAACATATGTGCCTCAAATCTTCAAGATAAAATTGAACTTGGTTTGTGGTACATGCTCATGCAAAGGACGAAGTTAATATCCTGTGCTTCGAGGCAGTAGAAGCAGCACGAAGAACTATTCCAGATGTGACCTAGGAATTATGGCGAGTGTATTCACGTCAAAATTGTGGCAACGCTATCCCTATGGTGTGACGGCAAAATCTTTGTGGATCACATGAACCTCAATATAGATATTTACCCCGAGAGGTATTGAGATTGAGACAGAGGTGTTGGACTGAGATAATCTAAGAGCATAGTGCGATGTTTGGGTAAGTCGCCTAGCTGGGGTAGTATCTGTTGTGATGATCGTTTGGAGCATGAGATAATAGTTGGAGATTGTGTATGAGAAATATGGTACGATTGGAGTCATGCTAGAGTTTGGTTAGTTGAGCTTGGACGGTGCTAGTGAGAATTCAGAAATAGTTGGATGATAGGGCTTACAGAATAGTCGTTGTACTTGGGATACGCATGGACTTGGAGCGTGTGTTGGATCTTGCTAGAGAATAGATTGAGTCAGAACATGAACTAATTTGATTCAGGTAGAGATATCGTCAGAGGGGAATCATCGTATTTGAGAATAATGCTTGTGCGAATGAATTATGGAATGAACATCAGGATTAGTTCAGTCGAAAGTGAAGTGATGAATGTCTCGGACATGAAGATACCCTTGTAACTTTTTTAAATTTTCTATTGCTAAGCTCGGCTGAAATATATATATTTTAGGGACGCCTTAAATATGTGTATGATCCAAACTAAGCTATATGTTAAATTTGAATTAAGCTGTAAGGAGGATATGAGAATATGGAGTTTGTGCGAGCGTTCAACACGAAGTGAGATGTTGAGTCTGGTCAGGGGGATATAAGTTGCATGGAGCAGAGTTATAAAATGGTCAAGCGGCATACGAGAAAGAAGTCGATACTGGTTTGGTTCGAGGACGAACCTTATTCTAAGTGGTATATTATATAATGTCCTGCAACCGCATGGCGCATTATGCTGAGTCAGATTAAACGAGGCAATGGTTGGTTACATTTTAATTTGTTGGATTTGGGAGCAAGTATTGATTTGAGTTAGTTTTATGTGCATATCGTATGTGGAGTTCAATAGAATCAGGTGTTCATTCAGAGCAGTACTGGGTTAGCAAGATTGGAGCAATAATATCGTCTTCCTTAGTCTGATCGGTTAGATAATTTGGAAAGCATGACCTACTCGCACGATCATACCAATTGAGTAGATCGTTCTTTGCATCGGACCACGGATTCAAGAGATTAGCCGTATCAGCAAGGCAGAGGGCTTAGTGGATTCAGACTTGGTGAGTAGACTCTGTCATTTCTCCTCTACTCCTTCATGCCTAATAATATAGAAAATACATAATATCTGGGATACTTGGAACTAAAATATTAGAATCACCGCACTGTGGCATGCATAGAGTGTGCATCGTTTGAATGGATATAATTTGTAGCTTGAGTTAGATTTATGTTTTGAATAGTTGAAACTTTGAGTGGATCATCTTGGTTAGAACATCGAGGTACTTCGGAGGAGCGAGCGAGTGTGTGAGCGTGCATCCATGCATGAGTATCAAATTGGACTCTTTGTCAAGAAAAATGAGTAGTTGTGGTTCAAAATCGGATAACTATATTGGAGAGAGCATTGTGCCACTATTGGAGAATTGTGTCACAAAGATTTCGGAACGAGGGGTATTGCACCAATTAGAGCAATGTGTCTAGGAGCGGCATGGTGCATAATGGAGATAACTTGAGATGGTGCCTTGTGCTATAGTTGGAGAATTATTATGGTGAGTTGGATGGATCGAGACGAGTATCTTTTGATGTGGCAAGAAGGCTCATTTCTCTCGTTGTACCTACTTGTTTGAGTATTTCATTGGTCACGGACAACCTGTTGCGCACAGGGTTTAGTTTTCTCGAATGGGATAGGCTCTGGGGCACTGGGACCATTCGGCCATGGTGAAAACAAATGGTAACATGCTTTGGGCACGGTACTTGCATTTTGAGACGACCAGGCGGGATAGCAACTCAGCACTGGATCGGGTCAAAATGCAGTTGGATAGTCCTTTATGGCTTGGTCAGTGACCTTCATATAGATAAGAGTTGGTTCGGTTTGGTTTGTGCATTCGTGTAGGCGGCGGCGCCACCTTGCCTCGGGCGAGAGTGTGCGCATCGATGTTTGGGTTACAAGGCTTGGATTATGGCATGATGTAAAAGAATTGAGGCTTGGAGTATGATATGGTTTGATAGGTTCACGCTTTACTTCGATTTTGAGTAGAACGGATGGCATGCTTAGTTTTCTTTCAGTTGGATATAACTGCTAGTATATTTGCTTGAGTTGAATGCTTGCATGCTTAACCTGCTTTACAGTTTTTATTAACATGTAATACCTCTACCATAAAATTAATCTAGGATTCAAGTAGAAAGATCACTATATAACTATTTGCATTCACTATCTATTTAGTGTCAGTTTAGACTAGTAGGTTACCCCGCTCACTAGTATGACTGTGTACCGACCCACGTTTATGGGTATTATTTACAGGTATGCAGGTGTAGTGGCTCAGCTTAGATATGTAGTGTCCTGCTCTGCGTTGTCACTATGTATAAGAGATATCGCTTTGTTGGTTCGAGCGGAAGCCTTCTCGAAGAGTTTTCTGATCGAAACATACGACGATTGATCTTGGTAAGTGGGCAAAACTTTATTCTCTGATTCTTGCACGCCTTAGTAATGAATCTGAGTTTTCATAATGCTTGTCTATTGATAGAACCTGACTTTACATGCTCACTTAGAGAATTATATATGCTTCAAGAATGATTGCTTGTATGCTTAATAAGAGAAATTTCTGCTTGTCTAAAGAGATAGAACCATTGCCATGCTAAGTCAATAATAGAATGTTGCATGCTAGTTACACTGACACCACTATCGAACGAAACATTCCCATGCTAATAAGAAGAGTAATCGATTGCTTGAATATGTCTTCATATCGAATGCTAAAAGATGGAATAGAATTGAATCTTTCGTTAAAAAGAGAAAGATAGAACTGCTTTCATGCTTGCTTTAATAAGATAATTGTTTGAACATGTCTCATTGATCGCACTGCAAAAGATAGAACTGTTTGAATAACTTATACTGTGTGTTATTGAACCTATCGATCTATTAAAAAGAAAGAAGATTGAACCTATCAAATTGATTGAACCTATCGAACCTATCGAACTGATTGAATGAAAGATAATTAAGGGCTCTGGCTCTATCACTTGATTAAATGTTTGCTTGTTCATTGACTTGTGCATCATATAGTCTTTATCTGATAGAATTGTATTCATGCATTGGTCTGACAACTTGAGCACAAGGTATCGGGTCTCTCGAACGGTATCCTGGGGCACTGGAAACCGTTCGCTCTGGGAGAGGCTAATCGAGCACCCTGAGGTTCGGAATCCTCATGATTAAGGGAGTGTGGCTATTAGTGTAGTACCGAACCATGAGTCCCAGTCGCTATTTTGAGCGTATTTTAGTGCATAGAATGTATCTCAGCAGCTATTAGTCGATCCGTCATTAGTGTGAAGGGCTTGTACGTTCCAATTACTAATCCCGGGAATCCACAGTCGGGGGCCATCATATAGTTAGGTCTCATGCTAGGTTAGCCTTCTTGCATACTTAACTGTTTGATGTAGGGACGAACAGGAAATAAAACCTTGTTTATATATACAAATTGTTGATAACTTGTATGTCTGCTGCAGGGATAACCGTTCGACGAAGGGTAAGAATCACTGAATAAGTTTTGTACTCATTATTGAATTATGCTTTCTATCTTGTACTGCCCCTAGACTTGCATGTTTTAACTTAAATATGCTAATATCCATAGAACTGAATTGAATAAGTCCACTAGATGCACTTTATCTTGTGCTTCCTAAGAGTTAATAAATATGGTGCACGATACATGCTGTGCACTACACGATAGAACACTGACCCTACCGTTTGCTTGATTGTATCATATATGCAAACTGTTTTCAAAGATATGTTTTCGAAAGAAGAAATCTGACTCAAATCTAGTGCTGCATGAAATAAACCTAGGTAAAAAGTAGCAAGATAACTAGTAATGTAATATTTTGTCACAAGCTTACTTAATATTGGTTTTAGAGAGTGTTTCTTCTGTTCATTGATTTTATACTCACCAATACTTTTTCTAAAGTCCTGATCCCCACCAATTTGCTTGTTCGTAGGTACTGGATCGTCCGTAGAAGCGATAGCCGAGCCTCATCCCCAAGACCCAAACATCTGGTGTCGATGTCTTGAGCGGTATCTAGATGTTTTGAGCTGCTTTTATATAAAGGAATGTAATATATGGAACGGTGTTATTGTAATCGAGAGAAAGAGAGCTTGAGCGAATTATAATCTCGGCCAAGCACCGCTTATAACACAACTTGAATATCAATAAAAGAGATTGTTTTCGTATTCCATTGTATTATTTACTTTTCTGTAATATTGTGCCACTGCTTCCATCTTGGATAGCTTACTTTTTCTTGTTCAAAGATTTGGCCTTGTGCAAGCAAAACTTAGGCTTGTACGATATCACATCCATGCAAGAACGATCGGTTCCATATGGCGCTAAGCGAGGACGATCGGCCCCTTGCGGGAATTGGTGTATGACAGGATATACGTACATGATGTATGGAATGATAATTACCTTTGTGGGCAAGAAAAAGAGCAAAAGTGTTGTATCGCCTTTGTGTCATTCTTCTTTGTGGTAATTTCATTTGGACCCTTCGAGAGCTTCGCTGCGTATACTCTGATGTGTGCTTGGTACACAATACTTGACTTTTGCTGCAACTTGGTCATTTCGATGATAACCATGAAGTTTAACGTCATTGTCTTGTGCGAGCACAACTCCAGGCTCGTACGACATCACGTTCCGATGAGAATGATTGTCCCACGGAAGAGCTGTAACATGGTGATTCACGTTCAACGGGGACGATCGAAACATTGTAAGCCCTCTCATTTTAGTATAGGAGTAATTTGGTATTTGGTTATTATTTTATTTGATTAAATAAGTTACAAAATTAATTTTTAAAATCCTTATATATATATATATATATATATATATATATATATATATATATAACACTTTGACTAGACAAACTAGACCAAATTGACCCATTTGCACCAACATAACTCAACCCAAATATTTTTAAACCCCCGCATGGTTCATGCCAAACATTATCTACCATTGTCATCTCTACAAAACACCAGACATCAAGATATTCCACTCACACTCGCACACTTAACACATTAGGAAATAATTTCAGCTATACACACTTAGGTTTTGAAACAACTATGCACCTCACAACTTAACCACTTTAGGTTGGACTCAAATATGGTCAAGAACACTAAATGGGCAGCCAACCCTCTCCACTTTTTCATCTTCCATAAGTCTCAAGCACCCTTAACCATTCCCTTTCCATAACTTACAAAAACTCTCCAACTATTACTCTCCTCTCAACCCTTCATCTCCCTCTTAATGGATGGCCACCTATAGACTTCTTCTCACCTTATTACATTATAAAACCAGAACAAAACTTTTTCTTAACTCCCTTCCTCATATTTTCTCTTCACAAACCATCTCCAAAATCCTTCTCCATTTTCCTCCACCCCACAATCTTTCCATCCCTACCCAAGCTGAATCTGAATTTAGCAACACCCCACCAATCCGGACATATCTTCCTTCAAATTAAGTATCTTTCTATAAAATTCATTATCCTTCTTCTTATCCCTGTTCTAAACATTTTCTCTTCATAAACTTTCCTTGAAAATTTACTCTAACTTCCTCAAAATAGCCCCTCCACCAGAAGTGTCTAGGCTGAATCTGAATTCATTCTATTCCATTCTCAGGCTACTCCACCACCTCCACATCCCAAAAACATCCACCACAGTGACTCTAACGCGTACCCCTATATGTCCTCTACCTTCCATATTTGCCACAACACCTATATCGAAATCGTTTGCCAGTGGCGAGCGTTTTACGAAGATTGGTCTAGGCTGAACCAATTTTTGTACACCGCTGTTTGCACCACTTTGTGATGCGCCAAGATAGCAAATAAATACTTGGTAACATTTCTAACACATTCCTCTATCACTCCAATATTCTATATATCAATCTCGCTGAGTTTTATACATATTTGTGCATCCATTTTCGTAGGACAACTCATTGAACATCAAAAAACTCATGAATCCAATTTGTAACTTTAACTGTGAGACCACCAACTCGATATATTATTTTTCGATAATTAAAATTATGTGTCCTATGTTAGAGATCTTTGAATTACATCTTATTCATGTTTATTCCAGATTATAAATTTTTTATTTTGTATGTACTGATTTGTTCTAATCAACCTATAGTAGACAATTTGTGAAACTATTCGACCCTAGTAACTAGACCCAGTAGGTAAAAAATGATTAAATCTTAATTATAGATATTTTAAATATTTATTTCAGAACTATTAGTGTATAATTTATGAATATATTTATGGCAGATTAATGGTGTAGCTTAGTACCAACTTGAACCTAAAACTAAACTAGTTGCCATGTGACATAGTTTCCACCATTAATGACTATGATAGTTGTGTGTAACATACCTTTGTATGATAACTGATCAGTAGATATCATATGTTCGTAGGAGTACATAACGATATGACTGGGGTTGCCGAAGCTTGATCTTTGTTCACTCATCGGAAAGATTAAGGCAAGTGTACCTTGCCAAGATGTTCACACTTCTTATTTATTTCTTATGCTTTAGTTATTATAGTTATATGCATTCTTGATATATCTGCTTACCCTAGGTATGGTTTATGATACTTTGTGTCCAAACGAGATTCGGGTACCGACATCCTCAACGGAGTCGAGTATCGTAGTTAAAGAGTCAGTAATCGAATCCAAGTTTTGTGCATATATTATTTACACATTCAACCGTAGGACACTTGACACGTTATTCATGTGACAGAGTCTTTCTCGACATGTTCGTGGTAATTGGACTCTGGATAAGATTACATGATGCATGACATAAAGTATTTCAATTTATATATATATATATATATATATATATATATATATATATATATATATATATATATATATATATATATGGTCCATGACTTGTGATGAGAGGTCATGATCTTGCGTTCTTGATTGAGACGTGAGGTTACATTGGGAGGGAAGAGTCTTCATCGTGCTCTAGACATATTCTACTTATTACTTATCTAGTAGTTTATAGGGCTTTAGGTTCCCTATGCGGAATCTAAAGTATATATATATATATATATATATATATATATATATATATATATATATATATATATATATATATATATATATATATACTAGCCTTCTCTGGGTTACCCCACACGGAGCCTCGAGGGTATTGTCTAGCATATGGATGAGTCCGTGAGTACCAGCCCAGGGTACGAGTCCATACTCTCATTTGCATATCACATAGTTGGTTATAGTAGTTTTCCCTGACTTATTGAATTATACTGTTTACTTTGGCATACTTTTCTTGTACCTTGTTACGTCCCTCTGAGGACCTGGTCCACTGCAAGTTTTGCAGCATAGATGGTTGAAGAATTATTTGGAGCTGCTAATGTATACCTCCTTGCCATGCAGACATTGGACTCAGGTACTGTAAACATTTCTATCGCAGTTATGTTTATCATCTCTCGTTACTATTTCTGCTGCCATAGCCTAGTTTTGTTGACTCTTGTTATTTCTTCGAGTCTATTCAGACAAGCATTGAATGGGGTGCACACTAGGATATATTATCCATTCTTGTATTTTGTTTTATTGTGGATTGAGACTTAGATATATTTATTATGTTATCTAGATAGTGACCATTGTAGTACACCTTATACGTATTCGAGTCGGACAAGATTCTGGTAAAATACGTAGCTGGCAAATGCCACGTACTCTGGTCTTACGTATTTTGGGACTGGTGTAACATGGTTTTTGTGGTGGCCCATGCAGATCCTGATTAAATTATTTCGGTTACGTTACTGTACCAAGCGAGCCTGCACTAGAATATGTTTGTTAGGTTCTCAATCTACAATTGCTTTGAATATTCTTTTGATTTATAAATATCGCCTTTGAACCTAGAAAATTGTATTCAATGGTACCCATCTTGAGCTCCCTATCATTTGAATCTCGTTCTTTCCTATTACTGTTACTGTAACCTCCCCTAATTTTTTAGGATTTATATATATATATATATATATATATATATATATATATATATATATATATATTAATAGGAATAATAGTACGTATACAGACGACGTACCAATAATTCATAATAATTATAATAATAGTAGTAATTAAAATATAATAAGACAATTATTTTTATAATAATAATAATAATAATAATAATAATAATAATAATAATAATAATAAAGGAAAAAGAAACAAAAAAAGAAAAGAAAAGAAAAGAAAAAAATAAAAAATAAAATATATAATATAAACCAAAACACAAAACATTACAACAACAATAACCTACAGTAGCAAACAAACGACCCCCCCTTAACGTGACCTGACCCAGACTACTACCCCCCCCTCTCTCTCTCTTTCTCTCTCTCTCTCTATATATATATATATATATATATATATATATATATATATATATATATATATATACACACACACACACACACACACACACACACACACACACACGTATGACAACCCAAAATAAAACCCTAACTTTAATTAATAAGCACCGCCTCTAGACCAACCCCTCGCCAACGCCTCACGACTGCCGTGCGACCCTGCAACAGCCGCCAGACCAGCCACATCCATGACCGCGAAAACCGTCCGCTACGACCCCGGTTCGCTCGTCAGAACCAACAGTCCAGGCACCTATATTTTCCCTCCTAATTCTTCGTACCTACTTCACCAATTTTTGATCCAATTGCTTAGGTTTAATCACAACATAAACATCTTCGAATGACTTCAAGTATTTTTATTTGAACAATCCTATTTCTGTTTTAAATTCAACCAAAACTTTCCAAAAAGTCAGAGTTTTCATGCAAAGTAGCACACTTGTAAATCGATCCATGAGGCCATACTGGAAGGCTAGTTTCTTCCAGAATATTTGACGAACCTAGAATCTAATTACACAGACCTAGAGACAACCTATACGGTATCAAAATGATGTACTTTTTTATACCTATATGCTCGTTATTTCTGTGCTAAAATTTAGCTTAAAAATTATGAAAAACAACCTTCAAAAACTTAGAAACTTGTGATATGGAGTGCGTCCCGACAAACCAGACCACCATGTCATGTACCAGTTGCACCAAAAGGTGCATATGGTATTTCCTGACATACGGCATTTCGCAAAAGTTGATTCGGACGTGTGTGCGCGTCGAAATCAACCTGTATCCGTAAAAGTTCTACTATATCGACCTTTTACAAATCTCTCCATTGGATTTGTAGTATCATGCTGTTCCTGTGACCTAAGTTTCACGCAGTTCCGAGATAGTTGACCGAGCCACCTATTCACGGGACCCACGGTTGACTTGACGGGCAAAATTGTGATCGGCTCACTAGAATCCAAAATTGGACATACCGTTGAGATTATATCATTGTTTAGGATTTGTTTAACCTATAATTTGTCCAATTTAGAGACCTTTGACCATGACACATATTTCGGTACAAATTCGGCCACATATGGACCCTGCTTTATTCTAAAATTACTATTTTGCCCCTGTGTCCAAATTACACGAAAGGGTAGAGTTTTTTTGGCTATCACACTGATTCTGGAGACATTGGTGATATTTATTTCTGTATCCAAAGACATCCATTCAGAGCCCCTACTTTTTGGTTCCTGGGGATCATTGTAGGGACATCTGTATTACACATCTTGCTTGCCAGACAAGTATACCTTGCCATTGTGCTATTTATTTACATTCATTATTATCACGCATATTTTCTGTTGCCTATTTAGTTATTTTTAATATAAAACTGCGCGTCCAAGAATAACTTGGATTCAATGACGGTTGTGTCATCTTTTGTCTCTTATTTATATTATGCATATCGACCTAGTTTTACGAGACAACCCAATAATGTTGAGGCATTCTTATATTTGATTCATCGTGAAATATTTGTTATACGAGTGTGAGTCTCATATAGGACACAGACTTACGTGATAGGCTGGCCACCTGTATGTACGTTTGAAACGTGCGACGGATAGGAGATAATTGCTGATAGAAATGCATGTTAGGAGACTTGGCTATTATTAGAGGTATCACTGTGGTTTGGATATGACATGGATATATTATGGGGTGGGGAGAACAACAAGTAGGCATATGGGCTCATTTACACTTTTTTTTTGTAACCCGTACGCTCCACCGGAGATGCGTGGTCAGATGACCCTTATATTATATTATTTACAGGCGGCCTCTGACGATCGAAAGATGTTCTCTTTTTAGGTCCTTGACTCTCCGAGAGAGTCATGCCAATCATATTTTTAGCCAGATAGCCCATGCGTTGGAAAGTTGTTCTCAAAAGTGTATTTCACATAGACGGTTAGGCGACCATGTTTGATATTTATTTTCAGTACTATATTGGCATGATTTTATGTATCTTATTACGTCCCTCTGAGGACCTGGTCCCTTTCTAAGTATAGACGAGAAAGATTATCCCCATGAGTACGGACCGGGACTTGACGCTTCATTCTCTGTTAAGGAGGTCTTACCTTCTGAGTACTAGTGATTACTTCATTGCCGATGGATATCTTAGTTGCAGTTTCTTTTATTTGAGATTTATCTTATATTGGAGTTTTGATCTCCTCTATTATTTTAGTTTTTGATATAGTTTATGGGTAGTGGATTTGTCTCCACCCGACTATTATTCTTTAATACTTCGTACTTGAGACATTTAGCTATCTATTTTGATATTCCTTTACTTATGCTTGTGGATGAGATATAGATGCTTGTTACTTGTATTGACAATATATGTTCCACTTGTGAATTAATATTCATATTACATCATACGTATGTGTTATAATATTCCAATATATTGGAGTTGTCATATACTTACGGTTGGCATGCTACGTATTCCTAGTCCTACGTATTTGGGACTGGGACGTGACATATTTTTGTGGTGGTCCATGCAGGTCGCGATTATATTTTTTTGGTTACTTTACTGTACCGAGCAAGCCTGTAAATAGGATTATAAAATAGGATCTCATTCACACTTGACTATAATTTACCTTCCATCTAACCTGTCATATTTAAATGCTTGCATCCTGCTTGATTCATGTACTTTTTTTAATCTTTCGTCCATCTCTTACAGAGAGATGAATTTGCGTAGCAGACGTGCCACCACCGGGGATGACATGTCTCCAGGGGTCAACGGCCAATCACCAGGAGAGATCTTAACGATTCCTCAACTTCCAGGACCGGATGGAAAGACTACCAATTATGTTCCACTAGTTCCACCCGTAGTGCCTAATGGAGCTACCCCAGCTCCACCAATACCTCAGGACGACCAGACGTAGCTGTTTCAATTCTTTTAAATAATGATGCAGGAATAGAGATAGCACGCTGTCACACTCGTTGTCGAGCAGAGGCAGCAGAGCAGAGGCAGGAAGCCGCCGAGATAAGACAGGGATTTCTGGCTGCACTTGAGAGAATGGCTGCACCAGCACCCGCACCAACTCAAGCACTAGTTCCAGTGCCACAAGCACGTGTTGGTTCAGTAAAGGATTTTGTGTATATGGGCCCCAAGCCGTATAAAGGCCATGAGAGCCCAGAGAAGACCACAACCTGGATAACTAGCACCAAGATGCTATTAGAGGCATCACAGCTGCCTACAGATTTATGGATAATAGGCACGAGGACCCAGCTAGAAGGAAACACTCATCACTGGTGGGAATCAATGGAGCGCCAATTAGGTACACGCCAGACTTGGGAGAAGTTCTGGGATTATTTTGAGAAGAAATACTTTTAGGCCACCTTGAAGGATACCTTGTACAATCAATTCCTCCATCTAGAGTAGGGGAACAAGACGGTCGATGAGTACAATGAGGAGTTCAGGCCCCTCGGTAGATATGGCGCCGTTATGATACTCAATGACTTGGAGAAAGCTAAGAGATTTTATCACGGGCTGACTCAAGAGCTCCAGCACTATACTAGCTCACAGTCTTGGATCTCTTATGCTGAGTTATTGACGGAGGCCAAGATCCAGGAGGCCATCAGCATGGCAAAAGGGAATCAAAAGAGAATTTAGCAAGGACCAACAAAGACCCAATAAGGAGGGACTATCAGGCTCCCTTTGGCACATCAGCAGCCACAACAACATTTGAGAGCGGGACCATACCAGATTTAGGAGAAGCCCCACTGTAGTTACTGCAGAAAGCACGGACACATTATGAGGGATTGTCGGCTTCACTTTGGGCAGTGTATGAGGTTTGGTTCTGGGCAACATATGGCTAGAGACTATCCGGTGCAGCAAGCCTTCGTGCTTCCACAGCCGACGCAGAGGCCAACACTTCCAGCACAGAAGCCAACTCAGCAGATGACAAGCCCAGGAGCACCATGAGCGGGAGCACCTCGACCTCCTGCAGGAGGAGGATTCCAGCGGGGACCCCTATTACCTACTCAGGAGGACCAGTTTGCGAGGGACATGTCACAGGGACTACCTCAAAGGACAGGACGGGCTTTTGCTATGGAGAGGGATGACACGTAGCAGGAGATTGATTTTATAGCAGGTATTACCCTTGTTTCTACTTTTTCTTCTATGACATTATTTGATACGGGAGCTACATACTCGTTCATATCTTCTAGTTTTGTTAACAAGCACAATATTGCCACTACACCTTTTCCTAGTTGTGTTAGAATTCTCACCGGGGGAGGAGTTGTACCTGTTAGCCGTGTTTGTAGATTTTGCTCTGTAGTGATTCGTGGCAGAGATATTTAGGCTCGACTCTTAGTATTTTCCATGACAAACTTTAATTTTGTCCTTGTGATGGATTGGCTAAGCAAGTACCATACTTTCTTCGACTGCTATGGGGAAGTATTTCCTTTAAGGTACCAGGCCAGCTGGAGCTTAAGTTTGCATGAGGATCCACAGAGGCTCTTGAGGGTGTTTAGATGGCATTAAATGATGTCATTTATCACCCTATCATTTCAGAGTTTGATGATGTCTTTCTAGAGGAGTTTCCAGGGCTACCTCCGGACAGAGATGTGGAGTTCTTGCTGAGTTGACACCAGGAGCAGTACCCATAGCATCATATGTTTACAAATTGGTGAAGAAGGAGATGGATGAGCTGAAGGCACAGTTGAAGGAGTTAGAGGAGAAAGGCTTTACCTGACCGAGTGCATCACCCTGGGGAGCCTTAGTGTTATTTGTACCCAAGAAGGATGGATCAGTGTGCATGTACATTGACTATAGGGCCTTAAATGCTGTGATTGTGAAGAATAAGTACCCTTTTCCATGCATTGATGACTTATTTGATCAGCTTAGTGGAGCCAAGGTGTTCTCAAAAATAGACTTGAGATAAGGATATCACCAGGTGAAGTTACAAAAATAGGACATTCCAAAGATCGTATTCAGGACAAGATATGGACACTACGAGTTTCTGGTCATGCTATTCGGATTGACCAATGCTCCAGCTGTCTTTATGGAGAATCGAGTCTTTCATCAGTATTTGGACAAGTTCGTGGTAGTCTTCATAGAATATATCCTCGTCTATTCGAAGAGCCACGAGGAGCATGAAAAGCAATTGCAGATTATCTTAGAGACCTTGAGGAGAGAGCAGTTATATGCGAAGCTCAGCAAATATGAGTTCTTCTTAGATAAGGTCTCTTTTCTTGGACATGTCGTCACTAGAGATGGTATTTCAATAGATCCAAAGAAAATCTCGGCAGTTGATACATGGCCCGTTCCTAAGTCAGCATCAGAGATGAGGATTTTCCTTGGACTTATGGGATATTATCATCAGTTTATGAAAAAATTCTCAATGATAGAAGAGCCTATGAATCGGTTGAAGTGCAAGGACCGAGAGTTCACATGGACGGATGAGTGTCAAGCCATTTTTGAGGAGTTAAAGAAGCGATTGACCACAGCTCCAGTATTGACCATTCCATCAGGATCAGGCGGTTATGTAATCTACAGCGACGCATCAGGGAAAGGATTATGATGTGTATTGATGCAGCATGACAAGGTGATTGCGTATGCA
Source organism: Iris macrosiphon (assembly GCA_036927795.1). Lineage (NCBI taxonomy): Eukaryota > Viridiplantae > Streptophyta > Magnoliopsida > Asparagales > Iridaceae > Iris > Iris macrosiphon. Next base: position 76,135,949 of record JAYESA010000019.1, on the reverse strand, counting down.
TCTAGACAATTTAGAGTACATGAGAAGAATTATCCAACTCATGACTTGGAGCTTGCAGCCATTATTTTTACCTTGAAGCTATAGAGATATTACTTATATGGGGAACGATTAGAGATCTATATAGACCATAAGAGCCTCAAGTATGTCTTCACGCAGAAGGAGCTGAATATGAGGCAACGCTGGTGGATTGAGTTGATAAAGGACTTCGAGATAGAGCTGCATTATCACCTAGACAAGGGTAACGTGGTAGCAGATGCGTTAAGCCAAAATCCTACGACACTATTCTTGACAACATAGAGGAAGTTACTGGAGGACTTGCACAATCTTGGCATAGAGGTTGTATTACCCGGATCAGAAGGGACACTAGCCAACTTGCAAGTGCAGTCATCGCTAGTAGAGGGGATCAGGGCAGCTTTGCCTACGGATGCTAGATTCAGGAGGTTGAGAGAGATGACCGAGACTGCGGAGCAGATATGATTGTGTATTCATGATGACGGGACATTACGATATGGTGATCGTCTATATATTCCCAATGGAGAGCTTCAATAAGAGATGATGATAGAGGCTCATAGTTCGATATATTTTATTCATCCTGGAGGCACCAAGATGTACCGTAACTTGCGACAGCATTTTTGGTGGCATGGGATGGAGAGGGATATAGCTTATTTTGTGGCCAGATGTTTAGTGTGTCAGCAGGTGAAAGCTGAATACCAGAGGACAACAGGGTAATTATAACCACTTACGATTCCTGATTAGAAGTGGGAGCACATCATAATTGACTTTGTCATTGGCTTTCCGATGTGTCCAAGTGGACGAGATGCTGTTTGGGTGATTGTGGATCGACTTACCAAGTCTGCTCATTTCTTGCCTTTTTGAGTTGGCCAGTCTACAGAAGTTTTGGCTGACTTATACATGAGGCATATCGTGAGATTACACGGTGTTCCTATTAGCATTGTATTAGACAGGGACTCGCATTTCATATCTCACTTTTGGAGGAGCATGCAGGAGAGTCTTGGGACTCATCTGAAGTTTACTATATCTTATTATCTACAGACAGATGGGCAGTCAGAGCGTACTATTCAGATGCTGGAGGATATGATGAGAGCATGCATGTTGGACTTTGGAGGATCATGGGAAGACCACCTACATCTTGTGGTATTTTTCTACAATAATAGCTATCAAGCGAGCATCCAAATGGATCCATTTAAAGCTTTGTATGGAAGGAAGTGTAGGTCTCCCGTGTGTTGGAGTGAAATGGGAGAATATCCGATCTTAGGGCCAAAATTATTGTCAGCACTGTAGAGAAGGTGAAGAGGATACTTACGAGCAGCATAAGACAGACATAAGCATTGGGCAAATCTTCATCGTCGTCCTTGAGGATATCACCCACTAGAGGCACTATTCGCTTTGGGCGACGGGGTAAGTTGAGTCCAAGGTATATTGAACCGTTTGATGTGTTGTAGCGAGTTGGAGAAGTTGCATATAGACTGACACTACCACCTTCACTAGACGGAGTGCATCATGTATTTCATGTGTCGTAACTCAGGCGATATGTGGCAGATAGCAGTCATGTACTCGATCAATCTGAGATTGCCATTGGCCTGATCTTGTCATTCCAAGAGCTACTCGTAGATATTCTTGATCGTCGAAGAAGGTGTTGAGAAATCAGTCTATTCCCTTGGTTCGCGTGGCATGGAAATATTAGAAGAATCCACTTGGGAGCGCGATGATGACATGAACAAACATTTTCTGTATCTGTTCGAAGATCAATGTATGATCTTACTTTGTTCTTTCCTACCGTATAATATTCTTATTTCTTTATCGTGTGTTAGCTTTAATTTCGAGGACAAAATTCTTGTAAGTTGGGTAGAATGTAACCTCCCCTAAATTTCTAAGATATATATATATATATAATAATAATAGAAATAATAATACATATACGGACTACGTACCAATAATTCATAATAATAATAATAGTAATTAAAATATAATAAGACAATTTTTTTTATAGTAATAATAAAAAAAAAATAATAATAATAATAAAAGAAAAGAAAAGAAAAATAAAATAAAATTTATAATACAAACCAAAGCACAAAATACTACAACAACAATAACCTACAACAGTCAACAAATGAACCCCCCTTAACGTGACCTGACCCGGACTACTACCCCCCCTCTCTCTTTCTCTCTCTGTATATATATATATATATATATATATATATATATATATATATATATATATATATATATATATATATATATATAACAATCAAAAATGAAATTCTAACTTTAATCAACAAGCACCGCATCCAGACCAACCCCTTGCTAACTCCTCGTGACCGTCGCGCGACCCTATGACCGCCGCCAGAACTGCCACCTCGACGACCGCGGAAACTGCCTGCTACGACCTTGGTTCGCTCGTCAGAAACAACAGTCCAGGTACCCATATTTACCATCCTAATTCTCCGTACCTGCTTTACCAATTTTTGATCTAATTGCTTAGGTTTAATTACAACATAAACATCTTCGAATGACTTCAAGTAGTTTTATTCGAACAATCCTATTTCTGTTTTAAATTCAACCGAAACTTTCTGAAAAGTCTGAGTTTTCATGCAAAGCAGAACACCTGTAAATTGATCCATGAGACCATATTGCAAAGTTGGTTTCTTCTAGAATATTTGACAAACCTAGAATCTAATTGTGCAGACCTAGAGACTACCTATATTGTATCAAAATGATGTATTGTTTATACCTATATGCTCGTTATTTCTGTGCTAAAATTTAGCTTAAAAATCATGAAAAATAGCCTTCAAAAACTTAGAAAATTTGTGATACGGAGTGCGTCCTGACAAACCGGATAACCATATCACGTACCAGTTACACCAAAAGTCACATATGATATTTTCTAACATGCGGGCTTTCGAGGAAGTTGAATCGGACGTATGTGCGAGTCGAAATCAACCTATATCCGTAAAAGTTTCCAATATTGGTATTTTGCAAATTTCTCTATTAGTTGGTGCACGCTCGTTGAAATTCGATAAAACTTACGACATTGGATTTTTGGTATCACGCTGGTCTTGTGACCAAAGTTTCATACGATTATGAGACAGTTGATTGAGCTACCAATTTGTGGGAACCACGGTTGACTTGACGGACAAAATTGTAATTGGTTCACCGGAATCCAAAATTGGATATACTGTTGAACTAGTATCGTCATTTATGATTTGTTTGACCTATATTTTATCTAATTTAGATACCTTTGATCCTGACACGTATTTTGGTGCAAAGTGGGCCACATGTAGACCCTGCTTTGACCCAAAATTATCGTTTTATCCCTGTGTCCAAATTGGATGAAAGGGTAAAGTTTTATGGCTATTAAATTAATTCTGGAGACGTTGGTAATTTTTATTTCAGTATCCGGTGAAGTTCATTCAGAACCCCTACTTTTTGTTTCCTTGGGATTATCGTTTAGACATCTACATTACACAGCTTGCTTGCCAGACAAGTATACCTTGCCATTGTGCTATTTATTTACATTTATTATTAGCACACATATTTTTTGTTTCCATTTATTTATTTTATTTTGCTATATAAAACTGCGCGTGCAAGAGTAACTTGGGTGCAACGACGGTTGCGTCGCCTTTTGTCTCTTATTTATATTATGCATGTCGACCTAGTTTTACGAGAACAACCCATGATATTGAGGCATTCTTATGTTTCATTGTCCATAACACATTTATTTTACGAGTGTGATCTCATGTAGGACACGGACTTGCGTGATAGGTTGGCCACCAGTATGTATGGAACGTGCAACGGATAGGAAATAACTGCTAATAGAAATGCATGCTAGGATACTTGGCAGTTATTAGAGGTATCACCATGGAATGGATATGACATGGATAGAGCATGGGGTTGGAAGAACAAAAAGTAGGCATATGGGCTCCTTTACACTTTCCCTTTTATAACCCGTACGCTCCACCGGAGATACGTGGTCAGATGACCCTTATATTATATTATTTACAGACGACCTCTGATGATCGAAGGGCGATACACTTTTTAGGCCCCTGACTCTCTGAGAGAGTCATGCCAATCATATTTTTAGCCAGATAGCCCATGTGTTGGAAAGTTATCCTCAAAAGTGTATTTCACATAGACGGTTAGGCGACCATGTTTGATGTTTATTTTCAGTACTATATTGGTATGCTTTTATGTATCTTGTTACGTCCCTCTGAGGATCTGGTCCCTTTCTAGGTATAGCCGAGCAGGATTATCCGTAGGAGTATGGACTGGGACCTGATGCTTCATTCTCTGTTGAGGAGGTCTTACCTTCTGAGTACCAGTGATTACTTCCTTTCTGATATTGGAGTTTCTTTTATTTGAGATTTATCTTATATTGGAGTTTTGATCTCCTCTATCATTTTAGTTTTTGAAATAGTCGATGGATAGTGGATTTGTCTCCACCCGACTATTATTCTTTGATACTTCGTACTTGAGACATTTAGCTATCTATTTTGATATTCCTTTACTTATGCTTATGGATGAGATATAGATGCCTGTGACTTGTTTTGACAATATATGTTCCACTTGTGAATTAATATTCATATTATATCATACGTATGCATTATAATTTTTTAACAAATTGGAGTTGTCATATACATACGGCTGACATACTACGTATTCCTAGTCCTACGTATTTGGGACTAGGACGTGATAATTACGGAAGAAAGAATACTCATGCTTGAATTTTAATTAAATATTTATATAAGCAGGTTTGGTAGATTAATTCGTAGGAATGTTTATCTATGATAGAAATGGGTAAGATAGATGCCTGTACTAGGTAGACTACTAGAACGAGAGGATAGCTTCGAGTTATATATAAGGATTAGCCCTAACAAGGAACTTTTCTTTATAAAATAGATATTAGAACTCCCACCAGCAGTTAGTGTTGGACTAGAACCTTTACCAATCATCAATAATGGTCAGGAATGACATCGAGTTCCCATAATGACTGAGATTACAATGGTAACTATTGAGAGGATACCCAGTTAATCCTTAGAATATGTGTAGCCCCATAAACCAATAGGACCAACCTTAAGAAAAACTTTAGAAGATATGCTTTAAGATTCTTATAATGAATAGAATAGCTTGACAAACTTATAGTTAAGATTAAACCTAAGCCTGTGTAGAATCTTACCATTTCATGGAGATCCATAAAATTATGTCACGCTCCAGTCCCAAAATATATGGAACCAGGCCACGTGGCATTGGCTAGCTGACACGTCTCCGAGGATATCCCAATTTAATGGATCCTGACGAAGCGTGCTATGCTGTCCTAAATCTAACAAGTCTAACATCAACAACAGGCAGTGTCTAATCACATCCACAGACAACAAGTAAAATACTGAAATGAAAGACTGGAATATAAGAACATAGTCGAATGACATAGTACAACTAAAATATGTCCGGTGGGAACAAACCCACTACAAATGTTGGAGATAAAGTACTGATAGTCTGAAATAAGAGTACTGATAATAAGAGTGACTGAAACAACTGCTAACTAGGTAAGGAGCTCCAGTTATAGGCGGAAGGCCTACCAATATGATCAGGGGTACTCCGATGGAAGGACCTCTAGCTCCTCGTCAAGAGCAAACCTCGTCTCCACACCTGGCCCGTACACTTTGGGATAATAGGCCTCGTCCAGATCTGGAAGATAACCAGGTCCTCAGAGGGACGTAACAAGATATAAAATGCATGCCAGATATAGTACTGAATAGAAGTAAAGAGGGTGTGCTAACCATATAAGTGAATGCAATGTAAGGACAACCTCGGAACGTAAAGGTAGGTGTAGGCATAACGTCCAACGTCCTCTAGAGTGTAGTATCTGCAATGTCCATCATTCTGAAGAATGAGGTATCTGTATATATATAACGTCCAACACTCTAAGAGACGTGGTATCTGCAATGTATATACGTCCATAACACTCCGAAGAGCACGGTGTCTGAATATAGGGAGTCACCGGGTCTGTGGTTCCTCTGGATACCACGGAGTCCGATGGGTGTATCCCATACATCTATCAGTTGTCCTTTCCGCCCAATGTAGATACGCAAGTCGAATACACGACGTGAGTGTCTCGTATCTATATGCCAAGTCTCATCTAACTATACTACTCTAGAATACAGGCTAGTTCGTGATGCATGTCGTACGTACCGATAGCAAATCGGGTACACGGACCCGCATCCCAATATGAATGTACCATCGTGATACGTGTAAGTGTCACGGTCTAGGAGGATATCAGAATATCCTTACCGTCGAAGGTGAGTCAGCTTGCAACTAGGTCTAGTACACTACTCATCGACGCATTGTCGATTGCACCCGAGTCAATCTCGGACGCGCACAGTTTTAAGCATATTTGTAACATTTATCATTTAATTTTAAGCAGTAAACCAGCAAGGTATACTTGCCTGTCCCGGGTAGTTGCGAAATCTAAAATCCTGCTCCTGATGCCTCGGCGGTACTGTCCAGCAGCCCTATATATGATATAGTAATGACAATATTAGTCGCTACAATAGCACGACTAAGACACACTGCTTGTATCTACAGCTGACACAGGGTCTTGACTGTATATATATATATATAGCTATATCAAATATATATATATATTTATACACTTAATCAAAATTAAATATGTTAAGATAATATGTATGTTTAATGGTACAAAAATAGTACTTATGTATTATTTAGTAATACTCTAATAATACACATATTAAATATATGTACATAATTGGTAATAATTATAAATTCATATATATTACACATAAACATATATTTAAATATAATTTTATGTACACAAATAAATATACACAATCATATTTATTTGCATTTAAATATTAATTTTGTACATAAGTAAATATACATAACATAATTTTATATATATTTAGATATATATATATATTCATACCCATTTTAATATTCCCAAGTATATATATATATATATATATATATATATATATATATATATATATATATATATATTTATAGATATATATACCCGTATTGATATAATATATACACAATATGTTTTAATATATATATAAATGTATATAATACATATATTTATTGCACTAAATAAACTAACTACACAAAATACACACATACTTACATTTACAAAAATATCATAAAATGTATATTAATATATATGTACATACACATATATATATATTTATATATATATATACATATACATACTAGGTTATTAAAATACAAATTTATGATATAACAATATTATTATATTATATATACTAAATCACAGAATATATATATAAACACAATATATTAAATACTTAATATTTTACATATAATACAAATATTTATACATACATATATTTATATATATATATATATACACATATATACACAATAGGTATTTATACATATATATACATACTAATAATCCCATTATATATAACACTAATTACAATAAAGATATATTTATAATACAGCATTTATACGGGAGGTATACATATATATATACTTTATAATACAGTAAATACTAATTAATATACTGAATACGTAGAAAATATGTAAACTATACTAACACTAGTATATAGAACGTTGCACATCGAAATACGCCTAAAAATACATAAAATAATACATAAAATAATGTACCAGATCGACGCTCGGGTCGAGGGGGTCCCGGTGGCGGGCCGTCGACGGCGGGGGTGGCCGGACGGAGCTCCGGCGACGTGCGGGGCGGTCGTCGGCTACAGCAGCATTTCTGGAGCTGCCGGTGCTGCGGGGGCGATTGCGGTCAGATGCTACGTCGACCGGCAGTGAAAATTGACGGGGAGGAAGGTGGTTGGCCGGGGAAGGGGTCGGCGGAGTTTGGCGGCCGGCGGAGCTAAGATGGCGGAGTACTGGCCGGTCGGGTGGTAAGCTTCGAGTGTGGGAGGGGGATGCTCGGGTTGAGGACGACGGAGAGGGAGGCGGCTGTGGGCGGAGCCATGGTCGGGGGCGGTGGTGGTAGGTGGGGGAAGGTCCGGCGAAGGGGTCTGAGTCGGTTGGGGGGTCGCCGGACATGGTGGCTGGCCGGGAGAAGGCGGCGGGTTGCTCGGGCAGGGGTCGGGTTGAGCTGAGTGGTTTAGGGAATGTTAGGGTTTTAGTTGGTTTTCTTGGGTTGTGTGCCTTTTTTTAATGATGTAATAGGTTGTTTATGTAGGTGAGAGAGTAGGGGGGCTTCCTAGGGATTAGGGCCGGCTGGACATAGTTTTTGGGGAGTTGGGGATGTCCATCATGATGAGGGGAGGGCTAGAAATATAGCATTTTGAATGAAGGGCCATGATGTGCCATTCATAAAGGGGTGCAAGTACACTAGGAATGGGGGGAAATGAATGGATACGGTTAGGGAATGACATTCTTTTCTCCATGAGGTTTGGGCCAATGAGGGGGGGGACACCTCATTGCAATTTTATAAAAAGGCCCCTGAACAATTTGGTATTTGCACAATTTCTGAAATTAGGGATTTGATGTAAACAAAAACCATGTTTGGTGTTCTTCATTGGGCGAGGATGGTGTATGGTGTTTGTATGAGGCTTGTGGGTGTGGATTTGGGTTGGAGTTGGGTCTAATTTAATTGAGGTTAGGTCACCACGTTAATTAATTCATGATTAATGCACCGGATATCTCTAATTTAATTTAACGAGAACCAGGGGTCTAAATTGGGTTGTACAAGGGTCATTAGTGTGGTAGGCTGTCACTACCACATTTTAGGAAAAAGGGTATTTTAGTAATTTCCTATTTAAATAAATATTGTGCATGGTAAATAATTTTTGCTGTATTATTTAATTATTGTTGGATGTTATTTAATTATTTTGGACTTATTTTAGTGGACCCAACTATTGTAGTTTGGACCCATGGACCAACATGAATTAAATAGTTAGATTTGGCCCATTTAGAAAGCTCATAGTTAAGGAGATGGATTAAATTAATTAAGTGATTAGACTAGAAGCTTCCTTCCTTAATTATTTTTTCATGAGAGGCCCCAAGGGGTACATTGGATATTTTATAATTGCTTGGGAGAGGGGCAAGGCTGGCCTATTAAAAGAGGGGGAAAATTTCTCTCTCCTCTCATTCTCATTCCAAATCTAGATCTAGAATTTCCCACTCCCAAATTTCCTCCATTCCCATTCCAATTTTCTACCAAATTCATTCCAAATTCTTCCCAATTCACCATTAGAGAAGGAGGAAGCAAGGATCTAGAAGAAGAAAGCAAGGATCTACAAAGAAGAGCGAGGATCTACAATTTGGAAGCAAGTTCTTCTCAATTGGAGGTTTTATTGAGAATCCATCTCCCAATAGGTATAATTCAGATTTTCCCATTTAAATAGCTTCTAAATCTGAGATTTAATCATGTAAAATTAACCTATATGTATGTACTACCCATAGGACTTTGTTTTGTGTTCATAGGAGACCCATGGAGAAAGTTATGGTACTTTTTGTGTTAATTTTGTTGGAATTCCGAATTTACATTTTGTTGTGTGTATCAATTGATCTTATAGATCAATTGGACATGAGCTTATGTGTTTGGGGCTAGTGTCGTGTCCATAATTTGGTACATGTGGTTCGTATCCCAACTATTTGGTGATACGTGTCATTTTGGGGGTTTTCCCTCCGACACGGGGCTTTGAACATGTCGTATTTTGACACGGACACATAGATCTACTTTTGACACTTTGATTTATTCATAAATATTATTTGTGATTTGTTTGTATCCTTCGGGGTGCAATTGGTTGTGTGTTGGACTCGTGTCACATGCGTATCCTAGATCTAGTGGGATACGGTATGATACTCTCCAATTGTGTGGATTTTTGAATAGATCTAATTATGTATGGTTTAAATTCTTCAATTATAATTAGTAAATATATATAGATATTATATATTTATTTTGTGTATTTATTATAGTAATTATTGTAGCATAGATCTATATATTTTTGTGTGTGCAAATATGATTTACAAATATAATATGTAGCTTTCTTGCATGTAATTATATATGTACTTATGTTAATAGTATAAATTATACATAAATGTTTTATAAAATATATTTATGTGTTTAATTATGTAATTATATTATTTATAATTATTATGTAATTATTTGTATATTAATGTATATATTTTAGGTGTGCTTCTAGCCATGTAAAATATGAACATTAATATGTGCATGTGTTATAACTATTAGTATTTAATTATAAGTTTATATGTGCATATATATATAAGTATATAATTATTTATTTATATATATGTATTGTGATTATTATTGCATATATATATATTTATATATATATATATATATTTTTATATTTTTATTTGTTTTGGTGACAATGGTTTCTATGACAGTGAAACTGTCATTATTTGGTCTGAACAGCAGCCGCTGTACAGTGGTCAGCATTAATGACAGATCTGTCATTAATACTGCGGCAGTTTTGAGCGGCAACCTTTCAGCGACGTTTTTTTGTGACAGTTTGAAACTGTCAGCAAACTGTGACAGCAGCGGTTTTGTATATGGAGTTTCTGCGACGAATTTTCAGTGACAGTCAAGACTGTCACTATTAAACCTGTTTTTATTTTATCTTGTTTTGTTCACTGTTTTCAGTGACGCTTTGACAGTTTTAAATTATATTTTATATATTATTATTGTATATATATATATGTGTATATATATGTGTTTTGTATAATATTTGTAATAATATATTATATTATTTGTATACATATTGGTTTGTATATATATTATTTTAGGGTATATATTATTTGTATTAGTAGTATACTTTGTGTGAGTATGATTTGGGATCTAATTTTTATTCCTAAATTGTTGTATTTTATTTCTATATTATTTATATAGATTTCTTGTGAGGTTGACCTTGGTTTGACTTTAGTTGACTTTAGAGTTGTCCATAGTTGACTTTTGACTTAGAATTTATTTATTGACCTAGGAGTTGACTAGTTTGACTTGTTCTCTTTCCGGGACCTTGTTTTATGTGGTATTGCATATCTAGGTCTTCGAGATACCGAGTCAGACATCTGTGAGACTTTTTTATTGGACTTCAAGCGAGTACATTCTCTGATAGTTTCTCATTTATGATATCCTCTATGTTCGTTGTATCTAGTGTAGATTTACATGTTTCTCTCGACACTATGGTTACACGGATTGGTATATCCGGATCTCGTCATGAGATGTTATTCCTTGGTATATGGTGTATATGGTGCAAGTATTATTTCATTGGTTATCTTGTATATGTACAGACACCGATTCTCGGGGAGACTAGCTATCTTCTTGGGGAATCTAGTGCCATAGCATACCGTGGTTGGATCTATTATACCTGTTGGTGGTGGGGAGTATTAGTATAGATATGTGATCAAATCCCTATTGAATAAAGTATTGGTAAGCGAATAGTGTTGATCATGCACCGCACGTATGATTAGCCAGGCCGCATTGTATCTTGCCCAAGCCGATCACATGTTAAGCTAGTACTCACACACTTAGTCATTAGTATTATTATTTCATTGGCATATTGTTCATTATTGTATTTCTTTCCAGCATTTTCTTATTGTCTATATATCTCTTATTCCTATTGTGCATCTTATTTATCCACAGCTATTTACTGTTACATAGTTTTTATCATGGATTAGAACTGCTGTTAGAGATGTACTCTGCTCCTTTCCTGACTGGATATATTTTTCCAGATGACACTGAGGAGTACCCTACCTATTATGGACCCCAGGATGTTGTGGGTTTAGATTCGGAGACCCTGGCTCAAGAGGGACTTATCCCAACTGAGACAGTTGACCCTGGTGTGTAGCTTGTAGTATGATAGTATTCTTTTGTACTGGATTTGTCTCCTGCTTATTTTTGTTACTCTTCAGACTCATTGATGTATTATTTTAAACTCATGAGTTGATGACTATTCTATTCTTATCTGATTCGTGTTCATTCTATCTTAGTTCTGTGATTGAGTACACTATATTTTGGTGGTTCATTATATTAGATAGACTTTCTAGACAGCGTTCTACCGTCGATTCTGCGGCGTAGGCTGGGCGTTGTTTCCGACTAGTACCCTTACCCCGGGTGCGGGTCGTGACACGTTTTTGGTGGTGGCCCAAACAGGTCTAGCTTCACAAGTATGTGATGTCGTGGTAGTGCGACAACTTAGTTGTACTACTGCGAGCCTGCAATAGGATATAGGATATAGGCTGAGATACTCAATCACATCTAGGAAAATTCTTTTGATTCAACTATTCTCCTTTGATATTGATACTTGATCTCTTAAACTGTCCTTTCCTTGATGTCTTACATCTTGTGCCATATTGATTCTTTCTTTCGCTTTGTCTCAGGATGTCGCCTAAGACTAGATCACAGCAGGAGAGAGCAGCTTCTGAGAGGTCTGCGATATCCCGAGGGCCTGCACCAGTCACTTCTTCGGTGATTGGAGTGTCAGCTGCTTTCGGAGGTCCACCACCTACTCAAAGGACTGTGCCAGCTGTATCTGAGGGGCTTCCACCTCCACCTCCTGTGCCAGCAGAGGCGTCACAGATGTTTACACTATTTCGTGAGATGCTCGAGGCACAGAGGGCTCAGTCAGAGGCACCTCAGAGGCAGACCGACGTTCTACGGTAGGGCATCGAGAGTGCTCATCAGCTTGCTCGTGCTGTAGTTGAGAGAGGAGTTCCGATCCAGCAGCAGGTTGTTCCTCAAGTTGCTCAGCTTCGGCCAGGCAATATTTAGGACTTCAAGAAACTGGAGCCTAGGGTTTTCAAAGGGATGGAGGGCATCGTCTATGCTGATGATTGGTTCGAGGACATTGAGCGTCTTATGAGGGTGTCCCGTCTTTCTGAAGATCTGAAGGTTGAGGCGGTAGGACTTTAACTGTTCGACGTCGCTCGCACTTGGTTCAGGAATGAGCCAATTCTAGTTGACGCAGGACAATCTTGGGAGGTATTCAAGGACCTTTTCAAGAAGAAGTTTTTTGCTCGGATAGACAGGCTTGACTTGGGGAGACAATTTGAGAGTCTCATTCAGGGAAGCATGCCTGTGGAGGAATACGCTGCGGAGTTCGGTAGGTTGAGCCGATTTGCAGAGTACTTGGTGAGGGAGCCGGAGGTTCGAGCTATTCGTTTCCGAGAGGGTCTAAACTGGGAGGTGAAGATTCTTATTTCGTCTTTTTATGAGACATACTCAGAGATACTTGCGGAGGCACGCAAGGTTGAGCGGGATCTGGGTTTGAAGACCAAGAGAGACCGTGATTCTTTTCTGGGGGCCAACGACAGTGCAGTATCTGCTAAACGTCCTTATTTCCAGTCCAGACCTTTCCAGCAGCCACAGCAGAACCAGACTCCAGCTAGAGCGCCTTTTCACCAGGCACCTCAGCAGCAGAGGCAGTTACAGCAGGCTCCATGCAACTTCTGCAAGAAGCCCGGCCACATCTGGGAAGTTTACAGGAGGAGGCTAGGAGTTTGTTTGTATTGTGGTACTAAAGGGCATCAATCGAGGGAGTGTCCTCGTCGTGCAGTTCAAGGAGTAGCTCCAGCTCCGAGGATACAGACGAGACCACCTGCAGCACAGCCGAGGGGACCGCTTCCGACACAGCAGCAGCGTTTTGTCCAGCATCAACAGCAGGGAGGTGCTCGGCAGGGACGAGCGTTTGCTATGACCGTCGAAGAGGAAGAACCCACCGGAGATGTTATCGCAGGTTCTATTCTTCTTGATTCCATTCCAGCTTTAGCTTTGTTTGATAGTGGTGCTTCCCATAGTTTTGTATCTGTTTCTTTTGCTCTGAAGCATGGTTTGGTAGCTGAGTCTTTGCTTAGGACTTGCAAGATCATGACCGGGGGAGGTATTATCCTGGTTAATGATATTTATAAGGATCGGAGAGTTACTTTGGAAGGCCGGGAGTTGAGTGCGTGTCTACTTGTAATGCCACTTCCAAGCTATGATATTGTACTTGGGATGGATTGGTTGAGTAGGCACCGTGCTAGCATAGACTGTAGAGGAGGTAGAGTTTTGTTTGGTCCGCCAGGAGAGCCAGAGTTCGAGTTTACTAGAGGAGCTGCAGAGCAGGAAGAAGGCATTATTTGTGGAGCTATGGTAGAAGACAAGGAGTTGCCATATCTGTTGATAGCAGAATTCTTGGATGTGTTTCCTGAGGAATTGCCAGGATTGCCACTAGATCGAGATGTTGAATTTTCTATAGACTTGGTGCCAGGTGTAGAACCAATTTCACAGCATGTCTATAGAGTAAACAACAGCGAGCTGGTCGAGTTGAAGAAGCAGGTGGACGAATTACAGGATAAGGAGTTTATCAGATCGAGTTCTTCACCATGGGGAGCCCCGGTATTGTTTGTACCAAAAAAGGATGGATCGGTGCACATGTGCATTGATTATAGGGCTTTGAATAATCTCACTATCAAGAATAAGTATCCTTTGCCACGGATTGATGATCTGTTTGATCAGTTGAGTGGTGCGAAGGTGTTTTCTAAGATAGATTTGAGATCAGGCTACCATCAAGTAAAGGTGAAGCCGGAGGACATACCGAAGACTGCTTTTAGAACTCGGTATGGTCAGTACGAGTTTATGGTGATGCCGTTTGGTTTGACTAATGCACCGGCGGTATTTATGAACTTGATGAACAAGTTATTCCACCAGTACGTTGACAAGTTCGTGGTGGTGTTCATCGACGACATACTCATATACTCGAGGACACCGGAGGAGCATGAGGAGCATTTGAGGATTGTGTTGGATATGCTGAGGAAGGAGAAGCTGTATGGGAAGTTGTCCAAATGTGAGTTTTTCTTGGACAAAGTAGAATTCTTGGGGCATGTTGTGACTGGTGATGGTATTTCAGTGGATCCGAAGAAGATTTCAGCAGTAGAATCTTGGAAGACTCCGAGTTCAGTAGTAGAGATCAGGAGTTTCTTGGGATTGGCAGGCTATTACAGGAAGTTTGTGCAAGATTTTTCGAGGATTGCCGAGCCGATGACCAGACTCACAAGGAAGGATGTAGAGTTTGTTTGGACGAAGGATTGCCAGGTTGCTTTTGAGGAGTTGAAGAAGAGGTTGACGTTTGCTCCTATTTTGACGTTGCCATCAGGGTCCGGAGGTTTCACTATTTATAGTGATGCATCGGGAAAGGGTTTAGGTTGTGTTCTTCAGCAGCATGGGAAGGTGATTGCCTATGCATCCAGGCAATTGCGTCCTCATGAAAAGAACTATCCTACCCATGATTTGGAGTTGGCAGCTTTCATATTCGCCCTGAAGTTGTGGAAATATTATTTGTACGGAGAGCGTGTGGAGATCTTCACAGACCACAAAAGCATGAAGTATGTTTTCACGCAGAAGGAGTTGAACATGAGGCAGCGTCGGTGGTTGGAATTGATGAAGGATTTTGATATCTCTTTGCAATATCATCCTGGGAAAGCCAATGTAGTTGCCGATGCTTTGAGCAGGTATCCGGTAGCTATGTTCTTGACGCATTATCGATATCTGTTGGAGGACTTGGAGAGCTTGGGCATTGAGGTGATTGTTCCTGGGTGTGCTATGCAGATGTGGGGATTGCAGATACACTCAAATTTGATGGACAGGATCAAGGCAGCACAGTATGATGATGTATCCTTGAGGAGTATCAGAGCTCAAGTGAGAGCAGGATTGGAGGATGATTTCACTATTGCAGAGGATGGATCCTTGAGGCATGGAGTTAGATTGTGTGTGCCTAGTGGGGAGTTGCGCGAGGAGGTGTTGCAGGAAGTGCATCGCTCTCAGTATTTCATACATCCAGGTGCTAACAAGATGTATCGGGATATGCGAGAGAGTGTGTGGTGGTATGGCATGAAGAGGGAAGTGGCACAGTTTATATCCAGATGCTTAGTGTGCCAGCAGGTGAAAGCCGAGAGGCAGAGGCCAGGAGGTTTACTTCAGCCATTACCCATCCAGAGTGGAAGTGGGAACATATTACTATGGATTTTGTGTCCGGACTTCCACGATCTCCAGGAGGGAAAGACGCGATTTGGGTCATTGTTGATAGGTTGACCAAGTCGGCCCACTTTTTGCCTTTCAAGGTAGGTTTGTCTACGGAGAAGCTGGCAGAGATGTATGTGAGGCAGATCGTTAGGATATATGGAGTTCCCGTCAGCATAGTCTCAGATCGAGATAGTCGTTTCACTTCTCATTTTTTGAGGAGTTTGCAGAAGAGTTTGGGCACTCAGCTCAAGTTCAGTACTGCATATCATCCCCAGACAGATGGGCAGTCAGAGAGGACTATCCAGACTCTCGAGGATATGTTGCACACTTGTGTACTAGATTTTGGCAGTTCTTGGGAGGACCATCTCCATTTGGTAGAGTTTGCTTACAACAACAGTTACCAGGCCAGTATAGAGATGTCACCTTTTGAAGCTCTATATGGTCGGAGGTGTCGTACTCCTTTGTCTTGGGACGATGTTGGAGAGAGAATTTTGCTTGGGCCAGAGATGGTTGTGGATGCAGCGGAGAAGGTTCATTTGATCAGAGACAGACTTTGAGTGGCGCAGGACAGACAGCGGCATTGGGCCGATAGCCATCGGAGACCTTTGGAGTTTGAGGTATAGTTTAGATTTTATTTGTACTTGTTCTTGTTTGTTATAGATTAAGTTCTTAAGATGGTGTTTTGTTCTAGGTGGGTGGTTTGGTGTTTCTGAGGATTTCTCCGGAGGCACGATTCGCTTCGGTGGAGGCGGAAAGCTTAGTCCTCGATTCATCGGACCTTTCACTATTCTAGAGAGGGTCGGTGCAGTTGCTTATAGACTAGACTTGCCACCTGCATTAGAGGGAGTGAACAACGTATTTCATGTGTCACAGTTGAGACGATACGTGGCAGATCCTAGTCATGTATTGGATCACTCGGAGATAGAGGTGGGCCCTACTCTTAGCTATCCAGAGCAGCCAGTTGAGATTCTGGATCGGAGAGAGAAGGTGCTGAGGAACCAGACTATTTCTTTGGTGCGCGTCGCATGGAGGCATCACTCTCCGGGGGAGTCTACCTGGGAGAGAGAGGATGACATGCGAGAGCGTTATCTATATTTGTTTGTACCTTGAGGTATGTTAATTCTCTAGTTATGTTCTGTTCATTGTTATGTTTTGTTCATTAGTTAGTTGTGATTCTTTAGTTCTGTTTTATGATTTTCTGGGATAGTTTTTGTCTTTGAATTTCGAGGACGAAATTATTTTAAGGAGGGTAGACTTGTCACTACCACATTTTAGGAAAAAGGATATTTTAGTAATTTCCTATTTAAATAAATATTGTGCATGGTAAATAATTTTTGTTGTATTATTTAATTGTTGTTGAATGTTATTTAATTATTTTGGACTTATTTTAGTGGACCCAACTAGTGTAGTTTGGACCCATGGACCAACATGAATTAAATAGTTAGATTTGGCCCATTTAGAAAGCCCATAGTTAAGGAGATGGATTAAATTAATTAAGTGATTAGACTAGAAGCTTCCTTCCTTAATTATTTTTTCATGAGAGGCCCCAAGGGGTACATTGGACATTTTATAATTGCTTGGGAGAGGGGCAAGGCCGACCTATTAAAAGAGGGGGAAAATTTCTCTCTCATCTCATTCTCATTCCAAATCTAGATCTAGAATTTCCCACTCCCAAATTCCCTCAATTCCCATTCCAATTCCCTACCAAATTCATTCCAAATTCTTCCCAATTCACCATTAGAGAAGGAGGAAGCAAGGATCTAGAAGAAGGAAGCAAGGATCTACAAAGAAGAGCAAGGATCTACAATTTGGAAGCAAGTTCTTCTCAATTGGAGGTTTCATTGGAAATCCATCTCCCAATAGGTATAATTTAGATTTTCCCATTTAAATAGCTTCTAAATCTGAGATTTAATCATGTAAAATCAACCTATATGTATGTACTATCCATAGGACTTTGTTTTGTGTTCATAGGAGACCCATGGAGAAAGTTATGGTACTTTTTGTGTTAATTTTGTGGGAATTCCGAATTTATATTTTGTTGTGTGTATCAATTGATCCTATAGATCAATTGGACATGAGCTTATGTGTTTGGGGCTAGTGTCGTGTCCATAATTTGGTACATGTGGTTCGTATCCCAACTATTTGGTGATACGTGTCATTTTGGGGGTTTTCCCTCCGACACGGGACTTTGAACATGTCATATTTTGACACGGACACATAGATCTACTTTTGACACTTTGATTTATTCATAAATATTATTTGTGATTTATTTGTATCCTTCGGGGTGCAATTGGTTGTGTGTTGGACTCGTGTCACATGCGTATCCTAGATCTAGTGGGATACGGTATGATACTCTCCAATTGTGTGGATTTTTGAATAGATCTAATTATGTATGGTTTAAATTCTTCAATTATAATTAGTAAATATATATAGATATTATATATTTATTTTGTGTATTTATTATAGTAATTATTGTAGCATAGATCTATATATTTTTGTGTGTGCTAATATGATGTACAAATATAATATGTAGCTTTCTTGCATGTAATTATATATGTACTTATGTTAATAGTATAAATTATACATAAATGTTTTATAAAACATATTTATGTGTTTAATTATGTAATTATATTATTTATAATTATTATGTAATTATTTGTATATTAATGTATATATTTTAGGTGTGCTTCTAGCCATGTAAAATATGAACATTAATATGTGCATGTGTTGTAACTATTAGTATTTAATTATAAGTTTATATGTGCATATATATATAAGTATATAATTATTTATTTATATATATGTATTGTGATTATTATTGCATATATATATATTTATATATATATATATATATTTTTATATTTTTATTTGTTTTGGTGACTGTGGTTTCTATGACAGTGAAACTGTCATTATTTGGTCTGAACAGCAGCCGCTGTACAGTGGTCAGCATTAATGACAGATCTATCATTAATGCTGCGGCAGTTTTGAGCGGCAACCTTTCAGCGACATTTTTTTGTGACAGTTTGAAACTGTCAGCAAACTGTGACAGCAGCGGTTTTGTATATGGAGTTTCTGCGACGAATTTTCAGTGACAGTCAAGACTGTCACTATTAAACCTGTTTTTATTTTATCTTGTTTTGTTCACTGTTTTCAGTGACGCTTTGACAGTTTTAAATTATATTTTATATATTATTATTGTATATATATATATATGTGTATATATATGTGTTTTGTATAATATTTGTAATAATATATTATGTTATTTGTATACATATTGGTTTGTATATATATTATTTTAGGGTATATATTATTTGTATTAGTATTATACTTTGTGTGAGTATGATTTGGGATCTAATTTTTATTCCTAAATTGTTGTATTTTATTTCTATATTATTTATATAGATTTCTTGTGAGGTTGACCTTGGTTTGACTTTAGTTGACTTTAGAGTTGACCATAGTTGACTTTTGACTTAGAATTTATTTATTGACCTAGGAGTTGACTAGTTTGACTTGTTCTCTTTCCGGGACCTTGTTTTAATGTGGTATTCCGTATTTAGGTCTTCGAGGTACCGATTCAGACATCTGTGAAACTTTTTCATTGGACTTCAGGCGAGTACATTCTCTGATAGTTTTTCATTTATGATATCCTCTATGTTCGTTGTATCTAGTGTAGATTTACATGTTTCTCTCGACACTTTGGTTACACGGATTAGTATATCCGGATCTCGTCATGAGATGTTATTCCATGGTATATGGTGTATATGGTGCAAGTATTGTTTCATTGGTTATCTTGTACATGTACAGACACCGATTCTCAGGGAGACTAGCTATCTTCTTGGGGAATCTAGTGCCATAGCATAACGTGGTTGGATCTATTATACCAGTTGGGGGTGGGGAGTATTAGTATAGATATGTGATCAAATCCCTATTGAATAAAGTATTGGTAAGCGAATAGTGTTGATCATGCACCGTACGTATGATTAGCCAGGCCGTATTGTATCTTGCCCAAGCCGATCATATGTTAAGCTAGTACTCACACACTTAGTCATTAGTATTATTGTTTCATTGGCATATTGTTCATTATTGTATTTCTTTCCAGCATTTCCTTATTGTCTATATATCTCTTATTCCTATTGTGCATCTTGTTTATCCACAGCTATTTACTGTTACATAGTTTTTATCATGGATTAGAACTGCTGTTAGAGATGTACTCTGCTCCTTTCCTGACTGGATATATTTTTCCAGATGACATTGAGGAGTATCCTACCTATTATGGACCCCAGGATGTTGTGGGTTTAGATTCGGAGACCCTGGCTCAAGAGGGACTTATCCCAACTGAGACAGTTGACCCTGGTGTGTAGCTTGTAGTATGATAGTATTCTTTTGTACTGGATTTGTCTCCAGCTTATTTTTATTACTCTTCAGACTCATTGATGTATTATTTTAAACTCATGAGTTGATGACTATTCTATTCTTATCTGATTCGTGTTCATTCTATCTTAGTTCTGTGATTGAGTACACTATCTTTTGGTGGTTCATTATATTAGATAGACTTTCTAGACAACGTTCTACCGCCGATTCTGCGGCGTAGGCTGGGCGTTGTTTTCGACTAGTACCCTTACCCCGGGTGTGGGTCGTGACATAGGCTCAGTGTACAATAATGTCAGGATCTGGGTTGGTCAAATTGGATCGAGATGGGGTCTCAATTTCGATTGGAACGGACAACGAACGTAATTACGCAATTTATTTAAATTGCGTACGGACGTTTGTAACGACTTTTGTGCGACTAAAATCAGGCACGAAAATCAGTATCCGGAGTTTGTTCTAGGTTCAATATGATAGGTTATTATGTCTAGGCCAGGTTTGTGGAAATTGTTTCAGGGCAACATCTAGGGTAGTATCCTAAAATAACAAATCATTGCACATGTATTATAATACTATATAATAAATCTTAATTATATCAAGTTAACCCTAATTAGGCTATTTAAGTTAATTAACCCTAATTTCTGGGCGAGAGGGTTTACAACATACCCTCCTTAGAGCATTTCATCCTCGAAATTAAAACAGACATATAGAAAAATATTTGAAAAAAATAAATACTATCACATACCTAGGCCTCCGAAGAGATGGGGAAAGCGTTGCCGAATATCGTCCTCTCGTTCCCAGGTGGATTCACCTGGTGCATGATGCCTCCATGCGACATGAACTAGAGGGATAGTCTGGCCTCGCAGTACCTTTTCGCTTCGGTCTAGGATCTCTACCGGCTCCTCCTGGTATGACAAGCTTGGACCAACGGTGATCTCCGAGTGGTCAAGCACATGACTCGGATCCGGTATGTACCTCCTCAGCTGAGATACATGGAAGACTTCGTGAACTCCTTCCAGTGTCTGTGGCAAGGCCAATCTGTAAGCAACTTCTCCGATGCCCTCTAGCACATCGAAGGGTCCGTTGTACCTCAGACTCAGCTTCCCTCTGCCTCCAAATCTGATGGTTCCTCTGGTAGGTGAAATCTTCAGGAACACATGTTCTCCCACCTGGAACTCTAGGGGTCGACGATGCACATTAGCCCAATGCTTCTGTCTGTCCTGTGCTGCTCGTAGATGCCCCTGGATCTTCTTCACCTTCTCCACTGTATGGATGAACAACTCTGGCCCTAGAATCTGCCTCTCGCCTACATCGCTCCAACATACTGGGGATCGACACTTCCTACCATACAATGCCTCATAGGGAGCCATCTGAATGCTCGCCTGATAGCTATTGTTGTAGGAAAATTCAACCAAGTGCAAGTGGTCCTCCCACGAACCGCTAAAGTCAAGCATGCATGCCCTCAACATATCCTCCAGCGTCTGAATGGTGCGCTCGGACTGTCCATCTGTCTGCGGGTGGTACGAAGTACTGAACTTAAGGCGGGTACCAAGACTCTCTTGCATACTCCTCCAAAAGTACGATGTGAACCTCGTATCCCGGTCAGACACAATACTGACTGGCAATCCATGCAATCGTACAATCTCCCTCATGTACATGTCTGTCAAGACTTCCGTAGATTGCCCAACCCTGAAGGGTAAAAAGTGGGCATACTTGGTGAGTCTATCTACGATTACCCATACCGCGTTGTGACCACTAGGACTCCTCGAAAAACCCGTGACGAAGTCCATGGTGATGTGCTCCCATTTTCTCTCCGATATTGGGAGCGGTTGAAGTAATCCGGCAGACCTCTGATGCTCAGCCTTGACTTGCTGACACACCAGACACTTAGCCACAAAGCGGGCTATCTCCCTCTTTATCCCATGCCACCAGTAGTACTACCTCAGGTCTCGGTACATCTTCGTGCCTCCTGGATGAATAGAATAGGTCGAACTGTGTGCCTCCGTCATCAGCTCCTGGCGTAGCTCTCCATTCGGAACATAGATATGATCTCCACATCTCAAAGTCCCGTCCTCGTGTATATGCAGTTTCGTCTGTATTCCAGCCTCTGTCCTCTGTCGCAGCCTCTGAAATCTGGTGTCCGTCGGCAAAGCAGCCTTGATTCTCTCCACCAATGTCGATTGTAACTAGAAACTCGACATCTGGCCGTCTACTCCGGGCATAATGACTTTGATACCCAACTATTCTAGATCTCTCAACAGATGTTGTTGGGTAGTCAGGAAAAATGCTATGGGCTTCCTGCTTAAAGCATCGGCTACCACATTAGCCTTTCCTGGATGGTACTACAGCTCAATCTCGAAGTCCGCCATCACTTTGAGCCAACGTCTCTGTCTCTGGTTCAGGTCCTTCTGTGTGTAGACGTATTTCAGGCTCTTGTGATCGGTGAATATCTCCACGCGCTCTCCGTACAGGTAGTGCCTCCAAAGCTTCAAAGCAAAGATCACTGCGACAAGCTCCAAGTCGTGGGTAGGATAGTTCTTCTCATGGGTCCTTAGCTGCCTAGAGGCATAGGCCACAACCTTCCCATGCTGCATCAAGACGCATCCTAATCCTTTCCCGGATGCATCGCTATAGATCACGAATCCTTCGGGTCCAGAAGGTATGGTCAAGATAGGTGCTGTAGTCAGACGCTTCTTCAGCTCATCGAATGCCGTCTGACACTCCTCTGTCCAGGTGAACTCCTGATCCTTGCGGGTCAAGCGGGTCATCGGCTCTGCGATCCTTGCGAAGTTCTCTACGAACCTCCGGTAATATCCGGCAAGTCCTAGAAAACTCCTCACCTCCGATACGTTGGTAGGGGTCGGCCACGTCTCTACTGACAAAATCTTCGCGGGATCTACTGAAATGCCATCTCCCGAGATAACGTATCCAAGAAATGTGACACGATCTAGGAGAAACTCGTACTTGCTCAGCTTGGCATAAAGCCTCTCTTGTCTCAGCGTCTCTAGCACTAGCCTCAAGTGCTCCCCGTGCTCCTCGTGGCTCTTCGAATACACCAAGATATCGTCGATGAAGACTACCCCGAACTGGTCCAGATACTCATGGAAGACTCTGTTTATCAGGTTCATAAACACAGTAGGCGTATTTGTCAATCCAAAAGGCATCACTAAGAACTCGTAGTGACCATAACGAGTTCTAAATGCTGTCTTTGGAATGTCCTCCCTTCGCACCTTTACCTGGTGATAGCCTGATCTTAAGTCAATCTTCGTGAACACCACTACTCCTGTCAGCTGGTCGAACAGATCATCGATTCGCGGTAGAGGGTACTTGTTCTTGATAGTCAGAGCATTAAGGGCTCTGTAATCAATGCACATCCGGAATGTCCCGTCCTTCTTTGGTACAAACAGCACTGGTGCTCCCCAGGGTGATGCACTAGGACGAACGAATTCCTTGATCTGCAACTCCTCTAGCTGTAGCTTCAGCTGGTCAAGCTCCTTCTTCGCCAACCGGTATACATTTGATGATACCGGTGCTGCTCCAGGTACTAGCTCAATGGTGAACTCTACCTCTCTATCAGGCGGTAGGCCTGGCAACTCCTCTGGGAAAACATCCTCGAACTCTGCAACGATTTCTGGGGGTGCCGTCTCCATCGCCATGTAAGCTCCAGCTGCGTGTCCTACTCCTCGCTCGATGGTGCCCCGCATGAATTCAAACTCATGGTGTCCTGGCAGTATAAAAGTAACGCTACACTTTCGGCAATCTAGCACCACATTGTACTGGCTTAACCAGTCCTTGCCCAGAACTACGTCGAAAGCTGACATTGGGAGTACCAACAATCGCGCTCTCATCTCCCTACCACAAACTACTATGGAGCACGTTCTAATGGTGCTGGTAACCGGTACGATGCCTCCTCCGGTAAGTATTCTCCAATTCTTAGGTAAAGGGGAAGTTACTACTCTATGCATTGCTACGAAGCTACTAGATATAAATGATAGTGTAGCTCCAGAATCAAACAGTGCAGTCGCAGGTAATGATACAACTAAAATTATACCTGTAATAGCCTCCCCTACTAGTTCCTCCTCGATAGATGCTAAAGCAAAGGCTTGCCCGCGCCTCTGCCCTCCTGCCTGCTGTCGGGCCTGGTTGAAGTGTGCCTCCTGTGGGACCAAGGGTGGTCCTCTCTGCTGTCCTCCGGTAGCTGGTGGACGTTGGCCTCCTGCTGGGGGTAGGATCCTCAAAGGTGGTGTTGCTGGCCTCTGCCCAGTCTGGGGTGCTACATCTCTGCGCTGGGGGCAGTCTCTAGCAAGGTGCTGGCTGGCTCCATAGACCATGCAGAGCTCGAGCTTCTTTCGGCAGTCTCTTATGATGTGTCCCCTCTTGCCACAGAAGTGACAGGTCGGAAGCTCCTTCTGCTGGTACGGTGCTGTCCTTTGCTGTGCCTGCGCTCCTAGACGGCGGATCGGTCCTCCTGCTCCTTGCTGGGCTCTGGCTGGTACATTCACGCTGGAACGTCTCGCTCCTCCGCCTATAGCCTCCTGGATCCTCGTTTCTGATAGGACCTCTTCATAAGAGATCCTCGCCTGGGTAGTGGTGTACCTCTGCAGCTCATGAGAGAGGCCATGGTGGAATCTTCTGGCCTTCTCCAGGTCGTTGGGGATCAGGGCTGCACCGAATTGGATGAGTCTGCTGAACTCTCCTTCGTAGGCATCCACAGTCAGGTTCCCATGCTCCAGGTGCAGGAACTGAGAGTACAGGGCGTTCCTCACTGTAGCTGGGAAATACTTCGCGTTGAAGTGTTCTAGAAACTCCTCCCAAGTCTGCTGTCTGCCGATGCTGCGCTCCATAGAGTCCCACCAGTGATGGGCGTTGCCTGTGAGTTGGGCCCTCACCTCGGTCATCCAGAGGTTGGGGTGTAGCTGCGAACCCTCTAATAGCATCTCAGTGAGGGAGACCCAGTCTGAGATCTCCTCTGCCGTCTCCTTGCCCGAGAAGGTTCCCGGGCCCATCTGTCTGAAGCCTCGTACAGTGCCTGCTTGCTGGACAGGTGCAGGTACTGGTATTGCTGCTTGGGCAGGTGCCCTCTCCAGTACTGCCATCAAGCCCAGTCTCAGGGTCTCCGTCTGCTGCCACTGGGCCTGCATCATCATCTGGAAGAACTGCATCATCTGGGGCTGTCCCTCCGCTGGTGGCATCTGAGGTAGAAACGGTGGAGGTGGAGAAAGTGGTACCTCCGGCTGTCTCCTTGGTGTCTCCTCGGGTGCCGGCCTCTCGTAGTACGGCATCGGTGTCGCCCTCGAGGTCTGTCCCTCGAAGTACTGCCTCAGGATTGTCTGCGATATCTGGCCCTTTGGCTGCTGCGTCCTTTCGTCGGGATAGACCTGATGCCAGTGCATCATCGGGGCCTGAGGGATCACCTGTGCCTCTGGTTGTGGTAGCTCTCTGGGTGGTCCCTGAGTCGTATCCTCCCTCGGTGCTGCAGGTGGCACTATGGCACCAAGTATCTCACGTCTACTGCGAAGGTTCATCTCGCTGTAAGAGATAGAGCTTCATTAGAAAGAGTACGGAAACAATCAAACAGGATGCAGATATTTTAAAGTATGGAAGAGGTTCAAAGGTGTAATCAGGTGGATTAGACCTAGTAATTTCTATCCTATTGCAGGCTCGCTGGGCACGTTACCATACCACAACCGATAAACATTTGATGTTACAAGACCTGCATGGGCCACCACTAAAACCATGTCACGCCCCAATCCTAAAATATATGGAACCAGGCCACGTGGCATTGGCCAGCTGACACGTCTCCGAGGATAACCCAATTTAATGAATCCTGGCGAAACGTGCTACGCGGTCCTAAATCTAACAAGTCTAACATCAACAACAGGAAGTGTCTAATCTCATCCACACTCAATAAGTAAAATATTGAAATGAAAGACTGGAATATAAGAACATAGTCGAATGACATAGTGCAACTAAAATATGTCCGGTGGGAACAAACCCACTACAAATATTGGAGATAAAGTACTGATAGTCTGAAATAAGAGTACTGATAATAAGAGTGAATGAAATAACTAATAACTAGGTAAGGAGCTCCAGTCATAGGCGGAAGGCCTACCAATATGATCAGGGGTACTCCGATGGAAGGACCTCTAGCTCCTCGTCAAGAGCAAACCTCGTCTCCACACCTGGCCCGTACACTGTGGGATAATAGGCCTCGTCCAGATCTGGAAGATAACCAGGTCCTCAGAGGGACGTAACAAGATACAAAATGCATGCCAGATATAGTACTGAATAAAAGTAAAGAGGGTGTGCTAACCATCTAAGTGAATGCAATGTAAGGACAACCTCGGAACGTTTAGGTAGGTATAGGCATAACGTCCAACGTCCTCTAGAGTGTGGTATCTGCAACGTCCATTATTCCGAAGAATGAGGTATCTGTATATATATAACATCCAACACTCTAAGGGACGTGGTATCTGCAATGTATATACGTCCGTAATACTTCGAAGAGCGCGGTGTCTGAATATAGGGAGTCACCGGGTCTGTGGTTCCTCTGGATACCACAGAGTCCGATGGGTGTATCCTATACGTTTATCAGTTGTCCTTTCCGCCCAATGTAGATACGCAAGTCGAATACACGACGTGAGTGTCTCGTATCTATATGCCAAGTCTCATCTAACTATACTACTCTAGAATACAGGCTAGTCCGTGATGCATGTTGTACATACCGATAGCGAATCGGGTACGCGGACCCGTATCCCAATATAAATGTACCATCGTGATGCGTGTAAGTGTCACGGTCTAGGAGGATATCAGAATATCCTCACCGTCGAAGGTGAGTCAGCTAGCAACTAGGTCTAGTACACTACTCATCGACGCATTGTCGACTGCACCCGAGTCAATCTCGGACGCGCACAGTTTTAAACATATTTGCAACATTTATCATTTAATTTTAAGTAGTAAACCAGCAAGGTATACTTGCCTGTCCCGGGTAGCTGCGAAATCTAAAATCCTGCTCCTGATGCCTCGGCGGTACTGTCCATCAGCCCTATATATGATATAGTAATGACAATATTAGTCGCTACAATAGCACGACTAAGACACACTGCTTGTATCTACAGCTGACACAGGGTCTGGACTGTATATATATATATATAGCTATATCAAATATATATATATTTATACACTTAATCATAATTAAGTATGTTAAGATAATATGTATGTTTAATGGTACAAAAATAGTACTTATGTATTATTTAGTAATACTCTAATAATACATATATTAAATATATGTACACAATTGGTAATAATCATAAATTCATATATATTACACATAAACATATATTTAAATATAATTTTATGTACACAAATAAATATACACAATCATATTTATTTGTATTTAAATATTAATTTTGTACATAAGTAAATATACATAACATAATTTTATATATATTTAGATATATATATATATATATATATATATATATATATATATATATATATTCATACCCATTTTAATATTCCCAAGTATATATATATATATATATATATATATATTTATAGATATATATACCCGTATTGATATACTATGTACACAATATATTTTAATATATATAAAAATGTATATAATACATATATTTATTGCACTAAATAAACTAACTACACAAAATACACACATACTTACATTTACACAAATATCATAAAATGTATATTAATATATATGTACATACACATATATATATTTATATATATATACATATACATACTAGGTTATTAAATACAAATTTATGATATAACAATATTATTATATTATATATACTAAATCACAGAATATATATATATAAACACAATATATTAAATACTTAATATTTTACATATAATACAAATATTTATACATACATATATTTATATATATATATACACATATATACATAATAGGTATTTATACACATATAAACATACTAATAATCCCATTATATATAACACTAATTACAATAAAGATATATTTATAATACAGCATTTATACGGGAGGTATACATATATATATACTTTATAATACAGTAAATACTAATTAATATACTGAATACGTAGAAAATACGTAAACTATACTAACACTAGTATATAGAATGTTGTACATCGAAATACGCCTAAAAATACAGAAAATAATACATAAAATAATGTACCAGATCGACGCTCGGGTCGAGGGGGTCCCGGTGGCGGGCCGTCGACGGCGGGGGTGGCCGGACGGAGCTCCGGCGACGTGCGGGGCGGTCGTCGGCTACAACAGCATTTCTGGAGCTGCCGGTGCTGCGGGGGCGATTGCGATCAGATGCTGCGTCGACCGACGGTGAAACTTGATGGGGAGGAAGGTGGTTGGCCGGGGAAGGGGTCGACGGAGTTTGGCGGCCGGCGGAGCTAAGATGGCGGAGTACTGGCCGGTCGGGTGGTCGGCTTCGAGTGCGGGAGGGGGATGCTCGGGTTGAGGACGACGGAGAGGGAGGCGGCTGTGGGCGGAGCCGTGGTCGGGGGCGGTGGTGGTAGGTGGGGGAAGGTCCGGCGAAAGGGTCTGAGTCGGTTGGGGGGTCGCCGGACGTGGTGCCTGGCGGGGAGAAGGCGGCAGGTGGCTCGGGCAGGGGTCAGGTTGAGCTGAGTGGTTTAGGGAATATTAGGGTTTTAGTTGGTTTTCTTGGGTTGTGTGCCTTTTTTAATGATGTAATAGTTTGTTTATGTAGGTGAGAGAGTGGGGGGGGCTGCCTAGGGATTAGGGCCGGCTGGACATAGTTTTTGGGGAGTTGGGGATGTCCATCATGATGAGGGGAGGGCTAGAAATATAGCATTTTGAATGAAGGGCCATGATGTGCCCTTCATAAAGGGGTGCAAGTACACTAGGAATGGGGAGAAAATGAATGGATACGGTTAGGGAATGACATTCTTTTCTCCATGAGGTTTGGGCCAATGAGGGGGGGACACCTCATTGCAATTTTACAAAAAGGCCCCTGAACAATTTGGTATTTGCACAATTTCTGAAATTGGAGATTTGATGTAAACAAACACCATGTTTGGTATTCTTCATTGGGCTAGGATGGTGTATGGTGTTTGTATGAGGCTTATGGGTGTAGGTGTGGGTTTGGGTTGGAGTTGGGTCTAATTTAATTGAGGTTAGGTCACCACGTTAATTAATTTACGATTAATGCACCAGGTGTCTCTAATTTAATTTAACGAGAACCGGGGGTCTAAATTGGGTTGGACAAGGGTCATTAGTGTGGTAGGCTCAGTGTACAATAATGTCAGGATCTGGGTTGGTCAAGTCGGATCGAGATGGGGTCTCAATTTCGATTGGAACGGACAACGAACATAATTACGCAATTTATTTAAATTGCGTACGGACGTTTGTAACGACTTTTGTGCGACTAAAATCAGGCACGAAAATTAGTATCCGGGGTTTATTCTAGGTTCAATATGATAGGTTATTATGTCTAGGCCAGGTATGTGGAAATTGTTTCAGGGCAACAGCTAGGTTAGTATCCTAAAATAACAAATCATTGCACAGGTATTATAATACTATATAATAAATCTTAATTATATCAAGTTAACCCTAATTAGGCTATTTAAGTTAATTAACCCTAATTTCTGGTCGAGGGGGTTTACAAATTATTACGTAGAAAAGATGATCATGACTTGATGCTTGTGTTTTAGGTTAGCAACCTAGGCAAGAGGACTTCTATGAGAAAGATAGCAGAAACTAGAAGAAGAACACTACAGAGGGATAGGTAATAGAAGGGGTAAATTGCATGAGAATATATAGATATTCTAATTGAAGGTTAAACTAGTATTGGAATAACCGCTCCTTGTGTTCATCTTTCCCTAGTTGTGCCTTAATTACAAAATTAATCCCTTACTTGCTACCACACCTTGTGTTAATATCCATATCACCATAGGTATCAGTTCTTTTCTACTCTAATCCCCTTGATCTAGCCACCATAACTTTATTCTCCAAATACCTGCCTAATCGTGCCTTATTCAACCCTGTAGACTTATCATAATTTCTTTTTATCGTGGTTTGAAGTTCCTTAATCTCATGATTCCCTCAATTTTAGTCTATTCTTCATCAATGTCCATCGATGATCAAAGCCTTTATACAAACTTGTCTTAGTTAGATCCGACTCAGTCATTTTTTCTGCCTTGTAGAAGCTTGACCTATACAAGAGCAGTATTGGATGGGTAGTAATTTTTCTTATAAAGTTGTTGACCAATAGCACTATGATAGTATCTAGTTTTCCTTTGATAATTTTTGATTATGGCCAGTAAACTCTAGAATTCTTGTATCCTTATTTAGGAAATAGGTCCTTCCAGAAATTTTGTTAGCAGGACCATGACTTTAATTTTAATACCAACTTAATTTCTATAAGTTGGACGGATTAAAAGTCCCTGATTTTAGTGTAGGGTTATTTTTAAAATTTTAGGATAACTTTGAATTTATTTTGGTATTAATTAGGTTTAATCTCAAACGGATTAAATTACCTCTTTAATTTATGTATCCTTGATACCCATTGTTGTGGCTGGAATATTTTGAGCACAACACTATCATTTTCTTTCCAACAACTTCTATCTTTATGACCTAGACTATTCACTCTACACCTATGACATAACTATCACTCACAAACTCATATTTTCATGCTTCGTTTTAGTCGCACGACATTCGCGAAGCATTTGTATAAACAAATGACACATAGATATCCTTTTCATTGCAGTCAATTTAAATACGCAACACCGACTCAATTCTTCCGACAACTTTGACTTTTATGAGCCTAACTGGACTTACTAACTAATTAACCAGTTGTACTTCCAAGTATGCACTCCCATGTTCCATATAGACCCCACCACATTTGTGGCATATCTCCTTCTAAAATCCTATACTTAAATATTCAATGCCGGTGCAGTTGTACATCGGCAACCCAAAGTACCCTGACAACTGATATACCTGTAGCCCAATCGAGCCAAAATAAGTCCATGACACTTGTGTTGCATGACATTGAGCCCCTTGTATCTACACAATATTAATCTCCTTGACAAACTATATTATCTTTGACACTTATTGTTGAATCGTTCCTTAGCATCCAAGATACATGATGAACATTTTCTACTGTACCATCTCACCTAGTTTTTTTTGACTAAGATATATTCTATTATCTTGTAAACATGACCTAATTAGGAGCAATGATAATTGATAAACTTCATTTATGGAGATATTGACTCAATAGCACTATGGTAGTACCTAGTTATTCTTTGATAGTCTGTGACTACAGTCATAAAATCCCGATCATATCCTACCCTTTCTTAAATATAGACTTTCTATAACCCTTGTAAATATGATCGTGACCAGAATTTTCACTGCCAACTTAATCTCTATAATTTGGGTAGTGACTAGTAATGAGTGTATCCTCACTATTAAAAAGTGACGTCAAACTAGGATCCCATTTGTAATTGTGTCCCCTAGCTTTCGAGAACCAATGTATGGCCTTGCGTATTAAATTTTTTTTTACCATTCTATAATCCTTATCTTTAGATAGTGCTTTTTTTATCGAGAAACTCGATACGATAAGTCGTATTCATCATTCTTCCGTAGTGAATCCTCTTACTCTTTTCTATCATGTTTATTTAAAATTTTCAGGACAAAATTTTTATAAGTTGGGTAGATTGTAAGCCCCCTCATTTTAGTATAGGGACAATTTAGTATTTTATAATTATTTTATTATTTAATTTAATTAAATAAGTTATAAAATTAATTTTAAAATCCTTATATATATATATATATATATAACACTTTGACTAGACAAACTAGACCAAATTGACCTATTTGCACCAATATAACTCAACACAAATATTTTCAGACCCCCGCATGGTTCATGCCAAACATTATGTACCATTTTTCATCTCTAAAAAATACCAAACATCATGATATTCCACTCACACTCTCATACTTAACACATTAAAAAATAATTTTAGCTATACACACTTTGGATTTGATCCATCTATGCACCTCACCACTTAACCACTTTAGGTTGGACTCAATTGGGGTCAAGTACACTAAATGGGCAGCCAACCCTCTCCACTTATTCATCATCCATAACTTCCAAGCACCCTTAACCATTCCCTTTCCATAACTTACAAAAACTCTCCAACCATTACTCTCCTCTCAACCCTTTATCTCTTCCTTAATGGCTGGCCATCTATAGACTTCTCCTCACTTTATTATCTCATAACACCTAAATAAAACTTTTTCTAACTCTCTTACTCATATTTTCTCTTCAAAAACCATCTCTAAAATCTTTCTCCATTTTCCTCCACACCACCATATTTCTACCCCTACCATGACAGAATCCGAATTTAGTAACACCCCACCAATCCTGCCAAATCTCCCTCCATAGTAAGTATCTTCCTCTAAAATTTAGTATGGTTCTTTTTATCCCAGTTCTAAACACTTACTCTTCATAAACTTTCCATCAAAGCTCACTCTAACTTTCTTAAAATAGTCACTCTACCAGAAGTGTCCAGGCTGAATCCGAATTTAGTCTATTCTCTTCTCAGGCTACTCCACCACCTCCACAGACCAAATAGCTCCACCACAGTGACTATAACACTTACCCCTATGTTTCCTCTACCTCCTATATTTACCACAATACCTTGGTCGCAACCGTTTGTCAGTGGCGAGCTTTTTACGAAGATTGGTCCAAGCTGAACCAGTTTTTGTGTACCGCTATTGGCACCGCTTGGTAACGCACCACCACAACAGATAAATACTTGGTAAAATTTCTAACACATCACTCTATCACTCCAATATTCTATATAACAATCTCGCTGAGTTTTATACATATTTGTGCATCCATTTTCGTAGGACAACTCATTGAACATCGAAAAACTCATGAATCAAATTTGTAACTTTAACTTGTGAGACCGCCAACTCGATATATTATTTTTAGATGATTAAAATCATGTGTCCCATGTTAGAGATCTCTGAATTACATCTTTTTCATGTTTATTCTAGATTATAAAAATTTATTTTGTATGTACTGATTTGTTCCAATCAACGTACTAGTGGACAAGTTGTGCAACTAGTCGACCCTAGTGACTAGACCCAGTAGATGAAAATAATAATTAAATATTAATTATAGATATTTTAATTATTTATTCCAGAATTATTAGTGTATATTTTATGAATATATTTATGGTAGATTAATGGTGTAGCTTAGTACCAATTTGAACCTAAAACTAAACTAGTTGCCTTGTGACCTAGTTTAGACCATAGATGACTATGAAATAGTTGTGTGTAACATAAATTAGTATGATAACTGATTGGTAGATATTATATGTTCGTAAGAGTATGTGACGATGCAACTGGGATTGCCGAAGCATTATCTTTGTTCACTCATCGAAAATATTCTGGCAAATATAACTTGCCAAGATGTTCACAGTTCTTATTTGTTTCTTATGCTTTAGTTATTATAGTTATATGCATTCTTGTTATATCTACTTACCCTAGGCCTGATTTATGATACTTTGTGTCTGAACGAGATTATGGTACCGACATCCTCCACGGAGTCGAGTATCATAGTTAGAGAGTTAGTAATCGAATCCAAGTTTTGTGCACATATTATTTGCACATCTGACCGTAGGACACTTGACACGTTATTCATGTGACAGAGTCTTTTTCGACATGTTCTTTTTTGACATGTTCGTGATAATTAGACTCTGGATAAGATTACAAGTTGAATGAGATAAAGTATTTACAGTTATATATATATATATATATATATATATATATATATAAAGGAATATGTGCATAGGCTCATATTTCTTCATAAGGCAATGCACATGTGGACCAATAGAAATGGAGTGTACTAGTGCATATGGGTGTACATGGGATTTAGAAATCCATTCATATTGGTCCACATGTAGATGGCTCGTATAGGAATATGAGCCTATGGCTCATATCCCATTTACCCCCCCATATATATATATATATATATATATATATATATATGGTCCATGACTTGTGATGCTAGTTAGAGGTCATGGTCTTGCGTGTCTTGATTGAGACGTGAGGTTACTTTGGGAGGGGAGAGTCTTCATCGTGCTCTGGGCATATTCTACTTATTACTTATCTATTCGTTTATAGGGCTTTATGTTCCCTATGCGGAATCTAAAGTGTTTATATATATATACTAGCCTTCCCTGGGTTCCCCCACATGGAACCTTGAGGGTACTGTCTAGCATACGGATGAGTCCGTGAGTACCAGTCTGGGGTACGAGTCCATACTCTCATTTGCATATCACATAGTTGGTTATAGTAGTTTCTTATGTATTATAGAATTATACTATTTACTTTGGCATGCTATTTCTTGTACCTTTTTACGTCCCTCTGAGGATCTGGTCTACTGCCAGTTTTGCAGCATAGATGGTTGAGGAGTTTACTAGAGCTGCTGATGCTACCGCCTTGTCATGCAGGCATTGGACTCAGCTACTGTAATCATTTCTACCGCAGTTATGTTTATCATCTCTCGTTACTATTTCTACTACCATAGCCTAGTTTATTAGACTCTTGTTATTTCTTCGAGTCTATTCAGACAAGTATTGAATGTGATGCACACCAGGATATATGTTGTCCATTCTTGTATTTTATTTTATTATGGATTGAGACTTAGATATATTTATTATGTTATCTAGATAGTGATCATTTTAGTACATCTTATACATATTCGAGTCGGACAAGAGTCTGGTGGAATACGTAGCTGGCCAATGCCACGTACCCTGGTCTTACGTATTTTGGGACTGGGACGTGACATGGTTTTTGTCGTGGCCCATGCATGTCCTGATTAAATTATTTTGGTTACGTTACTATATCGAGCGAGCCTGCATTATGATATATTTTTTAGGATCTTAATCCATAATTGCTTTGAACATTCTTTTAATTTCTAATTATCGCCTTTGAACTTCATAAAATTGTATTCGATGTACCCTTATTAAACCCCCTATCATTTGAATCTCGTTCTTTCCTATTACGAAAGGACGAATACACATGCTTGACTTTTAATTATATATTTATATAAGCAGGATTGGTAGATTAATTCATAGGAAATATTATCTATGTTAGAAATTGATAAGATAGAGGCCTATACTAGGTAGACTACTAGAACGAGAGGATAACTTGGAGTTATATATAAGGATTAGCCTTAACAGAGAATGTTCCCTTATCAAATAAATATTAAAAATCCTACCAAAAGTTAGTGTTGGACTAAAACCTTTACCAATCATCAATAATGGTCAGGATAGACATCGAGTTTCCATAATAACTGAGATGACTATGGTAACTATTGAGAGGATACCCAATTAAACCTTAGAATATGTGTAGCCCCATAAACCAATAGGACCAACCTTAAGGAAGACTTTAGAAGATTTTTTTAGAAATTAATAATAAATAGAATAACTTGACAAACCTTATAGTTAAGATTATACCTAAGCCTGTGTAGAATCTTACCATTTTATGGAGTTCCATAAAATTATCACTTAGAAAAGATGATCATGACTTGATGCTTGTGTTGTAGGTTAGTAACCTAGCCAAGAGGACTTCTATGAGAAGGATAGCAGAAACTAGAAGAACAATAATACAGAGGGATAGGTAATAGAAGGGGTAAGTTGTATGAGAATATATAGACATTCTAATTGAATGTTAGACTAGTATTAGAATAACCAATCCAAATCGTGTTTGAAGAATGTCAGTAGTAAATAGTTTGCCATGAGTAATGAACCTGAGTACCTGCTTAGTTTGGCCTTGATCCTTACCTACTAAATTAGAAATATGCGAGGTAGATGAAGTTGTAAGGAATATATGGTACTTATCTATAGCTAGAAGTGGGTTGCCAATAGTATGGGTGAGGTTATAAAGAATAAAATTTATAGAAATTATAATATCGAGATCAAGGATTTGTTGTATTACTTTATAGACTGTATTACTATTCTTCCTATTAATAATTTTTATCTTGTTTTACAATCATAAGTCTCTTGCTTTTGCAGCAACATGCCTTCTAGTTATCCAAATGTGTGGATCCTTACTTTTTTTCCCTTAGTTGGTACTACTCATTGTGTTAATATCCATATCACCATAGGTATCAGTTCTTTTCTACTTTTATCCCCTTGATCTAGTCAACATGACTTGATTCTCCAAATACCTGCATAATCGTGCCTTATTTAACCTTGTAGACTTATCATAATTTCTTCTTATCGTGGTCTAAAATTCCTTCATCTCATAATTCCCTCAATTTTGGTCTCTTCTTTATCAATGTCCATCGATGATCGAAGCCTCTATACAACCTTGCCTTAGTTAGATCTGACTCAGTCATTTCTTCTACCTTGTAGAAGCTTTACCTATATAAGAGCAGTATCAGATGGGTAGTAATTTTCTTTATAAAGTTGTTGATCAATAGCACCCTGATAGTATCTAGGTTCCCTTAGATAATCATTGATTATGGTCAGTAAATCCTAGAATTCTTGTATCCTTATTTAGGAAATAGGCCCTTCCAGAAATCTTGTTAGCAGGACCATGGCTTAAGTTTTAATACTAACTTAAATTTTATAAGTTGGGTAGATTAGAAGCCCCTGCTTTTAGTATAGGATTTTTTTTTGGAAATTCACGATAAATTTGAATTTATTTTGCTATTAATCAGGTTTAATCTCAAAAAGATTAAATTACCTCTATAATTTCTATATCCTTGATACCCTTTGTTGTGGCTCTGATATTTGGAGCACAACACTCATTTTCTTTCCAACAAGTTCTACCTTTATGACCTAGACTAGTCACTCTACACCTATGACATGACTATCACTCACAAACTTACCTTTCCATGCTTAGTTTTAGTCGTACGGCATTTACGACGTATTTGTATAAACAAATAACACATAGATATCATTTTCTGTTGCGGTCAATTTAAATACGCAACACCGAGTCAATTCTTCCGACAACTTTGACATTCATGAGCCTAACTGGACCTACTAACTAATGACCCAGCTGTACTCCCAAGTATGCATTCCCATGCACCATATAGACCCTACCATATTTGTGGCATATCTCCTTCTAAAATTCTATACTTAAATATTTAATCCCGGTGCAATTGTACATCAGCAGCCCAAAATACCCTGACAACTAATATACATGTAGCCTACTAGAGCCAAAATAAGTCCATGACACTTGTGTTGTATGAAATTGAGCCCCTTGTACTCTCTACACAATATTAATCTCCTTGACAAATTATATTACCTTTGACACTTATTGTTGAACCGTTCATCGGCATCCAAGATATGGGATGGATATTTTTCTCTCTACCATCTCACCCTAGTTGTATTTGACTAAAATATATCTTATTGTCTTGTAAACATGACCTAATTAGGAGCAATGAGAACTGGTAAACTTCGTTTATGGAGATATTGACTCAATAGCACTATGGTAGTACCTAGATTTCCTTTAATAGTTTATGACTACGGTCACAAAAGTCTCATCATCTCGTACCCTTTCTTAAAGATAGACTTTCTATAACCCTTGTAAATATGATCGTGACCAAAATTTTTACTACCAACTTAATCTCTATAAGTTTGGTAGGGACCGGAACTGAGTATATTCTCACTCTTAGAACATGACGTCAAACTAGGATCCCACTTGTAACTGTGTCCCCCATCTTTCGAGAACTAATGTTTGGCCTTGCGTACTTAAATTCTTTTCTACCATTCTGTAATCGTTATCCTTAGATCGTGATTTTATTTTTATCGATAAAGTCAATACGATAAGTCGTATTCATCATTCTTTCGCAGGGAATCCTTTTACTCTTTTCTATCATGTTTATTTTAAATTTCTAGGGCGAAATTTTTATAAGTTGGGTAGATTGTAAGCCACCTCATTTTAGTATAGGGGTAATTTGATATTTTACAATTATTTTTATTATTTTATTTAATTAAATAAGTTACAAAATTAATTTTTAAATTTTTTTATATATATATAACACTTTGGCTAGACAGACTAGACCAAATTGACCCATTTGCACCAACATAACTAAACCCAAACATTTTAAAATCTTGCATAGTTTATGCCAAATATTATGTACCATTTTTATCTCTACAAAACACCAAACATCATGATGTACCACTCATACTCTCACACTTAACACATTAGAAAATAATTTCTGCTATACACACTTTGGATTTGACCCAACTATGCACCTTACCACTCAACCACTTTAGGTTGGACTTGTGATAAAGTACACTAAATGGGCAGCCTACCCTCTCCACTTATTTATCTTCCATAACTCCCAATCACCATTTATCATTTCCTTTTCATAACTTACAAAAATTCTCCAACCATTACTCTCCTCTCAACCCTTCATCTCCCCCTTATTGGTTGGCCATCTATAGACTTCTCCTCACGTTATTACCTCATAACACCTGAACAAAACTTATTTCTAACTCTATTTATCATATTTTCTCTTCACAAAACATCTCCAAAATCCTTTTCCATTTCCCTCCACACCACCATCTTTCCACCCCTACTCAGGCTGAATCCAAATTTAGCAACACCCCACCAATCCAGCCATATCTCCCTCCACAGTAAGTATCTTTCTCTTAAATTCAGTATGATTTATTTTTTATCCCTGTTCTAAACACTTTCTCTTCATAAACTTTCCATTAAAATTCATTCTAACTTTCTCAAAATAGCCACTCCACCAGAAGTGTCCTGGCTGAATCCGAATTCAGTCTATTCCCTTCTCAGGCTACTCCACCACCTCCACAGTCCCAAAAACTCTACCACAGTGAATCTAAAGCATAACCCTATGTATCCTCTACCTTCTATATTTACCATAGCACCTGGATCGCAACCGTTTGCCAGTGCCGAGCGTTTTATGAAGATTGGTCCAGGCTGAACCAATTTTTGTGCACCGCTGTTTGCACCACTTTGTGACGCACCAAGACAACAAATAAATACTTGGTAACATTTCTAACACATCCCTCTATTACGGCGATATTCTATATATCAATCTCGCTGAGTTTTATACATATTTGTGCATCCATTTTCGTAGGACAACTCATCGAACATCGAAAAACTCATGAATTCAATTTATAACTTTTATTTGTAAGACCACCAACTCGATATATTATTTTTTGATGATTAAAATTATGTGTCCCATGTTAGAGATCTATGAATTACATCTTTTTCATGTTTATTCTAGATTATAAAAAATTTATTTTGTATGTACTGGTTTGTTCCAATCAATCTACAAGTGGATCAGTTGTGGAACTAGTCGACCCTAGTGACTAGACCCAAAATAAAAAAAAAGATTAAATCTTAATTATAGATATTTTAAATATTTATTCCAGAATTATTAGTGTATATTTTATGAATATATTTATGGTAGATTAATGGTGTAGCTTAGTACCAACTTGAATCTAAAACTAGACTAGTTGCCATGTGACCTAGTTTTGACCATAGATGACTATAAAATAGTTGTGTGTAACATACCTTAGTTTGATAACTGATCATTAGATATTATATTTT
Organism: Iris macrosiphon; assembly: GCA_036927795.1. Classification (NCBI taxonomy): domain Eukaryota; kingdom Viridiplantae; phylum Streptophyta; class Magnoliopsida; order Asparagales; family Iridaceae; genus Iris; species Iris macrosiphon. The sequence goes on along the minus strand of JAYESA010000019.1, from coordinate 76,095,993 downwards.
CGCAGGAGTATGTGACGATACAACTGGGATTGACGAAGAATGATCTTTGTTCACTCATCGGAAAGATTCAGGCAAGTGTACCTTGCCAAGATGTTCACAGTTCTAATTTTTTTTCTTCTGCTTTAATTATTATAGTTATATGCATTCTTGATATATCTGCTTACCCTAGGACCGGTTTCTGATACTTTATGTCCGATAGAGATTCGGGTACCGACATCCTCTACGGAGTCGAGTATTGTAGTTAGAGAGTCAGTAATCGAATCGAAGTTTTATGTATATATTATTTGCACATCAGACCGTATGACACTTGACACGTTATTCATGTGACAAAGTCATTCTAAACATGTTTGTGGTAATTGGACTCTGGATATGATTACAAGATGCATGACATAAAGTATTTCTACTTATTTATATATAGGTCCATGATTTTAATGATAGTTAGAGGTCTTGATCTTGCGTGTCTTGATTGAGATATGAGGTTACATTGGGAGGAGATTCTTCATCGTGCTCTGGAAAAATTCTACTTATTACTTATCTATTCATTTATTGGGCTTTAGGTTCCTATACGGAATCTAAAGTATATATACATATATATATATATATATATATATATATATACACTAGCCTACTCTCGGTTCCCCTACACGGAGCCTCGAGGGTACTGTCTAGCATACGGATGAGTCCGTGAGTACCAGCCCGGGGTACGAGTCCATACTCTAATTTGCATATCACATAGTTGGTTATAGTAGTTTCCCCTATATTATAGAATTATACTGTTTACTTTGGCATGTTGTTTCTTGTACCATGTTATGTCCCTCTGAGAACCTGGTCCACTGCCAGTTTTGCAGCATAGATGGTTGAGGAGTTTTCTGGAGCTGCTAATGTGTACCGCCTTGTCATGCAGGCATTAAACTCAGGTACTATTATTATTTCTACCACAGTTATGTTTATCATCTTACGTTACTATTTCTACTACCATATCCTAGTTTTGTAGACTCTTGTTATTTCTTCGAGTCTATTCGGGCAAGTATTGAATGTGATGCACACCATAATATATTTTGTCCCATCTTGTATTTTGTTTCATTGTGGATTGAGACTTAGATATATTTATTGTGTTATCTAGATAGTAACCATTTTTGTACAACTTATATATATTCGAGTCGGACAAGAGTCTGGTGGAATATGTAGCTGGCCAATGCCACGTATCCTGGCCCTACGTATTTTGGGACAGAGATGTGACATGGTTTTTGTGGTGGCCCATGTGGGTCTTGATTAATTTTTTAGGTTACGTTACTGTACCGAGCGAGCTTGCACTAGGATATGTTTGTTAGATCTCAATCCATAATTGCTTTGAACATTCTTTTGATTTTTAATTATCGCCTTTGATCCTCAAAAATTGTATTCGATGGTACCCTTCTTGAACTACCTATCATTTGAATCTCGTTCTTTCCTATTATGGAAGGATGAACACTCGTGCTTTACTTTTAATTATATATTTATATAATCTGGGTTAGTAGATTAATTCATAGGAAGGGTTATGTATGTTAGAAATGGGTAAGATATATGCCTGTACTAGGTAGACTACTAGAACGAGAGGATAGCTTGGAGTTATATATAAGGATTAGCCTTAACAAAGAACTTTCCCTTATCAAATAGATATGAGAACTCCCACCAGCAGTTAGTGTTAGACTAGAACCTTTACCAATCATCAATAATGGTCAGGATAGATATCGAGTTTCCATAATAGCTGAGATGACTATGGTACCTATTAAGGGGATACCCAGTTAAACCTTAGAATATGTGTAGCCCCATAAACCAATATGACCGACCTTAAGGAAGACTTTAGAAGATTTGCATTGAGATTCTCATAATGAATAGAATAGCTTAACAAACCTTAAAGTTAATATTAGACCAAAGCATGTGTAGAATATTACCATTTCATGGAGTTCCATGAAATTATCACTTAGAAGAGATGATCATGACTTGATGTTTGTGTTGTAATGACCAACGGTACAGAGGGATAGGTAGTATTGTAATGACCAATCCTAATTGTGATTTAAAAAGTGTCAGTAGTAAATTGTATTCCATGAGTAATAGACCTGAGTACCTTCTTAGTATAGCCTTGACCCTACCTACTAAGTTAGAAATATGTGAGTTAGACGAAGTTGTATGAAATATATGGTACTTATCTTTATCTAGAAGTAGGTTGCCAATAGTTTGGGTGAGGTTATAAAGAATAAAATTTATAGAAATTTATTGTATTACTTTATAATAAAATTTATAATATCGAGATCAAGGATTTGTTGTATTACTTTATCGACTGTATTCCTATCCTTCCTATTAATAATTCATATCTTGTTTTACGATCACAAGTCTCTTGATTTTGCAATAACAAGCCTTCTAATTATCCAAATGTGTAGATCCTTCCACTTTCTCTAGTTGTTCCTTAATTATAAAATTAATCCCTTAGTTGGTACCACTACTTGTGTTAATATCCATATCACCATAGGTATCAGTTCTTTTCTACTCTAATCCCCTTGATCTAGTCACCATGAATTGATTATCCAAATACCTGTCTAATCGTGCCTTATTCGAACCTGTAGACTTATCATTATTTCTTCTTATCGTGGTCTGAAATTTCTTCATTTCATGATTCCCTCAATTTTGGTCTCTTCTTCATCAATGTCCATCGATGATCGAAGCCTCTATACAACCTTGCCTTAGTTAGATCTGACTCAGTCATTTTTTCTGCCTTGTAGAAGCTTGACCTATACAAGAGTAGTATTGGATTGATAGTAATTTCCTTTATAAAATTATTGACCAATTTCACCCTGATAGTATCTAGATTCCCTTAGATAATCTTTGATTATGGCCATTAATTCCAAGAATTCTTGTATCCTTATTTAGGAAATAGGCCATTCCAGAAATTTTGTTAGCAGGACCATGACTTTAGTTTTAATACTAACTTAATTTTTATAAGTTGGGTAGATTAAAAGCCCCTGGTTTTTGTGTAGGATTATTTTTGGAAATTCGGGATAAATTTGAATTTATTTTTGTATTAATTAGGTTTAATCTCAAACGGATTAAATTACCTCTTTAATTTCTGTATCCTTGATATTCTTTGTTCTGGATCGGATATTTGGAGCACAACACAATCATTTCCTTTCCAACAACTTCCACCTTTATGACCCTGATTAGTCACTCTACACCTATAACATGACTATCAATCACAAACGCACCTTCTCATGCTTTATTTTAGTCGTACGACTATCACTACACATTTGTATAAACAAATGACACATATATATTCTTTTTCCACTACCGGTTTTGCAGCATATACGGTTGAGGAGTTTTTTGGGGCTGCTGATATGTACCGCCTCATCATGCAGGCATTGGACTCAGGTACTATTATCATTTCTACCGCAGTTATTTTTATCATCTCTCGTTACTATTTCTGCTACTATATCCTAGTTTTATAGACTCTTGTTATTTCTTTGAGTCTATTCTGATAAGTATTGAATGGAGTGCACACCATGATATATGTTGTCCATTCTTGTATTTTGTTTTATTGTGGATTGGTACTTAGATATATTTATTGTGTTATCTAGATAGTGACCATTGTAGTACAGCTTATACGTATTCGAGTTGGACAAGAGTTTGGTAGAATACATAGCTGGCCAATGCCACGTACCTTGGTCCTACATATTTTGGTACTGGGGCATGATACATCGTCTTTGTGTCATTCTCCTTTGTGGCATTTTTATTTGGACCCTTCGAGAGCTTTGCTACGTATACTCTGATGTATGCTTGATATACAATACTTGATTTTCGCTGTAACTTGGTCGTTTTGATGATAACCATGAAGTTTAACGTCATGGCCTTGTGCGAGCACAACTCCAGGCTCGCATGATATTATGTCCCGAAGAGAATGATTGTCCTGCGAGATCGCTGTAACGTGGTAATTCACGTTCAGCGGGGACGATAGAACTTTTGGGAGATTTGGGTGTGTGATAGACTATGTGTGGGTTCCCCCTTCATGTAATATGTCATTATTTTGCTCATCTAGCCAATCGTTGCCCAAACATTGAGACCTCAGTAAGGGTAGGCGATAATATTGAGTCGCTGGATAGTCAGTTACAAGAGGATGGGGATCATATAGAGACATGAGGAGACTGATGTAAGGTAAAGTACTCTAGAGTCGGTAGTGACTGGAAATAGAGACAAAGAGAAGGAAACCAATACTGGTGGAGAGGACTCTCATTATAGGAATGATGAGCATAGCCGATTAGAGGATGAAGCAACGTAGTTAGTTGTCTATGGGGGTAGTAATAAGGAAGACCAGGTGGGTGAGATGGAGATAATAGGTACAAACAAGAACATGGTCTTCTTCCAATGATCCAGGTTTGGGAGTGTTTGCGATGAACAAAGGTTGTATGAACTTTGTATTATAAACTATTAAAAGAAAGAAAAGTACAAATGATCCTAGGCAAGAATCTAAGTACAATTAATTCTGGGAAAGTATAGCAGTAGAGATCTGATCTGCAGACGATCATTTTACTCCTTGGACTACATGACGATGATGAAATATAAGGTTGTTGTGAACAACTTGAAGAGTTGGGCAATGAGAAATCTTTCGCAACAACAACATAGCAAGCTTTTTTTTCTCTTCTTCTGTTCTTGAACTTTAAAGACATGAAATTCTAGCCCCTATAACATACACAAGATCCTATATTTATAATATTTTAGAAAAGTTATGACAGTGTGCGTGCACTTTAGAGAATTCACACTGTGCACGCACTTTTGATTGGATGACATCCCACAGTCTAGTCAGTGGGTGCACAACTTGCTGCCTGCTTGACACGTGACTTCTTATACGAGGAAAGAGTAAGTCATGGGAAAGTTATTTCTGCATGTTTCACGAGGAACATAGAATGTATGACACGTAACCGTAACTTCTCTTTGTCAATTAGTATCATAGGAACACTTTAGAAGTGGTCTGGAGACTGGTGCACTTTTGGAAAGATTGGCTATACATGCAAACTTTTGAAGAAGTAGCCGTTATGGTGCACTTTTAGGGAAATAGCCGTGATGGCGCACTTTTGAAGATGTAGCCGAGATTGCGCACTTTTGAAAAAATGGCCGTGATGGCGCACTTTTGGAAAAATAGTCGCGATGGAGCACTTTTGAAGTAGTAGCCATGAAGGCGCACTTTTGAAGAAATAGTAGTGATGGCGCACTTTTGAGGAAGTAGCCCTGATGGCACACTTTTGAGGAAGAAGCCGTAATGGCGCACTTTTGAGAAAGTGGCTATGGTGGCGCACTTTTGAGGAAGTGGTCATGATGGCTACTTCCTCAAAAGTGCGCCATCATGGCTACTTCCTCAAAAGTGCTCCATCACGGCTACTTCTTCAAAAGTGCGCCATCATGGCTACTTCTTCAAACATGGCTACTTCTTCAAAAGTGCGCCATCACGCCTACTTCTTTAAAAGGCGCCACCACGTCTATTTTCCCAGTAGTGAGACATCACGACTACTTCTTCAAAAGTGCGCTTGTATAGCCAATCTTTCCAAAAGTGCACCAGTCTCCAAACTACTTCTAAAGTGCACCTACGATCCTAACTAACAAAGAGAAGTTAAGATTAGTTGTCCTATATGCCATGTTTATCCTGAAACATACACAAATAACTGTCCCATGACCTACGCTTTTCTCGTATAGGAAGACACGTGTCAAGCTGTCACTACCATATTTTCTAGAAAATAGTATTTTGGTCATTTTATAATTAATTAAATAATGTGCATGTTAATGTTAGTTTATTGTTTTGGACTTGTGTTGGTGGATGTAACTAGTTTAGATTAGATCCATGGACCAACATTTAAATCTAGTTAGAATTGAGCCTAATTAGAAGACCATTCATTAGGAGGAGGATTAATTAAGTTAAACCCATTAGACTAGAACCTTCCCTCCTTAATTATTTCTTCATGAGAGGCCCCAAAGAGTATTTTAGATTTTACATAGTAGCTTCGGGAGGGGGTTTTGTGGTCGGCCTAGTTAGTAAGGGAGGAAAAGTTCCTCTTTCTTTATTTTTATTTTTAAATATAGATCTAGAATTTCCTCTTCCAAATTTTTTTTTCACATCAAATTCCATCTAAATTTCTTCCCAATTCTTTCTCTAATCATCATTGGATACTATTAGAGCAAGGATCTATGAGGAGGAAGTAAGGATCTACAAGGAGAAGCAAGGATCTACAAGTTGAAGTCTTTTTTCACCCAATTTGGAGGTTTCATTGGAAATTAAACTCCCAATAGGTACAATTCAGTTTTTCCATTAATTAGATAATAAATATTTATTTTAATCATTAGGAACTACCCCATATGCTAAGGCTACCCATAGGAATTGAAATTAGGTTCGTAGGAGGCCTATAGAGAAAGTTATGTGTTATTTTGTGTCAATTTTGAGAGAATTCCGAGATTGACACATCTTGTGTTTGTCAATTGGTCAATTAGACCAAATTGATATGTATTTGATTGTGTGTGGCCAGTATCGTGTTCACAATTAGATACATATAGGTCGTATCCCGACAATTTGGAGATATGGGCTGATTTGGGGGTTTTCTTCCGACATGGGGGTTTGAGCATGTCACATTTTGACACGGACACGTACATGTGTAATTAGCTCTTCGTATTATTCATAGTTATTATTTTAGACTTTCTCGTATCCTTCGGGGTACGTTTGGTGGTGTGGTGGACTCGTATCGCAAGTGTATCATAGATCTAGTGTGATACGGGTGCGATGCACTCCACGTGTTTGTTTTCTTGCATTTTAATATACTTGTTTATAGCTATTAGAGTATTATAATTGTATGGTTATGCACATATATATATATATATATATATATATATATATATATATATATATATATATATATATATATATATAACCACTTATATTCATTTGTGTGTGAGTGAGAGTATTATGTATGTGTATGCATATATGTGTGCATAGATGTGTGTGTGCATATGTGTGTGTGTGTATGCTTGGAGGGGGTCGGGATACAGCAAAGCAACTGAAGCAGCATGTTGCAGCAGCAGCAACAGCAACAGCAACAGCATGAGCTGCAGCAGCAAAGCTAGCAGCAGTTTAAACAGCAACTGAAGCAGCACAGCAAGCAACCACAGCAACATAGCAGTAGCAGCAACACATCAACTGTAGCCAAGTATAACATGTGCAACAGTAAACACAACAGCAACAACAAGTGCAAAGAGTAAAGGGCAGTAACTAGAGTAGGTAAGGAGGGGGATTAGTTAGTTCATTAATAGTTTAATTAGTTAGTTCATTGATAGTTTAGTTAGTTAGTTACATTTATATATATATATATATATATATATATATATATATATATATATATATATATATATATATATATATAAGTATTGGTTAGTTAGTAAGTGTTAGTTATAGTTTAGAGTTTTGGGTAGTTAGTTATATGTTAGAATTCACATTACCTTGTGATACCAAGGTAATATCAAGGTATTGATGGATACTTAAGGTATTGGTTTGTATCCAAGGTATTTGGGTTTGAGTATAAATATGGATGTGTAGTGGTATGATACCATATTGGTTAAAATCCAATGGATCCACTTAGCATTAGTTTAGTTAGGAATATTATATATTGTTGATTGTATATACATATTATGATATTTTTATATTTATTAACTTGAGTATCGTATGATACAGTATCTCGTTGGTTCCCTAGTATCTTCGCATAGCTAGTGTGGCCTAGTTACATAGTGTATGGACCCAATTTCCTTGAGATAGACTCATACAACCTAGAAATAGCTAGTTTGACCAAGTTTGACTAGTTTGACCTAGAGTTGACCTAGTTTGACTATTTTAACTTAGAAATGGCTTTATGACCTAAAAGTTGACTAGTTTAACTTATTTTTATTCAAAAACTTTATATTGATGTAATATTCCATATTTAGGTCTTCGAGGCACCATACCAGACATCTTTGATATTGTTTACCGGGTTTTAGGCGAGGACATTCTCTGATAGTTTTTATTTATGATATCCTCTATGTCTCTTGTATCTAGTGTAGATATCCTTGATTTCTTGACATGATGGTTACACAGATTGGTATATTCGGATCTCGACATGAGATGCAATTCCTTGGTATGTGTGGTGTATCTTGTGCAACTCTTATTTCCTTGTTCTTCTTGTACATGTACAGACACTGATTCTTGGGGAGACTTGCTACCTTCCCAGAGAATCCCGTGTCATAACGTACCATGGTTGGATACACTATACCAGTCAGGGACGGAGAGTATTTAGGTTGATATGTGATCATACCCTTCTTGTATCATGTCTTGTTCATTGAATAGTATTAATCATATACCGCACGTATGATTAATTAGGCCATAATTCTTGTATTAAGTTTCCAAGCCGATCACATGTTAAAGCTGGTACTCACTCACTTAGTCATTAGTATTTCTTGTTTACTTCTATATTGCTCATTCTCATATTTATTTCCAGTATTTCCTTTATTGCATATCTCTTATATTTGTATATTGTATATTGTATCTTGTATATTTACATCTATTTACTATTACATAGTTTATATCATTTATTAGAACTACTCTTAGAGATGTACTCTGCTCCTTTCCTGACTAGATATATTTTTCCCAGATGACTCTAAGGAGTGGTACCCTACTCACTGCGGGCCTCAGGATGTGGTTGGATTAGAGCCAGAGACCTTGGCTCAGGAGGGTCTCATCCCGACTGAGACAGACGACCCATGACTCGTAGCTTAGTAGTTAGTTTCCTTTTGTATTAGATTTGTCTCCAGCATTTTTTAGTATATCTCTGACTCATTGGATATTATTTTGTCTCATGAGTTATGTTTGTGACTCTTCTATTCTTTTATCATATTCATGCTTTATTTCATCTATAGAACTGTGATTGAATATATTCACTTATATTGGTGGCATATTATATCTTGATTGCTAGATAGATAGTTTACCTAAACAACATTCTACCATCGATGATGCGGTATAGGCTGGACGTTGTTCACTACTTGCATCCCTTCACCGGGTGCGGGTCGTGACACATTTTTAGTGGTGGACCATGCAGGTCTTCGAGGTCATAATTAGTACGATTCGTAGTGGTACTCTTATTTGAGTGCTATTACGAGCCTGTTTCAGGATATAGGATATAGGCTGTGAATACTCAATCACATCTAAGAAAAACTCTATTGTTCAAGTCAACTCTTCTTCCTTGATTTTGATATTTGATCTTTAACTGTCCTTCTTTGAATGCCTTATATCATGTGCCATATTGATTCTTTCTTTTGGCTTTGCCTCAGGATGCCACCTAAGACTAGATCACAGCAGGGGAGAGCAGTTTTTGAGAGATCTGCGACCTCCCGAGGGCTTGAACCAATCACTTCTCCGGTGATTGGCATATCAACTGCATTTGGGGGTCTACCTCCAACTTAGAGGATTGTTCTGGCTGTATCTGAGGGACTTCCACCTCCACCTTCTATGCCGACAGATGCGACTCAGGTGTTCGCACTGTTTTGCAAGATATTGGAGGCTCAAAGGGCTCAGTCCGAGGCACACCAGAGGAAGACCGACGTGTTACGACAGGGCATTGAGAATTCTTATCAGTTTTTCCTTGCTATTGTAAAGAGAGGAGTTCAGGTCCAGCAGCAGGTTGCTCCGTAGGTTGTCCAGATTCGGCCAGGCAATATCCAAGACTTCAAGAAGCTGGAAAATCAGGTCTTCAAGGGGACAGAGGGCATCATCTACGCTGATGATTGGCTCGAGGATATTGAGCATCTCATGTAGGTGTCCTATCTTGCTGAGGATCTGAAGGTTGAGGCAGTAGGACTTTAGCTATTCGACATCGCCCGCACTTGGTTCAGGAATGAACCACTTCTTGTTGATGTAGGGCCATCTTGGGAAGTGTTCAAGGACCTCTTCAAGAGAAAGTTCTTTGCTCGGGCAGACATATTAGACTTGGGGAGGCAGTTTGAGAGCCTTACTCAGGGGAGCATGTCTGTGGAGGAATATGCCGCAGAGTTCGGTAGGCTGAGCCATTTTGTGGATTATTTGGTGAGGGAGCCGGAGGTTCGAGCTATCCATTTTTGTGAGGGTCTAAACTAGAAAGTGAAGATCCTTGTTCCATCTTTCTATGAGACCTATTCATAGATACTTGCGGAGGCACGCATGGTTGAGCGGGAGTTGGGTTTGTAACCCAAGATAGATCGTAATTCTTTTTTGGGGCTAACAGCAGCACAGTGACTGCTAAGCGTTCTCATTTTCAGTCCAGCCCTTTTCAGCAACCGCAGCAGCACCAGACTCTAGCTAGGATGTTATTTCACCAGGCACCACAGCAAAAAAGACAGGCACAACAAGCTTCCTATCACTACTGCAAGAAGCCAGGCCACATCTAGAAAGTTTGCAGGAGGAGGTTGGGGGTTTGTCTGTATTGGTACCGAAGGGCATCAACTGCGAGAGTGTCCTTCCAATCCTCGTCGTGCAAATCAGGGAGCAGCTCCAGCTCAGAGGACACATGCGAGGCCACTTGCAGTACAGTTGAGGGGACCGTCGCTTTTGACCTAGCAGCAGCGTTATGCCCAGCACCAGCATCAGGGAGGTGCATATCAGGGACGAGCGTTTTCTATGACAATCGAGGAGGTTGAGCCCACCGGAGATGTCATCGCAGGTTCTGTTCTTCTTATTCCATTCCAGCTTTAGTTTTGTTTGATAGTGGTACTTTCCATAGTTTTGTATCTGTTTCTTTTGTTCTAAAGCATCATTTGGTAGCTGAGTCTTTGCTTAGGACTTGCAAGATCATGACCGTGGGAGACATTATCCTGGTTAGTGATATTTGTAAGGATCAGAGTGTTACTCTGGAAGGTCGGGAACTGAGTGCGTATCTACTTGTAATGCCAGTTTTGAGCTGCGATATTGTACTCGGGATAGATTGGTTGAGTAGGCACCATGCTAGTATAGATTGTAGAGGAGGTAGAGTTTTGTTTAGCCCGCCAGGAGAGCCAAAGTTTGAGTTTGCTAGAGGAGATATAGAGCAGAGAGAAGGCATTATCTGTGGAGCTATAGTAGAAGATAAGGAGTTGCCGCATCCGTTGATGGTAGAGTTATTGGATTTGTTTCCTGAGGAATTGCCAGGATTGTCACCAGATTGAGATATTAAATTCTCAATAGACTTGGTGCCATGTGCAGAACCAATTTTACAGCATATCTATAGAGTAAAACATAGCGAGATGGTCGAACTGAAGAAGCAAGTGTATGAGTTACAGGATAAGGGGTTTATTAGATCCAGTTCTTCACCATGGGGAGCCCCGGTATTGTTTGCACCGAAGAAGGATGGATCGGTGCATATGTGCATTAATTATATGGCATTGAATTATCTCACTATCAAAAATAAATACCCGTTACCATGGATTGATGACCTGTTCGATCAGTTGAGTGGTACCAAGGTATTTTCCAAGATAGACTTGATATTAGGCTACTACCAGGTAAAAGTGAAGCCGGAGGACATACCGAAGACTTCTTTTAGGACTCAGTATGGCCAGTATGAGTTCATGGTGATATCGTTTGGGTTGACTAATACCCCGACAGTATTTATGAATTTGATGAACAAGGTGTTCCACCAGTACCTTGACAAGTTCGTGGTGGTGTTCATCGATGACATACTCATATACTCGAAGACATCGGAGGAGCATGAGAAGGATTTGCAGATTGTATTGGATGTGCTGAGAAATGAGAAGCTGTCCAAGTGTGAGTTCTTCCTAGACAAGGTGGAGTTCTTAGGACATGTTATGACTGGTGATAAAATTTTAGTAGATCCGAAGAAGATAGCAGCAGTGGAGTCTTGGAAGACCCCGAGTTCCGTGGCAGAGATCAGGAGTTTCTTGGGTTTGACAGGCTACTACAGGAAGTTTGTGAAAGATTTTTCGACGGTTGCCGAGATGATGACTAGACTCACCAGGAAGGATATAGAGTTTGTTTGGACAGAGGAGTGTCAGGTTGCTTTTGAGGAATTGAAGATGAGGTTGACGTCTGCTCCTATCTTGACATTGCCATCAGGGTCTGGAGGTTTCACTATTTATAGTGATGCATTGGGGAAAGGTCAGGGTTGTATTCTTCAGCAGAATGGGAAAGTGATTGCCTATACATCCAGGCAATTACGTCCTCATAAGAAGAACTATCCTACCCACGATTTAGAGTTGGCAGTAGTCATTTTTGCCCTGAAGTTATGGAAATACTATTTATATGGAGAGCGTGTGGAGATCTTTACAGACCACAAGAGCTTGAAGTACGTTTTCACTTAGAAGAAGTTGAACATAAGGAAGCATCGGTGGTTAGAACTGATGAAGGATTTTGATATATCTTTTCAATATCATCTTGGAAAATCTAATGTAGTTGCCGATGCCTTGAGCGAGTATCCGGTAGCTATGTTGTTGACGCAGGATCGGTATTTATTGGTGGACTTGGAGAGCTTAGGCATTGAGGTAATAGTTCTTGGTTTTGCTATACAGATATGGGGTTACAGATACACTCAGAGTTAATGGACAGGATCAAGACAGCCTAGTATAAGGATGTATCTCTGAGGAGCATCAGAGCTCAGGCAAGAGCAGGATTGGAGGATGATTTCACCATTGCTGAGGACAGTTCTTTGCGGCATGGTGCTAGATTATATGTACCTAATGGGGAGCTGCGTGAGGAGGTATTACATGAAGCAGTATTCCATATATCCAGGTGCCAACAAGATGTATCGGGATATGCGAAAGAGTGTGGTGGTATGGCATGAAGAGGAAAGTGGCACAGTTTGTATCAAGATGCTTAGTGTACCAGCAGGTTAAAGTTGAGAGGCAGAGGACAGGTGGGTTACTTCAGCCATTACCCACTCCAAAGTGGAACTTAGAGCACATTACTATTGATTTTGTGTCCGAACTTCCACGATCTCCAAAAGGAAAATACGTGATTTGGGTCATCGTTGACAGGTTGACCAAGTCGGTCCACTTTTTGTCTTTCAAGGTGGGTTTGTCTACGGAGAAGCTGGCAGAGATGTATGTGAAGTAGTTCGTCAGGATACATGGGGTTTCCGTCAGCATAGTCTCGGATCGGGATAGTCGTTTTACTTCTCATTTTTGGAGGAGTTTGCAGGCGAGTTTGGGTACCCAACTCAAGTTCAGTACTGCATATCATCCCTAGACAGATCGGCAGTCAGAGAGGACTATTCAGAATCTCGAGGATATACTGCACACATGTGTAATTGATTTTGGGGGATTTTGGTAGAGTTTGCTTATAACAACAACTACCAGGCTAGTATAGAGATGTCACCATTTGAGGCTCTATACGGTCAGAGATGTCATACTCCCTTGTCATAGGATGATGTTGGAGAGAGAGTTTTGCTAGGTCCAGAGATGGTTGTGGATGCAGCAGAGAAGTTTAAGCTAATCAGAGACAGACTTCGAGTGGCGTAGGACAAACAGCGGCATTGGGCCGATATACACCGGAGACCTTTGGAGTTTGAGGTATAGTTTTAGATTTTTCTTATGCTTGATATTGGTTGTTTGTTATAGATTAAGTTCTTAAGGTTGTATTTTGTTCTAGGTTGGTGGTTTGGTGTTTCTGAGGATTTCTCCGACACGAGGCACGATTTGCTTCGGTGGAGGCAGAAAACTTAGTCCGCGATTCATCGGACCATTCACTATTCTCGAGAGGGTTGGTACAGTTGCTTACAAACTAAACTTACTTGTATTGGAGGGAGTTCATAACGCGTTTCATGAGTCACAGTTGAGACGGTACGTGAAGGATCCTAGTCATGTATTGGATAACTCAGAGATAGAGGTGGGCCCTACTCTTAGCTATCCAGAGCAGCCAGTTGAGATTCCGTATTAGAGAGAGAAGGTGTTGAGGAACCAGACTATTCCTTTGGTATGTGTAGCATGGAGGCATCACTCTCTGGGGGAGTCTACCTGGGAGAGAGAGAATGAAATGCGAGAGCGTGACCCATATTTGTTTGTGCCTTGAGGTATGTTCTTTTCTATTCTGTTTTGTTCTGCTTATTTTCTGGGGGTAGTTTCGTCTTTAAATTTCGTGAACGAAATTATTTTAAGGGGGGTGGACTTATCACTACCATATTTTCTAGGAAAGGGTATGTTGGTTATTTTATAATTAATTAAATATTGTGCATATTGTATATTTATTTATTTTATTATTTATTTATTCTTAGATTTTAGTTTATTATTTTGTACTTGTATTAGTGGACCTAACTAGTTTAGATTAGATCCATGGACCAATATTTAAATTGAGTTAGAATTGAGCCCAATTAGAAGCCCATTCATTAGGAGGATGATTAATTAAGTTAAACCCATTAGAATAGAACCTTCCTTCCTTAATTATTTCTTCATGAGAGACGCCAAGGGGTATTTTAGCCTTTACATATAGCTTGGGGAGGGGGTTTTGTGGCCGGCCTAGTTATTTAGAAAGGAAAAGTTTCTCTCTCTTTATTTTTATTTTTAAATCTATATTTAGAATTTTCTCTTCCAAATTTCTTCATTCCCACATCAAATTCTACCAAAATTTTTTTCTAATTCCTTCCCTAATCCTTATTAGAGGCTATTAGAGTAAGGATCTATAAGGAGAAAGCAAGGATCTACAAGAAGGAGCAAGAATCTACAAGTTGAAGGCTCTTTTCATCTAATTTGGAAGTTTCATTGGAAATCCATCTTCCAATAGGTAAAATTCAGTTTTTTTTCCCTTTAATTAGACTCTGAATATGTATTTTAATCATTAGGAATCACCCCATATGCTAAGGCTACCCATAGGAATTGGAATTAGATTCATAGGAGGCCTATGGAGAAAGTTATGTATTATTTTGTGTCAATTTTGGGAGAATTCTAAGATTGACACATCTTGTGTTTGTCAATTGGTCAATTAGACCAAATTGACATGTGTTTGATTATGTGTGGCTAGTGTCGTATCCACAATTGGATACATGTAGGTCGTATCCCGACAATTTGGAGATACGGATTGATTTGGGAGTTTTCTTCCGACATGGGGGTTTGAGCATGTCATATTTTGACACGGACACGTAGATATATAATTAGCTCTTCGTATTATTCATAGTTATTATTTTAGACTTGCTCGTGTCCTTCGGGGTACGTTTGGTGGTGTGGTGGACTCGTATCGCATGCATATCATAGATCTAGTGTGATACGGTTGTGATGCACTCCACGTGTTTATTTTCTTGCATTTCAATATACTTGTTTATAGCTATTAGAGTATTATATATATATATATATATATATATATATATATATATATATATATATATATATATATATATATATATATATATATATATATCCACTTATATTCATATGTTTGTGAGTGGAAGTTTTATGTATGTGTGTGCATAGATGTGTGTATAGATGTGTGTGTGCATAGATGTGTGTGTGTGTATGTGTGTGTGTGTGTGTGCGCTAGGAGGGGGTTGGGATGCATTAAGGCAACTGAAGCAGCATGTTGCAGCAGCAGCAACAACATGAGTTGCAGCAGCAGCAACAACATGAGTTGCAGCAGCAAAGCTAGGAGCAGTTTCAGTAGCAACTGAAGCCGCACAACCAGCAACTACAGCAACAACGCAGTAGCAGCAACATAGCAGCTGCAGCCAAGCATAGCATGAGCAACAACAAACGCAGCAGTAATAGCAAGTGCAAAGAGCAGAGGGCAGCAGCTAGAGCAGGTAAGGAGGGGGATTAGTTAGTTCATTAATAGTTTAATTAGTTAGTTCATTGATAGTTTAGTTGGTAGTTTGGTTAGTTAGTTACATTGTTATCTATCTATATATACATATTGTTATCTAGTAGTTAGATATATACTAGTGATTACTAGTAGTTGTATATATATATATATATATATATATATATATATATATATATATATATATATATATATATATATATATATATATATATATATAAGTAAGTGTTAGTTATAGTTTAGAGTTTTGGGTAGTTAGTTATATGTTAGAATTCACAATACCTTGTGATACCAAGGTAATGTCAAGGTATTGATGGATACTCAAGGTATTGGGTTGTATCAAAGGTATTTTGGTTTGAGAATAAAGATGGGTGTGTAGTGGTGTGATACCACAATGGTTTAAAGCCAAGGTATCCACTTAGCATTAGTTTAGTTAGGAATATTGTATATTGTTGATTGTATATACATATTATGATATTTTCATATCTATTAACTTGTGTATTATATGATACGATATCTTGTTGGTTCCCTAGAATCTTGTGTGACCTAGAAACATAGTGTATGGATCCAATTTCCTAGAGATAGACTCATACGACCTAGAAATAGCTAGTTTGACAAAGTTTGACTAGTTTGACCTAGAGTTTACCTAGTTTGACTGTTTTGACTTAGAAATGGCTTTATGACCTAGAAGTTGACTAGTTTTACTTATTTTTATTTCAAAATCTTGTATTGATAATATTCCATATTTTGGTCCTCGAGGCACTGAACCAGACATCTTTGATATTGTTTACCAGATTTTAGGCGAGTATATTCTTTGATAGTTTCTTATTTATGATATCCTCTATGTCGCTTGTATCTAGTGTAGATATCATGATGAGATGTTATTCCTTGGTATGCATGGTGTATCTTCTACAAGTCTTGTTTTCGTGTTCTTCTTGTACTTGTACAGACACTGATTCCTGGGGAGACTTGCTACCTTCCCAGAGAATCCCTTGTCATAACGTACCATGGTTGGATCTACTATACCAATCGAGGACGGGAAGTATTTAGTGTAGATATGTGATCATACCCTCCTTGTATCATATTTTGTTCATTGAATTGTGTTAATCATATACCGCATGTATGATTAACTAGGCCATAATTCTTGTATCAAGTTCTCAAGTCGATCACATGTTAAAGCTGATACTTACTTACTTAGTCATTAGTATTTCTTGTTCATTTCTATATTGCTCATTCTCGTATTTATTTCCAGTATTTTCTTTATTTTATATCTCTTATATCTGCATATTGCATCTTGTATATTCATATCTATTTACTATTACATAGTTTATATCATTTATTAGAACTGCTGTTAGAGATATACTCTACTCATTTCCTGACTGGATATATTTTTCCTAAATGACACTAAGGAGTGGTACCCCACTAACTACGGGCCTCAGGATATGGTTGGCTTAGAGACAGAGCCTTGGCTCAGAAAGGACTCATTCCAACTGAGATAAACGACCCAGGACTCGTAGCTTAGTAGTTAGTTTTCTTTTGTACTGGATTTGTCTCTAGCATTATTTTTAGTATTTCTCTGACTTATTGGATATTATTTTGTCTCATGAGTTATGTTTGTGACTATTCTATTCTTTTATCATATTCGTGCTTTATTCCAACTATAGAACTGTGATTCAGTATATTCATTTACATTTGTGGCATATTATACCTTGATTGCTAGATAGATAGTTTATCCAAACAATGTTCTACCGTCGATGCTACGACATAGGCTGGGCATTGTTCATTACTTGCATCCCTACATCAGTCGTGGATGCAACAAAAAAGGTAAAACTCATCAGAGACAGACTTCGAGTGGCGCAGGACAGACAACGACATTGGGCCAATAGCCACCGTAGACCCATAAAGTTTCATGTATAGGTTTTGTTATTTTTGGCATAGGATTGTTTTATTTTAGATTGTGTGTTAAGACTGTTTTGTTCTAGGTTGGTGATCTGGTGTTTCTACGGATTTCTCCAACATGGGACACGATTCATTTTGGTGGAGGCGGAATGCTTAGTCCACGTTACATCGGATCTTTCGGTATTCTTACGAGGGTCGGTGCAGTGGCCTATAGACTAGACTTGCCGCTTGCACAAGAGGGAGTACATGACATGTTCCACGTGTCATAGCTGAGGCGGTACTTGGCAGCCCCTAGTCATGTACTAGATCAGTCGGAGATCGAGGTTGGTCTGACTCTCAGCTATCCTGAGCAGCCCGTAGAGATCTTGGATCGTAGAGAGAAGGTATTGCGGAACTAAACTTTTTCTTTGGTTCGTGTTGCATGGAGACATCACTCTCCAGGCGAGTTAACCTGGGAGAGAGAGGACAAAATCCGCGAATAGTACCTGTATCTCTTCGAGACTTGAGGTATAATTCTTTGTCTGATTGTATTCTTGTGCTAGTTTAATTCAATTTTGAGGGCAAAATTTTTTTAGGAGGGTAGACTTGTCACTATCATATTTCTAAAATAGGGGCCTTATTATCATTTACCATATTTATTTTATTGTATTAATATATTGCATGATATATAATATACATTTTATATTGTGTTCATTAATGCAGGGGTTAGTGGACTAGACCAAAAAATCCACTAGATAAATCTTATCCTATTTAATTAGCAATTAGTTTAATCCCTCAAATAAATTACTAAACTCCTCATTAATTAGTTCTTCATGACAAGCCATGAAGGGCAAAATAGACCTTATGCATTAGTAATCCTAACCCTAGCCCTATAAAACAAAAGGGAGCCTCTCTCAAGCCACTCTTCATTCAAGGAGACCTAGAGGCTTGGGCACTAGGAGACTTGGAGAAGGAGAAGCTACATTGGGAATCTATCTCCCAATAGGTAAAAATCTAGAAACCCTCATTATAATTCTGTTTTAATTATTTTGTTTGGCCATTAGAAGCCCACCCATGGTTTAAGAACACACTCAAGAAGAGAGAATTAGTTCCATTGGGTTGCATAGTGTTTTCTCATGAGTTTTGTTCATAGTTTTGGTTTTTGGTTGTAACATTCCCAAATTTTGTAGCCATAATTATACATATATGTATTTATAAATATTTACATTATATACGTAAAGGTTTAATTGCATTGGGGGAATTTATGCATGAGGATTTAAATATATCATGAATATCCCAGAATTGCACACTAGGTGTTTGTTGAATTGCTTAATAGGAAGAATACCTAATTAAATGATCTAGTCTCTTATGCATTAGTATATATATATATATATATATATATATATATATATATATATATATATATATATATATATATATATATATATATATATATATATGAATGTGTAAATATGCACATATATGTATTGATGTATTTATGTAGATATTTTGGAAGGGGATTACTACATGGGAAGGTCGAGATTCCACAGTTTCAGCTATTGTGTAGTTGGGTTCATGTGCATTGTATACACTGTGTCAGTATGTGGTGGGGGAGTGAACTGAAGTATCGGGTATCCGCACCCTGACAATGCAGTAGTGTATCTGCATTAGGGGAAAATTGGGTTCCTCACTGTGTGCATTCAAGGGAGATTCGAGTGGGTGATAGTGTGCATCAGTTTTCCTCGTGCAGGACCTGTGCACATGTATGCACAAGTTGAGGGCAGTATCGGGTTATGGTGTATCAACAACTGGTTAGCTAATAAGCTTAGTAGAGTGTCAGTGAGTTCCTGATACTGTGCATCAGTGTTCTTCTGTTGAGTTTCAGTGAGTCAGGAGCAACTGAAGTATTATTGAGTTTATGTGTCAGTGAGTGAGTATTCTATGAGAACTGTATATGAGTATCAGTGAGTCTAGCTAGGTGTCTATGTGTGCATAATGTATGAGTGGTTGTGTGTATCAATTAGTGTCAGTCCTGTTTAGTCTAGTGAGTAGTGAGCCTAGTGTGCTCAGTATAATGTGAGGTGATTGAGTATCAGTTTCAGTGGTAGTGTGAGCTAGGTTTCAGTGATATGAGTGAGGGAATTCAGTGTAGGTGTGGTTGTGTAGGTGTCTTAGCTATGTAAAAGTATGTGTACCTGTGATGGAGAGAAGGGGATTTGAGTGCTTGTGTATGTGTTTATGTGACACTGTGGATTGGTATGGTGTGTGTGTTAGTGTACCAGTAGTAAGGAGTTAGGGGGGTTTGGTTCCCTGTGGGTATCAAATATCTCCTTGTGTTGCTTCCTAGGTTTAGATGTTATGTGTAGGACTGTGTTATGGAGCAAGGCATGTATCAGGGGTATTTCATGCAAGGGAGTATGCATTTGTTTGCAGGCTTGTGGCTATGTAGTGCAGGCAATGTTGAGGTCTGGTCACTACAAGTAGTTATACAGCAAATGAACCACTGCATCAGCAAGGCAACTTGCTAAAATAGCAGCAGCTTGCCATGTGCAGCTTTATGAAGGGGGGCACAGCAAGTTAGCTATACTATGTAGCAAGATAGCTCACTGTACAGCGTGTGTATCCTAGTTTCAGCAAGGCTCGAGCAGTTGGGTAGTAAGGGGAGCTCGGGTTAGCCTTTAGCAATCAGTGGGCGTGGGATAGTGATACTTAATATCAGTTGTTAAGGAGTGGTGAATGCTAGAGTTGATACATGGGCAGTAGGAGAGTCGGGGAAAATCAGTTGGTATCAGTTATGGAAAGAAGAAGCCAGTAGGCAGTGAGAGGTATAGTAGCACCTGGACTATAGTAGGTATCCAGTGCATGGCCTTGAGTTCATAGAAATATACATGGCAATGTATCTAGGTGGGAGTTTAGCATCAAAAATCGAAGTTGGGTTGTAGGAGTTACCTGCACATCAAAATAAATTATAATAGATCTAGTGTATAGTTAAATCTGTTTCTAGAGAGTTTTGAGAGTTGGTTAGTAAAGTATTGTATCAGTGAAACTTGGTGAGGGGTGTGCAGTTTCACCCACAATAGTGAATTAGACTGTTGGCATTGGCATTGGTGTCAGTTATTAATGAAGGTATTGGTGTATGATATAAGTAAGGAGTACCAGTGATTAGCAAGATGAGAAATGGTTATGTGAGTGGTATCAAGTGATACTTATTACCATATGTATGTATAAAGAAATATTCTGATGCCTAGCTAATAAGAAGTATCTTAGTACCTAGAGTCTACAATTAGTGTAGGAGAGTTGAGATACCAAGGTATGATATTGGTAATATATTAAAGTATGGTATTATGATACATAATATTATATTTTACTAGGAAACTTAGTAAATAGCTAGTATAACTTGCTATGACTTAGAGAAACCTAGAATACCAAGGTAATGACCTAGTTTGGACCTAAAAACACTTATTTACCTATTTTGACTTAATTATCATTCAAGGAAATTATTTTGACATTGATATTTCATAATTAGGTCATTGTGATCCCATCTTGGACATTGATCCTTATTCCTTGCTCAGGACCACATGCGAGTACATTCTCTAACAGTTTTTATTATGATGATTATTCTATGATTCTAGTCGTAGAGTATACTTGATTCTGACACCATGGATACACGGGTTGGCATCATAGATACCTGTCACGAGGAGTCCTGATTGGAATCCATCGTGCTAGTTGGGAACAAAAAAATATTAGTAGATTATGTGATCATACCCCACTCTACTTACATCATAGCTCACCCCACACATCACGTAGGGTGTTGCCTGACCATTTACATGCCTTATAGCCTGTTATATATGATTAGCCTGACTATTGCTTGTATTATAGCTAACCAGATGGTTAGCCTGATCTCACATGTATCATAGCCAATCATATATAACAAGTCTGATCTTGTCCCAAGCCAATCACATAATAATCTAATATTTCAAACACTTAGCTAGAGATTCTAGTTTTTTATTCCAGTTCACTTGTTCTAGCATTCACTTATATATATTCATTGCTAGTTTGTACTATTGCTGATTATATATCTTTCCAGTATTACATATTTTCAGTATTTCTTTATCTTGTATTTCCTTACACTATATTATAGTTTTGTTAATATAAATGAAACTATTGTTTAGTGCTTGTGCTTTGCTCCAATCCTGACTGGATAATATTTTTCAAAGGACCTGGAGGACTTCTGTCCTACTCACTATGGCCCCGGTGTAGAGGGAGACTATATACCAGAGATTCTAGAGGAGTCACTCTCCTTAGAGGAGACACCACCTGCAGTCGTGTAGACAGTTCTATCTATGTAATATTTGTTCTAAAACCTGAGACTTGGATTGTATTTATGTTGAGACTATTGTTGAGACTATTTATGGTGGACAGCTAGACTCTAGATTACTGTTGTATTTTGAGTTGTTGTGCTTGACTTATTTTAGTACTTCCTTATCTTTATATAACTACAGGACGAAGGCTTCATCAAATCTAGTTCATCACCATAGGGAGCTCCGGTATTGTTCGTACCGAAGAAGGATGGCAAGGTACGCATGTGTATCGATTATAGAGCTCTAAACAACCTCACTATCAAGAACAAATACCCGCTGCCGAGGATAGATGATATTTTTGATCAATTGAGTGGAGCGAAGGTATTTTCAAAGATAGACTTGAGGTCAGACTACCACCAAGTGAAGGTGAAGAGAGTAGACATTCCGAAGACAACTTTTTAGACCAGATATGGGAAGTTTGAGTTCATGGTAATGCCGTTTGGTTTAACCAATGCATCGGCAGTATTCGTGAACTTGATGAACAAGGTGTTCCACCAGTACCTTGACAAGTTCGTGGTGGTGTTCATCGACGACATTCTTGTGTATTTGAAGACCCTAGAGGAGCACGAAGAGCACCCAAGGATGGTCTTGGAAGCTCTCAGGAATGAGGAGTTGTACGGGAAGCTTTCAAAGTGCTAGTTCTTCCTTGACAAGGTTGAATTCCTTGGGCATGTGGTGACGGGTGACGAAATCTTAGTTAACCCAAAGAAGATCGAGGTAGTGTAGTCGTGGGCTACTCCTAGTTTGATAGCTAAGATCAGGAGTTTTCTCGGGCTAGCAGGATACTACAAGAGGTTTGTAAAAGACTTCTCCAGGATTGCAGAGCCAATGACTAGGCTGACCAGAAAAGATGTAGATTTTGTCTGGACGGAGGATTGTCATGCCGCATTTGATGAGCTTAAAAAAAGATTGACGACAGCTCCAGTATTGACGTTGCCATCGAGAATAGGTGGATTCACTATCTACAGTGATGCTTCAGGGAAGGGTTTGGGTTGCATTTTTCAGCACCACGGGAAGGTGCCTATGCTTCTAGGCAATTACGTCCTCATGAAAAGAACTACCCCACCCATGATTTGGAGTTGGCAGCGGTTATCTTCGCTCTAAAGATGTAAAAATACTATCTGTACGGAGAGCGTGTAGACTTCTTCACAGACCAGAATAGCTTGAAGTACGTGTTTACACAGAAGGAGCTAAATATGAGGCAGAGGAGGTGGTTGGAGTTGATGAAAGACTTCAATATTTTATTGCAGTACCATACAGGAAAGGCCAACGTTGTTGCTGATGCCTTGAGCAGGTATCCGATGGCTATGTACTTGACGATAGATAGACATTGGTTGGCTGATCTAGAGAGCTTGGGAATTGAGATGCTAGTTCTAGGTATTGAGATTCAGATGTGGGGTTTGTAGATAAAGGCCGAGCTGATGGATAGAATCAGATCTATGTAGTATGATGATGAGGCTCTGAGGAGTGTCAGGGCACATGTTCGGATAGGATTGTCAAACGACTTCACTATTACTGATGATGGGTCTTTACGGCATGACACGAGGATATATATGCCCAGCGGGGAGCTGCACGAGAAGGTTTTACAGGAGGCACATCGCTCTCAGTACTCGATGCATCCAGGTGCCAACAAGATGTATCAAGACATGAGAGAGCTCGTATATTGGTATGGTATAAAGCACGAGTTAGCACACTTTTTATCTCGATATTTAGTGTGCCAACAGGTAAAGGCGGATCGATAGAGGCCATGTGGATTGCTTTAGCCTTTACCTATCCCAGAGTGGAAGTGGGAGCACGTGAATATAGATTTTGTTTCAGGGCTTCCGCATTCTCCAGGAGGAAAGGATTCGATTTGGGTCAT
This sequence comes from Iris macrosiphon, assembly GCA_036927795.1. Lineage (NCBI taxonomy): Eukaryota > Viridiplantae > Streptophyta > Magnoliopsida > Asparagales > Iridaceae > Iris > Iris macrosiphon. The sequence goes on along the minus strand of JAYESA010000019.1, from coordinate 76,072,100 downwards.
CGTGGATATGTTGACCAAATTAGCCCACTTCTTACCATTTAAACTGGGTACATCGACGGAGAGGCTAGCAGAGATGTACGTGCGGCAAATTATCAGATTATATGGGGTTCTTGTGAGCATCGTCTCGAATTAGGATAGTCGTTTCACTTCCCACTTCTGGAGGAGTTTACAGGCTAGCTTGGGCACTCAGCTCAAGTTCAGTACCGCATATCATCCCAGACAGACGGGAAGTCTGAAAGGACTATTCAGACTCTCGAAGATATGCTACACACTTGTTTTCTAGATCTCAGAGGTGCTTGGGAGGATCGTCTATACCTGGTAGAGTTTGCTTACAATAACAGCTACCAGGCCAGCATTGAGATATAACCATTCGAAGCTCTATATGGAAGGAGATATCGTACACCATTATCTTGGGATAATATCGGAGAGAGAGCCTTGTTAGGACTAGAAATGGTCGTGGATGCAACAAAAAAGGTGAAACTCATCATAGACAGACTTTGAGTGGCGCAAAACAGACAACGACATTGGGTTGATAGCCACCATAGACCCCTAGAGTTTCAGGTATAGGTTTTGTAATTTTTGGCTTATGATTATTTTGTTTTAGATTGCGTGTTAAGACTGTTTTGTTCTGGGTTGGCGATCTGGTGTTCCTACGAATTTCTCCGATACGGGGCACGATTTGTTTTGGTGGAGGCGAGAAGCTTAGTCCTTGTTACATCAGACCTTTCGATATTCTTGTGAGGGTCGGTGTAGTGGCCTATAGACTAGATTTGCCGCCTGCCCTAGAGGGAGTACATGACATGTTTAACGTGTCGCAGCTGAGATACTACGTGGCAGACCCTAGTCACGTACTAGATCACTCGGAGATCGAGGTTGGTCCGACTCTCAGCTATCCTGAGAAGCCTGTAGAGATCTTGGATCGCAGAGAGAAGGTATTACGAAACCAGACTATTTCTTTGGTTCGTGTTGTATGGAGGTATCACTCTCCATGTGAGTCAACTTGGGAGAGAGAGGACGAAAAGCGCGAGCAGTACCCGTATCTCTTCGATACTTGAGGTATAATTCTTTCTCTGATTGTATTCTTGTGCTCGTTTAATTTAATTTCGAGGATAAATTTTTTTGGGAGGGTAGACTTGTGACTACCACATTTCTAGAATAGGGGCCTTTTTGTTATTTACCATATTTATTTTATTGTGTTAATATGTTGCATGATATATAGTATACATATTATATTATGTTTATTAATGTGCATGGGTTAGTGGACTAGACCTAAAAACTCACTAGATAAACCCTATCCTATTTAATTAGCATTTAGTTTAATCCCTCAAATAAATTACTAAACCCCTCAATAATTAGTTCTTCATGACAAGCCATGAAGGGCAAAATAGACCTTATGCATTAGAAACCCTAACCCTAGCCCTATAAAACAAGAGGGAGCCTCCCTCAAACCACTAATCATTTAAGAGAAAAACCCTAAAAATAGCCTCAAGAAGAAACCCTCTTTCCTTCCACAAATTTCAGAATTTCTAGCCCTAGATCCCTCATTCTTCCTTCATTCAAGGAGACCTAGAGGCTTGGGAATAAGGAGACTTGGAGAATGAGAAGCAATATTGGAAATCCATCTCCCAATAGGTAAAAATCTAGAAACCCTCATTATAATTCTGTTTTAATTATTTTGTTTGGCCATTAGAAGCCCACCCATGGTTTAAGAACACCCTCAAGGAGAGAATTAGTTCTAATGGGTTCCATAGTGTTTTCTCATGAGTTTTGTTTATAGTTTTGGTTTGTGGTTGTAACATTCCTAAATTTTATAGCCCTAATTATACATATATGTATTTATGCATATTTACTTCATATACGTAAATGTTTAATTGCATTAGGGGAATTTGTGTATGAGGATTTAAATGTATCATGAATATCCAAAAATTGCACAATAGGTGTTTGTTGAATTGCTTAATAGGAACAATACCTATTTAAATGATCTAGTATCTTATATATATATATATATATGCACGTATAAGTATTGATGTATTTATGTAGATGTTTTGGAAGGGGATTACTACATGGGAAGGTCAAAATTCCACAGTTTCAGCTACTGTGCAGTCGGGTTCATGTGCATTATGCATACTGTGTCAATATGTTGTGGGTGAGTGAACTGAAGTATCGGGTATCCGTACCCTTACAGTATAGTGGTGTATCTGTATTGGGGGGAAATTGGGTTCCTCACTATGTGCATTCAAGGGAGATTCGAGTGGGTAATAGTGTGCATCAGTTTTCCTTATGCAGGAGCACTTCACATATGTGCACAAGTTGAGGGAAGTATCGGGTTATGGTGTATCAGCAGTTGGTTAGCTAATGAGCTTAGTAGAGTGTCAGTAAGTTCCTGATACTGTATATCTGTATTCTTCTGTTGAGTTTTAGTGAGTCAGTAGCAAGTGAAGTATCAGTGTATTTAGGTATTAGTGAGTGAGTGTTATGTGAGAACTGTGTATGAATATCAGTGATTCTAGCTAGGTGTCTATGTGTGCATAATGTATGAGTGGTTGTGTGTATCAATTAATGTCAGTCCTGTGTAGTCTAATAAGCAGTGAGCCTAGTGTGCTAAGTATAATGTGAGGTGACTGAGTATCAGTTTCAGTGGTAGTGTGAGATAGGTTTTAGTGATGTGAGTGAGGGAATTCAGTGTAGGTGTGGTTGTGTAGGTGTGTTAGCTGTGTGAGAGTATGTGTACCGGTGATGGAGAGAAGGGGATTTGAGTGCTTGTGTATGTGTTTATGTGACACTGTGGATTGGTATGGTATATTTGTTAGTGTACCAGTAGTGAGGAGTTAGGGGGTTTGGTTCCCGGTGGGTATCAAATATCTCCTTGTGTTGCTTCCTAGGTCTAGTTGTTATGTGTAGGACTGTATTGTGGAGCAAGGCATGTATCAGGGATGTTCGATGAAAGGGAGTTTGCACTTGTTTGCAGGCTTGTGGCTATGTAGTGCAGGCAATATTGAGGTCTGGTTACTGCAGGGAGTTGGACAATAAATGAACCACTGCATCAGCATGGCAACTCACTGAAATAGCAGCAACTTGTCATGTGCAGCTTCATGAAGGGGGGGTGCACAGCAAGTTAGCTATACTGTGCAGCAAGGTAGCTCACTACACGGCATGTGTTGCCCAGTTTCAGCAAGGCTCGAGCAGTTGGGTAGCAAAGGGATCTCGGGTTAGCCTTTCTCAATCATTATACGTGTGATACTGATACTTAGTATCAATTATTAAGGAGTGGTGAATGCTAGAGTTGATACATGGGCAATAGGAGAGTCGAGGAAAATCAGTTGGTATCAGTTGTGGAGAGGAGAAGGCAGTGAGAGGTATAGTAGCACCTGAACTACAGTACTTATCCAATGCATGGCCTTCGGTTCATAGAAATGTACATGGAAATGTATCCAGGAGGGAGTTTAGCATCAGAAATCGAAGTTGGGTTGTAGGAGTTACCTGCACATCAAAATAAATTATAATAGAGCTAGTGTACAGTTAGATATATTTCTAAAGAGTTTTAAGATTTGGTTAGTAGAGTATTCTATCAGTAAAACTTGGTGAGGGGTGTGCAGTTTCACCTACAATAGTGAATTGGACTGTTGGTATTGGCATTGGTGTCAGTTATTAATGAAGGTGTTTGTGTATGATATAAGTAAGGAGTACCAGTGATTTGCAAGATAAGAAATGGTTATGTGAGTAGTATCAAGTGATACTTATTACCATATATATGTATAAAGAAATATTCTGATGCATAGCTAATAAGAAGTATCTTAGTACCTAGAGTGTACAGTTAGTGTAAGAGAGTTGAGATACCAAGGTATGATCTTGGTAATATATTAAAGTATGGTATTATGATATATAATATTATATTTTACTAGGAAACTTAGTAAATAGCTAGTATAACTTGCTATGACTTAGAGAAACCTAGAGTACCAAGGTAATGACCTATTTTGGACCTAGAAAACACTTATTTACCTATTTTGACTTAATTATCATTCAAGAAAATTATTTTGACATTGATATTTCATAATTAGGTCATTGTGATCCCATCTTGGACATTGATCCTTATTCCTTGCTCAGGACCACATGCGAGTATATTCTCTGACAGTTTTTATTATGTTGATTATTCTATGATTCTAGTCGTAGAGTATACTTGATTCTGACACCATGGATACACGGGTTGGCATCATAGATACCTATCACATGGAGTCGTTATTAGAATCCATCGTGCTAACTGGGGACAGGAAAATATTTGCAGAATGTGATCATACCTCACTCTACATGGCATCATAGGTCACCCCACACATCACGTAGGGTGTAGCCTGACCATTTATATGCCTCATAGCCTGTTATATATGATTAGCCTGACTATTGCTCGCATTATAGCTAACCAGATGGTTAGCCTGACCACACATGTATCATAACCAATCATATATAACAAGCATGATCTCGTCCCAAGCCGATCACATAATAATCTGATATTTCAAACACTTTGCTAGAGATTCCATTTCTTGATTCCAGTTTACTTATTCTAGCATTCACTTATATCTGTTCATTGCTAGTTTGTACTATTGCTGATTATATATCTTTCCAGTATTACATATTTCTAGTATTTCTTCATCTTGTATTTTCTTACACTATATTATAGTTTTGTCAATATAAATAAAATTGTTATTTAGTGCTTGTGCTTCGCTCCAATCCTGACTAGATAACATTTTTCAAAGGACCTGGAGGACTTCTGTCCTACTCACTATGGCCCAGGTGTAGAGGGAGACTACATACCAGAGATTCTAGAGGAGTCACTCTCCTTAGAGGAGACACCACCTGCAGTCGTGTAGACAGTTCTATCTATGTATTATTTGTTCTAAAACCTGAGACTTGGATTGTATTTATTTTGAGACTATTATTGATACTATTTATGTTGGACAACTAGACTCTAGAATACTGTTGTATTTTGAGTTGTTGTGCTTGACTTATGTCAGTACTTCCTTATCTTTATATCTTATCGTGCCAATTATTTTTTATAGTTTTGTGATTGAGTATATTATGAATTATTGATCAATGTATTATTCATTGTCCTCCTTATGGAGTTGAGATCATTGACAGGTTATGAGTTATGTTTGGTAGTCTTGAGACTTAGACAATATTCTACCGCCGATGTTGCGGTGTAGGCTAGACGTACACACGGCTCATGCTCAAATTATGGGTGCAGGTCGTGACATTATTGACAAGAATTTGCTTGTCAATTCTGTCAACTAATTTTAGAACAATGACTTGGTGGATAACTCCCTTGCATTAAACAAGGGATACAAATCACGCAACTCGCGCAATATCAGGAAAATTGTGATCTTTACCTAAGCTTCTGAGTCCCTTGCGTGAAACAAGCAATACAAATCGCGCAACTCGTATAATATCAACCAAAGGGTGATCCAAACCCATGCTTCTGAGTCCCTTGCGTAAACAAGGGATACAAATCGCGTAACTCGTGTAACATCAAGCAAAGGGTGATCCACACCCAAGCTTCAAAGCCCGCTTATATTTATTGTAATGTGCGGGGCAAGCAAGTTATGGACCCCACTGTACAAGCCGATCTTTCTACAGGCTCGCTCTTCAAAGATTGACAAAACTTTCTCTAGATCTGCACCAGCAGAACAAAGACTATATGTTCACTAATGAAGCATTAGTTAGAGAAATTTATTCCCGTAACATCATGATCATGCACATAGTTGAGGAAAAGTTATGCGCTACTCGTCAGAAGCCTACAATTATTGCGCAAGGCCAAGACCTTCTTGCAAAATTAAATGCAAGTAAAAAAATTGCACCAACCCATTCTGTGCCATAGAAAGTGCGCCAAGTAGGGTCAACCTCTTCACAACGTGCTATTTGTGCCCGTATACATAAGAAGGCTGCTAGAGACAACTTTCTCTCATCCATGAAGAACAAAAGCTTAAGAAATAATGAATCACTCGTCAATCAAGCCAGCACCTCACTCTAGACACAGGGGACCAAAAATGTGCATAGAAGATTTAATGTATCTCATGTAAAGAGACATAGTCTTCCCTCTTCCTTCTCTTCTCTTTCCTTTTCTGATTACGTGAGATTATTATACAAAAGCGTAAGGAGAGAGATCCTTCTGACTTTACAACTGTGTTTTCTAATGAACATCGTTACAATTTTTATATGGTTGTAATCAATTATTGATGTGCACCAGCAAAATGGTTCTGTGTTTGACCGATACTTATACTATGTCTCCCAAACCTTGACATGCAAAGCAAGTTGATAGCCAGGAGTATGATGATGATGAACCGTTCTTTTCTCCTGTATACATGGCTTCACATCTTTTCCATGGCGGGAGATAATCAAGACGAAGTTCTTCAAGAACACCCATCCATAGAAAATTTGACCAACTTGTCGACTCCTTTGAAGGAGTATACCTAAATACCAGTTCTCGAAGACGGAAGCTCGTTCTTCATGGGAATGCCCATTCCTCAGAATTCGAGGCTGGAGGTAGCAATCCCCCTGGTTCTGAAACTAACAGTGTAGATTCAAACTACATGGTTCTTTCTACCAATACCTCTGTTGTACACAAATATGTTAGCGTCTACGCCATCGATAACGAATAGGAAGCTTCTCTATCAGGAAGCAACGAATAATGCCTTAACTTATTAAAGGCCACTCTCAGAGACATGTACTCCATGATGCTAATTATGCATCAAATGATGAAACCAAATATTTTGATACACTAGCTCCTGTCCAAGTGGCTCCATTTATACATGCACAACCTACTCCTGGAACAATACCCCTGTAGAGTAATACAAATCCAAAAGCAGTCCCAAAATAAGATTTAACAACACTAACTCTTAATCCTCCCAATACTGCAAGTGGACCTACGCTAGTAGTAATACCTATTCAACCAGGATCATACCTGTTTGCTGCACCATTTCAGCCAGAAGATCCTCTCGAAGCCATCCGGGAGTTGCGTGCACAGGTCGATATTTTAAAGAACAAAGACTAATTCCGCAAGCTGTGGGTGAAACAACCTTATCCTCCTCATTGGTATAATGTTTCCTTTCCTCCTAAATACAAACTCTAATCAGTGGTCTTCTTTGAAGGCAAGACATCGCCGAGCCAATATATTAACTACTTCAATATAATGATGGCTCACCTATAAAAAGAGGATGCTCTCCTTACCAGATTGTTCATGGGATGCTTGGCCGACATAGCCTTCGATTGGTATAGCAGTATATTTGATAACCGCATATCCTCATTTGATAACATGAAGTGTCTTTTCCTCTCACGATTCTACGAGGGAGGCATGGATATGACGATGTCTTCACTCATCGATATTAAACAGAAGAAGAAGGAATCCTCTCTCGAATTCATAGAGAATTTTAGGCAAGAAACTCTGAAGTTGCCTTCCGGTATTCCTGATTCTATATTTATCGCTACTTGCCAAAAGAATCTACTACCTATAATAGGTCGCTGGACGGGTCCAACTCAATTTCAAGACTGAACGACGTTGATCATAGGGGCTAAAGCTGCTGAAGGTAACGCGAAGGTGACACGTAACTTAGGGATACAAATGACAAATATAGAAGGGAAGCACTCCTCCAATAACAACAATAATGCAAATAATTGCAACAGCAAAATAAATGAGGCCTTAGCAATAAATTTGACAAAGCAACCCACCTCTCCTCCAATACAAAAGCCTCCAGAATCTTTTAGATCTAATGAGGAATATTTCTTTGACGAGAGCGGTATCCACAATATTTTTGACTATCTGATGAACCACGACAGATTGCAGTTGCCGATATCAAATGACCGGAGGAGGCCGGTAAAACAGATAACCCAAAATATTGTTTATACCATAGGTATGTAAATCATCCTACCAAGGCTTATTTTTTCTCAAAAGAAAAATAAATTAATTGATAGATTCTAAAGCTATCACCCTTCACAATGAGGAGAAGATGGTCACTGCCATTTTTGTGTCTCTTCAATTTGGTGATTTTTCAGCACAAGAAGTCCCTAACGGCGTTATTCAAATACCTTGAGATAGAAGTGGTAAATCTTCTGCCTCCTCGAAGTCAAACATAGGGGCTGGTGCCTCTTACTACAAATTATGCTGAGATTATATGGATTCATCCCGACTTGCTGCTAGATTGGGACTAGGCAGCAGCATCTTCCAATTCAAAATCTAAGAAAAGCAAGAAATATAAACCATGCAATATAATTTCTTTGGATCATCCCTCAGATATAGAGCAAGATCAACCTCAAGAAGACATACGTCTCGAGATTATATTTCAAAATTTGGACATTGCTTCAACAAGATCTACTCGAAAGCTCCGCTTGACACACTTGCAATAGTGTATGATTGGCAGTGTTTCGCTGAATAGGGCACAACAAAACTTTATTGCTTATGAAGGTCTTCCTACACAAATTCCCTCTCCTCCTAAAATTAGAGCTTCAACCTCAACTAGTGTGGCTGAGAAGAAGCATCACCAATTTCATCAATACAACCAACAATCTGTATTCTAGATACAAAAAATAGGGTATTATTTCCAGAAAGTTCAAGTTTTAAACTTTGGCAAGGGATAATGTATTCCTCTACAACTCCAAGAGAAGTCTAACAAATCCCTTATCGCGGATTGGGTTACTATCAAATTAGCTCACAAACTCGTTCCAAAAAGAGGCATGCCAAAAATAAACTCAAGTCAGGTAACATGGTGCTTCTTTCTCCGATGCCCGAAGAAGAAGTCATGTGGTATCAGATCCGGGAAAGATTATCATAAAACTTATGAGCCTGTTCCAAAAGATGCTCCTGATGCTCTTCTACTTCATTAACTCCGGTTAATCCAGTCACAGTCGAACCTGGTCCTCTGAAGCCTATTGCGGCAGAGAAAGCGAAGCAAAAGAAGTACGCTTTGACAAATTCCTAAAAAAGCATATACGTCAAGGACTTGAAAAATACTACAATTTTAACGTATTGACACAACTGGCCAATACTCTAGCCCGACTTTCCCTATTCGAGTTATATTATTTGTCGAAGGAGACTCGTGAAGCTTTGAGCGAAGCTCTGATACATGCAGATTCATGCTTAGCTTAACTTAAGACTCCTGATGAAGATCCACTAGTGTGCCCTCAATGCCACAGTATGATTGAGAAGATTCCTAACATTACTTTCACGCAAGATGACATGCTACTACAATATAACCGGCATGACATGACATCTATATTATACCGGTTACATTAGATCTATTAAAGTGAACCAGATTCATATCGACCCTGGTTCTTCACTCAGTATTATTCCTAAAATCCTTGTGAGAGTATTGAAGATACCAATGCACAATATGTTTGCCACTAGCACTACCATTCTAGGTTTCAATGATGGAAGAAGTAAACCGCTGGAAAAGATACGTCTAAAAATTTATATAGACGATCTATGTACTGTAGTCACGTGCTATGTGATCGACTCTGACGTATCCTACAATATTTTGCTGGGACGGTCATGGATACATGAGCATAAATTTGTACCCTTCACCTTGCACCAATACTTTAAATATGTAGACAGTCGAGGAGAATTCAAAACAGAGGTAGCTGACCTCAACCCATTCAAATGTGTCGAAGCCTATTTTTATGAATCTGTACTCTATACACCGGAGTATATGAAAGAAGAAGCTAACTAAGCTGGTGATGAAGCAGAGAATACCATAAAGGAAGAGCCTTTGATGATCCGAGTCAAAGAATGTACTACTCGTCCGACTACATTGAAATCTCTTGGCATCAACCTGCACAAGTAACCTCCATTGGTCATCAACCTTTGACGTAATAAAAATTCGTCGTCGAAGAATGAGCTACTTGTTATCGACCTTCGTTGTAACATGCATCCAACATCAATAAACCAACCCCAAGTTATCAATATTTCCAAGCCTCCTGTCAAGGCTAAAGTTTCTGTTGACTATGAGGAAGAAGAAGAAGAGATCATGTATTTCATGAATAAATGAATGTATTTCATGAATAAATGAGACACTACTTCGCACTACATTGATATTGAACCCTTTGCTAAAAAATTCTTAGAGTCTTCATCTTCACGAACCTTTGTCTATACCCGTGGCATCTTTATTTTAATATTGTCACGCCCCAGTCCCAAAATACGTAGGACTAGGACACGTAAGCATGCCAGCCGCATGGATATGGCAACTCCAATATATGGAAACCAAATCCACACGTACGCTGTAATATGAATATCAATCCACAAGTGGTATAAACATATGTCACAAGTCACAGGGTATAATCTAGATCTCATCCATGAAAATCATATAGAAATAAATAAACAGTATCTATGAAACTAGATCTCCATAAGAAGTATCTAAGGATGATAGTTGGATGGAAACAAATCCACTACCAACTCAAATGGGAAAAGTAAATACAATATAAGTACCACTCACTCAAACAATATAAGTACCAGCTATCAATCACGGCTCGAAGAGAAGACATCCACGAAGCATACCCAACCATCCAAATCCGCGCTCCTGCAAATACTCAAGAACAGGTACACCTGGCAGCAGACCAGGTCCTCAGAGGGACATAACAAGATACTTAAACACATGCCAATAAAGTACTAAAAATAAAGATCCATTAGGGTCGCCTAACCATCTATGTGAATGCAAATACTCAAGAACAGGAACACCTGGCAGCGGACCAGGTCCTCAGAGGGACATAACAAGATACTTAAATACATGCCAATAAAGTACTAAAAATAAACATCCATTAGGGTCGCCTAACCATCTATATGAATGCAGTTTGAGAACAACTTTCTAACAAGTGGGCTATCTGGCCATAAATAGGATTGGCATGGTTCTCTTGGAGATCCAGGGGCCTACAAAAGCACGTCATCTTTTGAACGGCGGAGGTCCGCCAAGTAGTATAGGTGTCATCATGACCGCGCATCTCCGACGGAGTGTACGGGTTACATAAGGAAAGTGCAAAGGAGCCCAAATGTGATACTTGTTGTTCTCCCCACCCCATGCTCTAAGCATGTCACATCCATGACACGATTTGGTCCATAGCCAATCCTTAGTACCCTAGCCCAATCCTGCAACCAAACAAGGACAAGGATGGGACCACCGTACTACAATAGGCTACCTCCATAGACCTCTAATAACTGCTAAGTCTTCTAGCATGCAAAGTTTCTAACAGCAGTTATTCCTAACGCACGGCCCACACGTACAGGAGGCCAACCTGCACGCAAGTCCGTGTTCTACATGAGACTCACAACTCGTGTAACAACTGTGTCACGGCCAATGAACCTAAAGATGCTACATGATGATGGGGTAGTCTCATAAACAAGGTCAATGCAAATACATAAATAAAAACATACCGCGACGACACCGTCACGCGCATTTTTATATAACAGTTAAAATATATGAAAATATAGAAAATAAAGATGCATGTAACATATGGAATAAAAATAACAGTATAATGGCAATGTATACTTGCTTGACAAGGAAGCTGCAATGTACCAATAACCTGCTCCAGAAATCGCGCAGAACAATCCAATATCCTATGTACACATAAATATAATATAATAGAATCATTAGTCATTATACTAGCACATACTCAACCACATTTACACTGGAATCAGGGGGTATACTAGGGGTAACACTAGTCATCTAACACGGTCAAGTACTGTACGAAATCAGTCAGTCAACTGACAGGTGTCTATGCTAGTACGTTTGTGTACGCATGGCAGACAAATTCACAAGTTCTTAGGGTCAACATGGTCAAGGTAAGTATGGGATAGTCCACGATGTCCTAGGGTCATACAGTCTGAATATTTAGTCATAATCATCAATTAGCATTTACTTACATATATATTCATATAACTATATAACAATATAACCATTAATTTATTTTAATTTATTTAATTCTAGAATAATTACTCTAAAATCCTATTTTAATCTTATTATTCTAATTTTTATGTTAATTCCTAAATTTTGTCCAAAGAAACTGAATTTTATCAACTCGAGACTCATGGCACGCAAATCGAGGCGATCTGTTGACCAAAAAGTCAACCGATACAAACTCGACTTTCATGCATGATTTCCTATAGATTTCAGCATCAAAAATATACTAGAATTTACGGCTCATCTGAATTCAAATTCGTTTGGGAATTATGGCACATACAAATTTTGTATTGTGCACCGATGGTTAAATTCTAACCTAGAAGTTCTACAGAATTAAAAATATGTAAATACTTCGAAATAAATTCTGGGAAAAATATATGTCGATGATCTCGACATTAGCTTTCCGAAATTTAAACGGTTCATGATTCTGATTCTTGGTTCTCCCGAAATCACGAAAACATCGAAACACGTCTATTTTTGGACATGCTGTGCTCTACGAATTTTCCAGAATTTAATACTAATAATTTAGTAAAACAATTTATATTAACAGAAAGCTAACCTCATTATCGTTCTAACAAAAAAAACTGGAGCATGTTTGGAGTCCGGAGCTAGGAGATATAGTCTTTTTAATTCGTCATAACTAGTAGAAAATGAGGCTGAATTTATGACAAATTTTGACTATTTTTTGGGACGAAAAAGAGAGGAATTTGGTAAAGTAAAATATGAAGGATGAGGTATTTATAATGGTGGACACTACTTAATTAAATAAGAATAGGATTGGTTAATTTGGATAGGATTATGATGAATTTAAATAAGGATAGGATATGCATGAAGTTGATTTCCTAGTAGGTTCATGATTTGAATTAATTTAAAATAGACTTTGAATTTATCTCAATAATTTATAATCTTAAATATAATTAAAGATAATACAAATAATTTATAAAATCTTATTAATATCTATTAACACTAAATTAGTATCTATCTAATATTAAGACTATATATATCCAAATAAATCCTAAATAATTTTAAAATCTAAATAAATTTCTTAAAATTCTAAATAAATTACAAAAAATATAATTAAATATTTTAAACTAAAATAAATATTTGGTAGGAACGATATGCAAGTATGGTCGTATAGTAAATCATAGAAGTCCTAGAAATTTATGTTTTCTAAGTTTTAATTACCAAAATTTCTAAAAAAATCTCCAAAAATCTAAAATAACCTAAAATAATTCTAAATGAATATTTATATAAGTAAATATATCAAGAAATTTATTTTCTAATTAACTAAGAGCATATTCTAAATAAATTCAACATATATAATAAATATAATAATATAAAATATAGACAAAATATCTATTTTGGGTGAGAGAGTTTACAATCTACCCAACTTAAAATAATTTTGTCCTCGAAATTAAAATAAGACATAATTTGTTAAATCTTTCACATTCGTACATAATGTATGTCAATAGCAATCTCTTCCAAAAATTTAAATAACAAAATCTAATCAAATCTATCGCGATCACTTCAAAATTAAGATAACAATTGTTTAAATCAAAATTCAACCTGTCGTAATCTCTCCTCGATTTTTAAATAATCAACATCCAAATCTAACTCAAGTCTATATGACATCTCACATCAAAATTTATATCACAATTTTCAACTATCATAATCTCCTCTAGACTTTGAACAATAAACAATTCTAATCAAATATTATTCCTATTTCCAACTTAAGATTTTTTGTATTCTTCAAATATTTAAACTCAATTTACATCCTCAATATTTCAAATAGGTGACCCATCAATCAAAATTGAACTTTTAATTCAAATCATCAAATTGTAGAATTTAAATCTAATTCACCAATTGTTCAAGTCTAAAATTCTATATTTATCCTCAAATTTTAAATCGATGATTCATCCTTCAACATTCAAAATTTAAATCATGCTCAAAATATAAATATTTGGTCCGCAATATCAAGATTTTAAAATTCGTTAAATCCTCATTATCTTAATCCTTCCTTTAAAATTTCTCAAAATTAAAATGACTTGAATCTCCCAATCGAATCTTACTTAATCACAATCTAAAAGAAATTCCTCTTGAGTTAAAAATGCACTGCTACCCAACTTAGAATTTACCCATCTTTCACAGAAGGCTATATACTTTAAGAAAAATATTCCTTAATTTATTTACTCATGTCATTCAATCCTCAAGACTTCAACGCCGATTATATCATACATGTTATGTCCTTAATTACGAAAGAATAATCCTCAAGTATGTGATCGACCTATGGGGTATATCTAGTACTCTCTGTATATTAAATTATACCAAGCACGAAGTTTCGTCCTTCCGAAATAAGGGAAGACGAAAAAACAATAATAAAGAGTTCAAAGTGGAGGTGATAGAATACAAGTATAGGGATCAAGGCATTTCAAGGAATCCAATTAGGAATTGTCAAGGCAGTTGTGGACTGAAATCCTATTTGGTAAATCCGTATTCGTATGCTCGTATTAGTACAATTATGTAGCCGATACGATACGCTTAGACATGTCTTGGACAAGTATATTCGTCTACTAATCATTACATATCTCAATCCACGTAAAGTAGTTATGCGAAGGGCGAACCAAGCGCATTATGGTTAGCTAGACCTTAATACATTGGTTCTGAAATGTATTAATGTATGCATCCATTAATACATATATCATGATCAAGCTTGATAAAGAATAAGCTTACAAAAACTAGGCTATAATAGCAGCATAATTCGAGGTAGCACAGAAAATATAACGCTGGATTATGATGAGAGAAGTTACAAATAACTCACGTTTGCAAAAAAACAAAACATCATAAGCAATAATAACAAAAGACTCTACAATCTCTACAGTTATCATACAACCTCTTTGTCTAAGTCGCTAGTCGACCACATAGGGGCATGGACCTCTAAATTATATTGCTTGAATAAACACTGTCATCTTTATGCTGTCATACCATTAATGTTATCTTCTTATGAAAGTCTAAAGTCGATGTCATTTGGTTATACTACCTCGATGGGTCAAGTGGACTATGTGATACTAGGTTGTGAGGCATACTACCCAACTTAAAAAAAATTAAACTAATACGGTGACAGTCTTAAGAGGGTCCTACAAAATAATCTTGCACATGTAAATAAAACAGAAACTCTTTATTAGGGTATATGAGGAAAAATCTTGGTATTAATTTGGGTATCCTTTTTAGGTAGGTAATGGTCATCCTAAGTCTTAGTCATAGCACTTACAAGCAAGTATCAATGGTAAGGATAAAAGAGTTACTGGCCGTTAAAGGGGAAGGGTCTAACGTGTATCGAGGTGAGGGTACAAATTACGTGGTCTACAACTAGGGGTAATCATCACAATCTAATTGAACAACTCCACTACCAGGTTCTAACGACAAGGTATACAATTCAAAATTCAAGATCACGACTATCACTTTAGCAAACCATATATCCTATCATAGAATACAATTGCTTGGTCTAAAATCAGAAGCGTCAGATTGGCATGAATTGAAAGATGGAGAAAGAAAGATCATAATTTAGTCGTCGCGCGAGTGGTGAGCGCTAGGATTTCAGAGGAACAAGATATGAAATTTAAAATAGGGGCTATAAATAGCATCATGGTTTCTAAAGAGAAGTGGTACGCTAGCTACTATGTTTGAGGTATGATTAGGGAAATATTCTATGCATTGCTCTCGGCCTTCTAAGGTACTTGTCTACTAATAACAAGACAATGACATAAGTTTTATAGTTCTCCACTACTTTCTAACTATGAAGATTAGGTTCAGTCCTAATATTCAAATTTTTTTTTAATATATATTGGTTCCTCAATACTAGGGTCAAACATTATGGTAAAACTTCTAACTAATTCTAGAAATGTCTATACTACTCTTAAGTCTTCATAATACATCAAGGGTAATGGTAAACCAATTCTAAAGATAAGGAATTCTAGGATTTACTAGATATTCTAAACTTAGTGGTGTGTCTATAATCTCGTTGTATTCTAAATAGGTGTGCTACCATAATTATCATCCTAATAACAGGGGTTCCTATATTCTAGCAGAAGGCCATATATACTCAAGGAACTTATTAGGGAAGTACAGGAATCAAGCAGGATACAATTGTTCGAATAGATCATAGAGGAGAAAGGTGAATCATAGTCAATTGTGGATGAGATCCTATACTCTAGTCCTATGTGCAGGCTTGTTCGGTACAGTAACGTAACCGAGACAATATGCTCTCGACCTGCATGGGCCACCACAAAAACATGTCACACCCAGTCCCAAAATACGTAGGACTAGGACACGTAAGCATGCCAGCCGCATGGATATGGCAACTCCAATATATGGAAACCAAATCCACACGTACGCTGTAATATGAATATCAATCCACAAGTGGTATAAACATATGTCACAAGTCACAGGGTATAATCTAGATCTCATCCATGAAAATTATATAGAAATAAATAAACAGTATCTATGAAACTAGATCTCCATAAGAAGTATCTAAGGATGATAGTTGGATGAAAACAAATCTACTACCAACTCAAATAGGAAAAGTAAATACAATATAAGTACCACTCACTCAAATAATATAAGTACCAGCTATCAATCATGGTTCGAAGAGAAGACATCCACGAAGCATACCCAACTATTCAAATCCGCGCTCCTGCAAATACTCAAGAACAGGTACACCTGGCAGCAGACCAGGTCCTCAGAGGGACATAACAAGATACTTAAACACATGCCAATAAAGTACTAAAAATAAACATCCATTGGGGTCGCCTAACCATCTATGTGAATGCAGTTTGAGAACAACTTTCTAACAAGTGGGCTATCTGGCCATAAATAGGATTGGCATGGTTCTCTTGGAGATCCAGGGGCCTACAAAGGCACGTCATCTTTTGAACGGCAGAGGCCCGCCAAGTATTATAGGTGTTATCATGACCGCGCATCTCTGGCGTAGCGTACGGGTTACATAAGGAAAGTGCAAAGGAGCCCAAATGTGATACTTGTTGTTCTCCCCACCCCATGCTCTAAGCATGTCACATCCATGACACGATTTGGTCCATAGCCTATCCTTAGTACCCTAGCCCAATCCTGCAACCAAACAAGGACAATGATGGGACCACCGTACTACAATAGGCTACGTCCATAGACCTCTAATAACTGCTAAGTCTTCTACCATGCAAAGTTTCTAACAACAGTTATTCCTAACGCACGGCCCACACATACAGGAGGCCAACCTGCACGCAAGTCCGTGATCTACATGAGACTCACAATTCGTGTAACAACTGTGTCACGGCCAATGAACCTAAAGATGCTACATGATGATGGGGTAGTCTCATAAACAAGGTCAATGTAAATACGTAAATAAAAACATACCGCGACGAAACCGTCACGCGCATTTTTATATAACAGTTAAAATATATAAAAAGACAGAAAATAAAGATGCATGCAACATATGGAATAAAAATAACAGTACAATGGCAAGGTATACTTGCCTGACAAGGAAGCTGCAATGTACCAATAACCTGCTCCAGAAATCGCGCAGAACAATCCAATATCCTATGTACACATAAATATAATATAATAGAATCATTAGTCATTACACTAGCACAAACTCAACCATATTTACACTGGAATCCGGGGGTATACTAGGGGTAACACTAGTCATCTAACACGGTCAATTATGTATTGAATTATGCGGGTGTCGCATCTTCAAGTACTGTACGAAATCAGTCAGTCAACTGACAGGTGTCTATGCTAGTACGTTAGTGTATGCATGGCAGACAAATTCACAAGTTCTTAGGGTCAACATGGTCAAGGTAAGTATAGCATAGTCCACGATGTCCTAGGGTCATACAGTCTGAATATTTAGTCATAATTATCAATTAGCATTTACTTACATATATACTCATATAACTATATAATAATATAACCATTAATTTATTTTAATTTATTTAATTCTGGAATAATTACTTTAAAATCCTATTTTAATCTTATTATTCTGATTTATGTTAATTCCTAAATTTTGTCCAAAGAAACTGAATTTTATCAACTCGAGACTCATGGCACGCAAATCGAGGCGATCTGTTGACCAAAAAGTCAACCGATACAAACTCGACTTTCATGCATGATTTCCTGTAGATTTCAGCATCAAAAATATACTGGAATTTACGGCTCGTCTGAATTCAAATTTATTTGGGAATTATGGCACATACAAATTTTATATTGTGCACCGATGGTTAAATTCTAACCTAGAAGTTCTACAGAATTAACAGTATGTAAATACTTCAAAATAAATTCTGGAAAAAATATATGTCGATGATCTCGACATTAGCTTTCCGAAACTTTAAACGTTTCATGATTCTGATTCCTGGTTCTCCCGAAATCGCGAAAACATCAAAACACGTCTATTTTTGGATATGTTATGCTCTACGAATTTTCTAGAATTTAAAACTAATAATTTAGAAAAACAATTTATATTATCAGAAAGCTAACCTCATTATCGTTCTAACAAAAAAAACTGGAGCGTGTTTGGAGTCCGGAGCTAGGAGATATCGTCTTTTTAATTCGTCATAACTAGTAGAAAATGAGGCTGAATTTATGACGAATTTTGACTATTTTTTGGGACGAAAAAGAGAGGAATTTGGAAAAGAAAAATATGAAGGATGAGGTATTTATAATGGTGGACACTACTTAATTAAATAAGAATAGGATTGGTTAATTTGGATAGGATTATGATGAATTTAAATAAGGATAGGATATGCATGAAGTTGATTTCCTAGTAGGTTCAGGATTTGAATTAATTTAAAATAGAGTTTGAATTTATCTCAATAATTTATAATCTTAAATATAATTAAAGATAATACAAATAATTTATAAAATCTTATTAATATCTATTAACACTAAATTAGTATCTATCTAATATTAAGACTATATATATCCAAATAAATCCTAAATAATTTTAAAATCTAAATAAATTTCTTAAAATTCTAAATAAATTACAAAAAAATATAATTAAATATTTTAAACTAAAATAAATATTTGGTAGGAACGACATGCAAGTATGGTCGTATAGTAAATCATAGAAGTCCTAGAAATTTATGTTTTCTAAGTTTTAATTACCAAAATTTCTAGAAAAATCTCCAAAAATCTAAAATAACCTAAAATAATTCTAAATGATTATTTATATAAGTAAATATATCAAGAAATTTATTTTCTAATTAACTAAGAGCATATTCTAAATAAATTCAACATATATAGTAAATATAATAATATAAAATATACACAAAATATCTATTTTGGGTGAGGGAGTTTACAAATATAGTTTATTATATGAACCATATGAGGACGTATACTTCATAGTTCCATCAAGGCAGAACAAGCAATGTCAGATAATTTTTGGCAAAGCTAGAAAAAAGAGAGTCATGCAGACTAGTGATTCTGAAGAAGATATCGAGAAGATACAACCATATCATTACAGCTAGCCTGCCAAGAACATTATGCAAGGGATGGACTAGAACTTAAAGTCTATTTTGTGACTGAATTATAGAAAAGGTAGACGGACTCCTATACGTCACTTCTCTCCAAAAGGCAAACCGAAAATATACTACCAACAGACTAGTTATGGTTTGGGATATGTTACACCACCAACAAGTCCTAAAGGTTCAGAATTGGAAGAAGAGACACATTCTCCTTCCTCTGACTCATCATTGTGGGTTTCTGACGAAAGTATGGGTGACGTATTCAAACAGGCTTTCTCTGTAAATATGGTGTCAACTAGCTTAGATGATAAAGATGCTGAACTATTGGAACTATTTAAGAATGATCCATAGGCACAATGGATGGATACTCAATGGAAACTTCGGTATGAGCAATGTGAACCACCTACAGAGGATGAAGTAGTCCAAATTGATGTAGGAGAAGAATCTTTCCCAAGGACAATCTTTATTAGCAAGAGTCTTCCTGAAGAATATAAACACGCTTTAGTCCAGCTAATAAAGGAGCATATTAATGTCTTCGCTTGGAGTTATGAAGATATGCTTGGTCTGGATCCTCAAATAGCCACACACAAGCTCAATATTCATCTGAATGCTAAGCCGGTAAAACAACAGCAATGACAATTCCGTCTGGATATGATGGATGCAATTGAAGCATAAATAAAGAAACTTATAACATGTATCTTCATTCGAAAAGAGCATCATCCCGACTGGGTAGCCAATATCGTTCGAGACATGAAGAAAAATGGGAAGGTCTGGTTCTGCATAGATTATCGAGATCTTAACTCGACCTGTCTAAAAGGCAAATTTTCTCTCCCCATCACAAATCTCATGATCGACAATACATGTTGCTTTGAACGTATGTCCTTCATGGATGGATTCTCGGGATACAATAAAATTAAGATATAGCCTAACGATGAAAAATATATCTAATTACGTACACCATTGGGAGTATATTGCTTTAAGTCATGCCCTTCGACTTAAAGAATGCGGGAGAAACGTATCAACGAGCTATTAGTAAAATTTTCCAGAAGTATTTATGAAAGACAGTAGAATGCTACGTGGAAGATATTGTAGTCAAGACTCATCTTAAAGATATTCACCTTCAAGATTAGAAGACTGTATTCGAATTGATGCGCCACCACCAATTAAAGATAAATCCAACTAAATCCTTTTTAGGAGTTTCCAGTGGCAATTTTTTCTGATTTGTTATAACTTCTAAAGGTATTTATGTTGACCCCGATAAAATAAAAACTATCCTCGAAATGCGTCCTCCACGCAATCTCAAAGAACTTCATGGTCTACAAGGTCGTCTGGCATACTTTAGGAGATTCATCTCCAATCTCTTGGGACTATATCGACCCTTTACTCAGTTAATGAAGAAAGACGCATCCTTTGTCTGAAACGAAGCATGTCAACAAGCATTCAACGACATCAAACGATATCTCACAAATTTGCCAGTTCTGGTGTCTCTGATCGTTACAACCGTTAGATTTTCTTTTCTGACCGTTCAGATTAGATCAAAATATAACAAAACATTGGCTACTTTAATGATTAAATCTAAACGGTCAAAAAGACGATATGTAATAGTTGTTATTTTGAATAACATGCCAGAATGTATAAATGCAAAAATCTCGATCATCACTCTCTCTTTCTCTCTCTCTCTCTCTCTCTCTCCCTCTCTCTCTCTCTCTCTCTCTATATATATATATATATATATATATATATATATATATATATTTGTGTGTGTGTGTGTGTGGGTGTTTATTGAACGTATTTCATACTAATTGGAAAAAGCAAATAATAGTCTTATAATTTTTTACTATTTGGAAAGAGCAAACAACAACCCTCATACATTTTTTTCTTATACATAATTTTCTAACGACCCATGTGAAATTTAATGAACCATTTTAATTAGTACACATAGATAAGGGTATTTTTGGAAAAACAAATTCCACAATAAAGCCTAACTATATATATATATATATATATATATATATATTACCAACTCAAGATTCTTCTAAACATGTAACAATTTCATGTATTGTGCTACTATTCCCTAGTTATGACAAATATTTATTACTTTTTTTTGAAATTAACTTGAATTTGTAACTATTGCTATAATCCCTTATTCCGAAATTCCAAAATTTTAGAATTTTTTGAAATGTTATTATTATTGAAATTGTTTTTTGAAGAGAAATATCAAAAGATTAAAATTTATTACTAAATCATTAATGAATTTGTGTTTGAATTCAAATTTTGGGATGAGGATTTAAATTTTATAAATACGCAACGATTGGACTTAATTAGAGGGTAGGATGATTAATGGACTAGTATTTTTGGATGAGCTTTTTTTTTTGCATTGATTGGATTTCAATTAGAGGATTGAATATTAAATTTTTTATTCAGTTTTGGAGAAGATTGTGATAAGAATGGGAATTGATTTTAAATTTGAAGATTTTTAGGAATATGATATTTATAGAATTTTGAAGATCGTGAAATAACAGTATGTATTTACTTCATGATTATGTAATTTGAAGAATTTAAATTTTTGATGGTAAAATAAATAAATACAACTATTGAGGATCTTAAATTTCGAGGACAAAATTCTTTTAAGGAGGGTAGACTTGTCACTACCACATCCTGAAAATATGGGTATTTTTGTCATTTTATATATTATAGGTATTGTGTGTATTTATTTTAAATAATTGCATGATATGTGTATTATATATAGTGTTCTTTAATGCATGAGTTAGTAGACTAGACCTAGATGCCCCCTAGATGGAGTCCTGACTGAAATATAGTGTTATGGATTTGATTTGTAATTTTTGGGATTAATTATTGAGGTTATAAATAATTATCATGATTTTATTTAATTGTTGCGTCTTACCGTTGCTTCGATATTTAGAGAGCTACCCTAGCTTTTGCCTTCCAATAAATTTTACAACCTTGCCCTAGACGTACCCGTTTTCCATTGTGACCTTTGTGTAACTCATAAATATGCTCTCTTGTGCTTTATTTTAGTCGCACAATATTCGTCACGGATGTTTATTTTTAATTCTAAATAAATTCAACTTTGTATCTTTGTGCGTTCCAATCAAAATTAGAGACACAATCTCGACCCATTTTGTGCAACCTAAATTATGACAATATTCTATTCTGAGTCTTCTATATCCATGATACTTATGTTCTACCTAATTTTAATCCCATGTACTTTCAATTAATTTTAGAACACCATTTATATTAATTTTAATTAAATTGATGTAACGACCCAACTTGACCCAAAACTATACCCAACACCAAACCAAAATTCCATTCACACCCTCAAGCTTCATAATAAACACCAAACATCCTTTTTATCCAATACATCATACCAAACATGGTGTTTTCCCTTATTTAATCCAAAAAGCCACTTTTTGTGCAATTTTTCAATTGTTGGGGGCTTATTTGCAAAAGTGCAATGATGTGTCACCATCCTATTGGTCAAGATCCATGAAGAAATTAACCCTCTTCCCTTTGACCGGTCCTCTCTTTTTCTCTCTCTTCCTTTTTGTTGTAGTATATTCCTCCATATTAAATCTTGGCCCTCTATTTAAATGGAGCACCATCCTAACCACGCACACTCCTATATATATATATATAATCCCTCATAACCCCTTTCCCAATGCAAACCCCATCCCCATGTGTACTTGGGCGGCCCTAAACCTAGGCTACCATCATCATCATCCCCCACATACAAAATACCTCACCATTAATTTTTATATTACCACCATCCCTTCAAAACTCACCAAACCCTAAACTACTTCCAACCTCCCTCCTTCTTCAAACTCCCTCCGGTGAACCCGACCCCGCCGTTCCCGATCTTCCTCTACATTCTCCTCTCACCTGACCGCCATGTTAACACGACCACCCATCGTCTTCTCCCCTCGACCTCCCTAAGCAGCAAGCAGTTGACCCCGCCGGACCGCCTCCTTGCTCCCTGTACCGTTGACTCGAGCAGACCGTCAGCCGACCTCCCCGCGCTCTAATAAACCAACGACAACCACCTGAACTGTAACTGATGGTCGACCGCACCATTAAGACCACCACCATCAACACCTACGCCACCACGGTTTCCTCGATGACTAACCCGCCGGAGTACTCGCCATCTCCGCCTGTACCGACGATAGCTCGCCTGAACGTCGACAGCAGCAGCCTCGACGCCTGAACCGCCGAGCCGAGTCTGTCCACCACCCTTCCTGTCCACTTGACCTCCCCTTCATCTCCTCTTCTCTCCTCCCTCGTCGACTCTCTACCACCGACGTTGCCATCATCCGAGCCATCGTAGCCCACCTCGACTACCTCAACCTCCCTCTTCCCCGACTCGACAAGATCCCGTTCTCCCCTCGACGAACTCACCACCAGCATGACCTCGCCGATCCCCTCCACTCCGGCAGCCTCGTCTTCACCATCATCTTCACCATGATCATCACCATCATCTTCACCATTATTATCATCATTATAACCATCACCATTATCAGAATTATCACCTTCATCACCATCGTCATCCTCTTCACCATCGCCATCGTCATCGCCATCATCGTCGATCTCGTGCACGTGCACAGGTTTGACTTGCCTTCCTTTTTATATTGTATATATGTGCGCGTGTGAATGATGTTAGGGTTTAGTGTGTCGTGTCTTGACATATTCATTAGATGTCGATTTCATGAGACCCTACAAATAAACCCATCTCATATACGTATACGTACGCATATGCGTATATATATATATATATGTATATATATATATATATATGTATATATATATATGTATATATATATATATATATTTGGTATGTGTACATTATTTAATATGATATATATATATATATATATTTAGTATGTATATATTATTCAATTTGATATATCTATATATGTATATTTAGTATGTGTATATACTGTGTAGCAATTAAATACTATACTAGTATACATATATTTATATATGTCCTATGAGACCCTAGTGTAAATTACGGATATCCCGTATTTACAGTTGACCATGCGACCCTAAGACTTGTGAGTCGACTGTCTGATCTTGCATAGCAATTATAAATGCGACACCCGTGCAGTTAGACACACACTTGGCCCTCTTAGTTGACCAGTGTCATACCTAGCGTAGCCCTGAGTTCAGAGTATTTGTATTTTTGTATGTGTTAGTGTAACGTCTGATGCAATATTGTATTAAATATTGTCATTAGGACTGTTGGATTTTCAGACAAGATTCGGAAACAGGACATTGGTATTGCAACCTAAGGACCACAAGCGAGTACATTCTCTGACAGTTTTCATTATGTTGATTATCTCTATAATTCTAGTTGTATAGTGTACATGATTCTGACACTATTGTATACACGAGATGGCATCATCGAGACCTATCACGAGGAGTCGTGATTTGGAATCCATCGTGCTAGTTGGGGAAATGGAGAAATATTAGTAGCTTATGTGATCATATCCAACTCTACTTGCATCATAGCTCACCCACACCTCACGTCGGTGCAGCTTGACCATTATATGCCTCATAGTCTGTTACATATGATTAGCCTGACTATTTCTCGTATCATAGCTATCCGGATGGTTATCCTGACCTTACATGAATTATAGCTAATCATATGTAACAAGCCTGATCAGTCCCAAGCCGATCACATGATATGCTAATGTTTCACACACTTAGCTAGATAGTTGTTGACATGTATCTCTAGTATATTGATCTAGCATTCCTTATATTCTAGTTATTGTTCTAGCATCCACTGATATTCTAGTTCATGGTTCTAGTATACACATGTATTTCTGTTCATTGCTAGATGTACATTGATGATGACATATGCTCCAGTACTTCATTATTCCAGTATTCCTTTATTCCAATACTTCATTATTCCCGTATTTCTTATTGCTATTATTCATATCTATCTTGTATTTCTTTACACTGTATTATAGGTTTTATAAATATATATGGAACGGCTGTTAGTGCTTGTACTTCGCTCCAATCCTGACTGGATATTTTTCCAGACTGTGACTTAGAGGACTTATTTTCGGCATACTTGGAGATTTGGATGTTATTGATTGCAGGTTAGACTATTTATTGTTGTTAGACTTGTCTTGTATTTCATTTATTTCTTCGATATCTTATCGTGCTTTAGTTTATGTGATTGAGTATTCCATATTATATTATGATAGCTGTGTCTCCTTATGGAGTTGAATATTCATGAGAGATTGATTAGATAGTATAATGACCTAGACAGCGTTCTACCGCCGATGCTGTAGCGTAGGCTGGACGTACCCACGCTCTCGTGTCCCTATACCGGGTGCGGGTCGTGACATAATCATAAACACACACATATATATGTATATGTACACACACACACACACACACACACATACATATATATATATATATATATAAATATCATATAGATATATAAATACACATGTACGTATAGAAAGAAAGACAAAACATCAAACACGTGGAGTGCACCGCACCCGTATCACACTTGCTCTATTATACGCTTGCGATACGACTCCACCACACAACCAAACGTATCCCAGAGGACACGAATAAGTCTAATACACTAATTATGAATAATACATATAGTAATTAGAGCATCTACGTGTCCGTATCATAATGTGATATACAAAAGTCCCTGTGTCGAAGGAAAACCCCCAAAATTAACCCATTTTGTCAAATTAACAAGATACGGCCAACACATATCCAATTACGAATACAAAACTAGTACAAACAAGTAATCATATGTCAATTAGATCTATTAGATCCAATGACAACCACTACATGTGCCAATCTCTGAATTCTCCCAAAATTGACACCAAATTTGATATAACTTCCACCGTAGGTCTCTGATGACCCTAAAACTAATTTTTATGGGTAGCCTATGCATGTGAGTAGATTTTTCGTGGTTAAATCTCGCATCTAGAGTCTATTAGAAGGGGAAAAACTAAAATGTACATATTGGGAGATAAATTTCCAATAAAAAGTCTCCAAGTGCCAATTGGCTCCTCTCCTTGTAGATCTTGGCCTCCTCCTCCTTGCTCCGTGCTTTTTTCTTATAGATCCTTGATATAGAAGCCTCAATAAAAAATAGGGAAGGAATTATTGAAGAATTGGTGGAGAATTGATGAGGGAATGGAGAGAAGTGGAAGAGGGAAGAATGTAGATCTAAGAATTTGGGAATTGAAATAAGATGAGCACTCTCTCTCTCTCCTTACTCTATGGTCGGCCATGTAACCCCCCTCCAAGCAATGTAAAATATCTCAAATACCCCTTGGGGCCTCTTATGAATAATTTAATTAGGGAGGGAAGATTCTAGTCTAATGGTTTCTCTAATTAATCCAACATCGCAATCCATGGGCCTAATTCATTGGCTCAAACTAAACACATCCAAAATGTTGGGTCATACATCTAAAAAATAGGTTAGGTCTACTACACAAGTCTAAAATAAATCTACAACTAGCAAACAATAATAATTCAATAAATAAAGAAATTATGCATGCAGAATATTAAATACAATAATTCTAAAATAAATATTACCCATTGTCAATTACCACACTACCCTTGAATGAAAATATGAGGGTGACAATCTCCAATTAGACTAAATTGGTCTCATAACACATATTTGATGTGTCAATCTCGTAATTTTCCAAAATGGACATAAACTACCATGTAGAAGTCACAATTCATATCAATAGGGCCTAGAACTTTATCATATAGGTAGCCCTATGCCATGTGAGGGTTCATAATGATTCATAATGGTCAAATACATGATTTAGAACCTAGAATGAAGGAAAATTCATAATTATACCTATTGGTAGACAGATTCCTAATGAATTGCTTCAACGGACACGATCCGGACACAAGTTCTTCACCAATGCTCCTTCTGTAAGTGCTCCTTGCAATTCCAAGCTCCAATGCTCTTTAGTTGATAGGAATAAGAGGGAATAAAAGTGAATTAGAATAAATTTGATAGAGGGATAAAGTGAATTATGGATGAATCAAATTGGAGATCTAGAATGAGTGAAATAATGAAGTAGAGAGAGAGAGAGACCTCTAAATATGGACGGCCCCTTCTTCCCTCTCCCAAGAAACATATAATGTCTAATATACCCTCCACTAATTACTCATGAAGGGTATTTAACTAGAAGGTTTAATTATGGAAGCTTCTAACACTAATGGTGGCTAATTCTATTATCCTAATTAATAAAAATAAGTGAGTCTAATGGGCCTAGTCCAATCTATAAACCAATAATTATATTAGTCACAATATATAACGTATACTTCTATATAAATAAATAAATAAAAATAATACCATATTTAAAATAATACAAACTTGACAAAAATACCCATATTCTGGAAATGTGGTAGTTATACCTTTACCAATGTCTGAACTATGTGGACAATGACGGCATCGTCAAGACCAAATTGGTCGATATGGATCCTTTCAAGGGCATCGAAGTATACTACTCTAACTCGATCTTGTATAGGAAAATCCACCAAGACGAGGGTGGCAATGACCCCGACGATGAGGGGGAGGTTCATACAGGTCTAAACGATCCCCTAAGGGTGCATCTCAAAGGATGTCTGTCTCACATGTCTTCTCCCATCGTTGTCAAGCTTCCCAAGATGGCCCCTGAGCCCTTAGTGGTCAAGCTCCAGAGGAAGGGACGATCTCTAAGAGAAAATTATGCGACAGTGAGAAACCTAGTGCCTCTAGTAATCAAATTACGCAAAAAAGTACCAGGTGACCTCTGGCATTGGTGACAGATACCAAAGGAGAGGAACATGGAGAGGACCTTACGACCCATACCGATGCACCTTCCTATGATGGTGTAATCCAGAAGAAAAGATATCGTACTTTCTCAATAAAGGTCGATCTTTGAATTACTCTATTATTTCACAATGGAGCATCGTGTGTTCCTTAGAATACTATCTAAGATTGCAACTCCATACACCGATAACTCCGTCGCTCGTAGTAGACCGAATCCATCCATACCAAGATTCTTAGTTCATAATTCTGGCAAGAAGGAGGGGTGATAAACTCATCATCTTCGGGAAGGTCAATAGTCGCCCAGGCTCTACCGCAAAAGAACTAGAGCCCGAGGATAATAGAATGCAACTTCACTGCTACAACACACAGGCCAAGCGCATAGTCCAGAATAAGCCACCGTTCTTGCCAATAATGGAGAAATAGTAGTAGTGATGGTATACCACCAAAAATTTGGGACAAAATCTGTCTTAGACGGCATACACCGACGGTGTACCGCCCTCTTTAATACGGCTCTGCATAGACTCTGATACAAGCTCGAAATGAGCCACCATTCTTGCCATTAACTCCTTCAGCATTTTCATTTTATGGATGACGCTGGTCGCACTCCGGAGCACCATCACATTGAGTTAAAAGTATATCTACCCTTAATATATATATATATATATATATATATATATATAAGAAAAATGTGACTCTCTGTATTGATAATAAAGCGAAGGTTTCACAGGCAAGATAAAAGTGCCGCAACACGACCACAACATAGAAACTCCAAGCAAGAGCAAAGACCAAAACATAGATAAATAAAGCAGAAAGTAGGGAATGTCATATCGCGCACCCGGATATTCGGGCATGAGTGCATGGGTATGTCCAACCTATGCCACAGTATCGATCGTAGAACACTGTCTAGACTAACACAAAATATTCGTCAATCTCACACTATAATATTCAACTCTTCTAAGGGAGGACAATTGAAAATAATATAATACTCAATCACATTGCTAAGGAAGATAAGACACGATAGAATAATAACAAAGAGAATCAGAGTCACAAATCCAAGTATATTGACTAGAATAGAGGACTAAATCCAAATATCACAAGATAGAATAATAACAAAGAGAATCAGAGTCACAAATCCAAGTAAATTGACTAGAATAGAGTACTAAATCCAAATATCACAAGTCCATAAATCTAATATAATCCGGAGATAAATTCAGTCTCAAATATTAAGTAAAAAAATACTAAATTATCTAGGTAGCCGGCTGGGTCTCTGCTGTAATCACTCTATGATCCACCGGAGGGGTAGGATAAAGCTCAGCTATGTAATTCCCCTGGGATCCATAGTAAGTAGGGTACCAGTCCTTAATACCTTTACCTAAAATTGTTATCTAGTCAGGATAGAACGTGTACAACTCTAACAGTAGTTCCAATACATGATAAAGGCTATAAAATAATAAATAGTAAAAAAAACATGATGAACAGATTAAACATAGAATTATGGCAAAGTAAATAGAGTGGAACAAATAAGAATAACAGTAATAACAGGTCAATAAGTAAAATAAGTAATATTAGAGGTATGACCTATAACCAGCAAGTATAGGTGAAATAAGTAAGACTACACCTATATAGTATTTTAAAATACCACTTTCGACATGTAAATGGCTAGGGGATAATATTCGGCATCGCACACGTGAAATATGCGAGTGCTATCGTTCCAGATTAAACCTGAGGAGTGGTTCTAGTTTTTGGAATTATTTATATGTCTACTAAGGTATTTCCTCACCCAACTATACTAATAGATCAAAGTCCTGACACGTAGATCAAATACAAGGCCAGCAAGATAATATAAGAGATGTCAGTAAGTGAGTCCTGATATAAGTGATGCCTTTAAGAGAGTCTTGATAAGCCAAAAAAATATAAAACAACCTATTTCATGAAAATAAATCCATATAATACTACCCCGTGTATCCATCGTATCGAGAATCAAGTAAAACAATACTATAAACATGTATCATAGAAGCTATCAAGTAAGAAAAACTATCAGAGAATATACTCGCATGTGGTCCTGAGCTGAAAATACAAGTTAGAGTCCATATCGGAGTCCAAGTAACCTATATTACAAATTTTCAATGTTAGTAAGTGATTTAAAATCAATAACAACCTTAACTATTCTTATTTTAGGTTTCTAGGTCAATAGGTTTAAACTAGGTAATTATCTATTTTTGGTTCTTAAATACCTATTTGGTTTGCCTATATAACTATCTACACTATTACTTGTTGGCCCATTCGGTCTCAATCAACTTGATTTTGATAGTTAACTAAACCATGTTTCAATATACCATAATATGATACAACTGAAGACTCAATAATGCTGTGACGATTGATGGTTGTACTGTGTCTTTTTGTAATTCTTCTATGTAATCTTTTATTTTATTTGAGTCTAGGACTGATGTACATTGAGTCGTACTAGCATAACTCTAGTCCACTCAAATGAGCCTTCAACCTATCCACCATATACAAACCCAAACTAGCCACATATAAAACCAAAATCGTGCAAAAATAAACCAATCGAACTAAGACATAATTCTGACGCAATTCTGACAAAACTCGGTCAGTATATTTTAGAAATATGAACAGTTGTGAAAATCCATGATTTTGTGCCCCCAACGTTTAAAAATTTGAATATTTCACACCGAATTCTGGCCGAACTCTATTTGGTAACAACCTATAAATAGACATGAATTTTTCACATTTTAAATCATCCAACTTACTCTCTTCTTTCATATTTCTATCTACTAGTGAGCTATACCCTGAACCTTTAACCTTCCCATCTCCAAGATAAAATCCTTAGCCTTCAAAGTGCCAAGTGCGATCTCGGTCTAGAAGAGTATCCGAGTTGTAAAAGCTTAGCTCAGCAAGTTTTATCTCTCTAGCTATGAAGTTGGAAGCCTTCGTATCAAAGATTAAGGTTGTAAAGAAGTGGCTAGCCTTCGGATCAAAGCTTGTGATTCACTATTGGTGATTATAGTGTATACAACTTTGAGCAGGAGTTATCAGGCCTGGACTAGTCCTCTTAGAGGGAAACCATGATAAAATTTTGGTATTTGTGTTTTCTCTGTCTTACCCTTACTGCTATATATATATTTCTTGTATATTACTGTTAGTAGTTAATTTTCTTTACTTTGGATAATTTTTTTATTGGATAGATTATTCCGCTGTACTCTATTCACCCCACCTCTAGAGGTGCCATCACGGTCCTTTAATTGGTATCAGGGCAATTTTCTTATTATCGAATTAACCTTTCTAGAGACTTATGGCATCTGTTAGATCTATCCTCACCAACAATGGTGAAGGCCAATCCACAAATAGGCCACCCCTATTTGACAATACTAACTACTCGTACATGAGACACGTATGAGCTTGAAGTCACTTAATTTTGACCTTTGGGTTGTTGTAGTAGATGGATACAAGAAACCACCTAGAACATTCATATATTGTCACCTTGCAGATAAGCCCCATGATAAATATACGGACAATAAAAATAAGCAAGCTAGTCTTGATGATAAAGTTATTAATGCTCTATTTTGTGCTGTATACAGAACTAAATTTAACAGGGTCTCCACTTGTGGCACTTCTCACGCAGTATGAAAACTTTTTGAAGTCACTCATGAAGGAACCTCACAGGTGAAGGAATAAAAAATAAGTCGAATGACACAAGAATATGAAGCAGAATAAGATAATCACTCAAATATTGACAAGATTTCTTGACATCGTCAACCCTCTATCCCCTCTTGGTAAGGAGTACAGAAATTATAAGAAGATTCGCAAGGTTCTTAGAGGACTCACCATGAACTGGAATTCCAAGGCCGCTACAATCATAGAAGGGAATAATCTTACCACGATGACCCTCGAGACGCTCATGGATAAAATAATGACTCACGAGCTGGATCTCAAGGAATTTGAAGATCCTACGCCGAAAGAAAAGATGATTGAATTCAAGGTACATCATAAGAAAGTCTCAAACTGTGACTCTGACGACGATGAATATAAAGATAAATATTTTTCCCTAATCACCAGGAACTTCCAAAAATTTCTAAATATTAAGAGATCAAAGAAAGAGTACAATGACAACAGTGATGAGGAACCTGTGTGCTACAATTGTATGAATATAGGGCATATAAAGAGGGACTGCCCAACAATAAAGAAAAAAATTGCCAATATCGCTCATCCAGAAGCACATCATGAAGGAAATATGCGAATACAAGTATCTGGTATGAAAGCGAAGCTAGTGAATCTGAGAGAAAAAAATCTCGAGACACGACAAACCTTTGCTTCATGTCATTGACTGATCAGGTAACAGATAAAAATTTCTATGATGACTATACTTTTGATGAACTAGACAATGCTTTTAGTGATTTACTTTAGGATTTTAGAAAGCTGAAAATTAAATACAAGCATGCTAGAAAAGATGTTCAAGACTATCAAACTGAAGAAGAAAGACTCACCTCTTTGCTAAGTGAAGTGAAGGGTACTTCTACTTGTAATGATTCAGATAAGATATTTTGACTTAAGCTTTGTCTTTATGAGGAACTTGACATTATTGACAAGAGCTCTCAAGAAAATACTAAACTTACAGAGGACTCAAAACTGAAAAGATAAAATATTCTATTGCTTCTCGTAGAATAGATTCTTTAACTGATAAATATAATATATTTTATGCTACCTCTAAAAGATACGTTGCTAAACAAGTAAACACACACAATCAAACATCCACAAGAAAACCTAATGCTTTACACAATCATGCACACTGTTATGCGCAAAGAACACTGTAAACTCCCTCGACCAGAAATTAGGGTTAACCAATTTTATTAGCCTAATTAGGGTTAACCTAATTTAATTAATATTTAATGTATAATATTATAATACTTGTGCAATGATTGATTGTTTTAGGGTACTACCTTAGCTGTTGCCCTAAAACAAATGCTACATATTTGACCTAGACATGTAGACCCATCATATTGAACCTAGAACAAACCCCGGACATTAATTTTTCGTGCCTGATTTTAGACGCACAAAAGTCGTTACGAACGTCCGTACGCAAATAATTAAATTGCGTAATTACGTTCGCTGTCCGTTCCAATTTAAATTGAGACCCAACCTCAACCAGTTTTGACCAACCCAGATCACGATATTATTGTACACTTAGCCTACTACACCAATGACCCTTGTCCAACCAAATTTAGACTCCCGGTTTTTAATTAAATTAAATTAGAAACACCGTTACATTAATTAAGAATTAATTAATGTGGCTACCTAACCTCAATTAAATGAAACCCAACTCCAGCTCAAACCCACACCCACACCCACAAGCCTCATACAAAATACCATACACCATCATGGTCCAATGAGGAACACCAAACATGGTGTTTGTTTACATTAAATCCCAAATTCTAATTATTGTGCAAATACCAGATTATTCAGGGGCCTAATTACAAAATTGCAATGAGGTGTCCCCGTCCCATTGGCCCAAACCATCATGGAGAAAAGCATTGGTCATGACCAATCATATGCATTTGATTTCCCCCCTTTCCTATGCACCTACATCACTTTATGTAGGGCACATCATGGCCCTGCATTTCAAATGACTAAATCCTAGCCCTCCCCTTAACTTGTGGAAGCTTCCCCAACTCCCCAAACCCCACCTACAGCCGGCCCTAATCCCTAGGCAGCCCCCCCACTCTCTCTCCTACATATACATATATTACTACACATTAAAAGAAAAACTAAAACCCTAACTTCCCCAACCGAGCACCCTTTCCAGCCCAACCCCAACTCGCCACACCGAGCTCGACGCCGGCCACCTACCACCACCAGACTCCACCACACTAACTCGACACCTTCGCCGGACCATTTCCCCCCCTGCCACCACCGCCAACTACCCCTACGCCACCGGCAGCCACCTCCCCAGCCAACCACACTGACTCGGGCCACCCATCCCGCACAGCACAGCCGACCGCCCCTCCGCTTCGTGCTCCGCCACCACCGCACCTCCGACCACCAAACTCCGCCGAGCCCTCCCCCAGCCAGTCCTCCACCACCCCGTAAAATTTTTGCCAACGCCGCCACCCCACCGGAGAGTTCTCGCCCCCACAGCAAGGAGCTGTACTGAGCCGCTGCTGCTGCCGACCTCTCCCCGCGCGACGCCGGAGCGCCGTCCGGCCACCCCCGCCGGCCACGATCCACCACCGAACACCCCTCGACCCGAGTGTCGATTTGGTAAAATATTTTATGTATAAATATTAATAATTATGCATGTATTTTCAGTTGCAAGCTTTAATATATATGAATCTCGTATATACCGTATTTAAATACGTATTCGATGCTATTTAATGTATTTTATTATTTAACAGTAGTTATATTTATAATATTCCTGTAAATTCCATAATATATATATAATCATTTTAATTTATATTATGTATAATGGAGTTATATATATGTGTATTTTTGTATCGGTATAAACATCTATTTTGTATAAATGTATATATTTATATGTAGATATATATGTATATATGTATGTATGTACAATGTATAAAATAATAAGTATTTAATATAAATCATAATAAAAGTTATTTCTGTGATTAAATATTATATAAAATATAATACTATTTTCTTAGTATATTTACGTATTAATACTTATACATATGTAGCATGTATGTATATATGTATGTATGTATGTATGTATGTATGTATAAATGTACTTTTTTAAAAATACGAAGAATATTAAGTATCTAATATTTATAGTATTAAATACATTTTCTGGAAAAATGAGTATAATTATATGAATATTTTATATAGTAAATACTTACGTATTGACCCCCTAGTATGTATATGCCTATGAATATAATTATATATATATATATGTAAATATATAGATACTTGCAATGTATGTATACATATTTCATATACTTTGGTTATGGTTTATATAAATTGATATATATATTTTCTATCTAAATATATATATGTATATATATATGTGAATTTATGATATTACCCAATTATGTACAGAGTTTTAATAAGTGTATTATTAGTCTATACTAATTAATACGTAAGCACTATTTTCGTACTATTAAACAAATATAATTTTTTTATTTAGTATAATTAAAAATGATTTAGTGTATATGTATATACTAGTGTTAGCTATATATAAATACGGTCCCGACCCTTGACAGCTGTAGATACGAACAGTACGTCTTAGTCGTGCTATTGTAGCGACTAATTTGGTCATTACTACATCCTATATAGGATTGCTGGACACTACTGCCGAGGCATCAGGAGCAGGACTTTGGATTTCGCAGCTACCCGGGACAGGCAAGTATACCTTGCCTTGTTGTACTGTTTAAATTCAATTATTGTTGGTTACATATTTATTCATTATATAAATGTGCGCGTCCGAGCAGACTCGGGTACAGTCAACGAAGGCGTTGACGTTAGGAGTAGTATCTGACTTAGTGTCTAGTAGACCCACCTAAAGTTGTGAAGTTATTGATATAACTTCCCAGGCCTTGACACGTATTATTACACGTCACAGAGTGAGTTCATGTAGGGACGCGTGCCTCATGCACGACTGGCCATCAGTATGAGCAACACGTGTAGCGGTATGTAGCTCAGTTGTTTATTTCATAGAGACTTGCATCATAGTCTGAGATGTCCACGTCATTTTCACGATTTGTATATCTACATTGGGCGGGAAAGACATCTAGTAGGCGTATGGGACACCCCCCTGATATATACTCAAGTTACCATGCTCTTCGGAGATGGGGATTACAGTATATATAGCGAGTTACCATGCTCTTATGAGGTGGGGAGTTGCAACATATTTTGGGTTACCATGCTCTTCGGAGATGGGGATTATAGCGATTTACCATGCTCTTCGGAGATGGGGATTGCAATATGTTTCAAGTTACTATGCTCTTAGGAGATGGGGATAGCATCAATGCCCTTAAACGGGGGCATATGTGGCATATACTAGCCAGTCCCGATGATTGGTGAATTACGTCAGCATATGTCTGAGCCTACACATTCCCATGCGTACTACCAGGTCCTTAAATTGCATTCACTTAGTTGGTTAGCACACCCCCCTTTATTTACTCAGTACTTACTTTATGGCATGTATTTTTGTATCTTGTTACGTCCCTCTGAGGATATGGAACCCTTCCAGGTTGTTTGTGCAGTTGTAGGATACTTGATCTGATAGAGTGTGGACATTATTGCAGGTATATTTACATTTCCAGATATTTTAGTCTTGTATTACTATCTATTTTATTCTGCTTATATAGCCTAGTGTTTATAGACCTATATTGTTCTTCTGGTCTATTCGAACGGATGTATTATTGGGCTGCAGACTGATGATGCGTATCGTTCTTTCTTGAGATTACTTATCCTGGATTGAGATCTAGATTTAGTTGTTGTATAATAGCAATAGATTATTACTTGGATCACTTGACCATGGACAGCGTAAGTGCTCTTCGTTGGGTCCATTAAATTGGAAAGCCCTACGGAGTCGTACCAGCTGGCCATTGCCACGTGTCTGGTCCCATAGATTTTGGGACTGGGACGTGACATAGTTTTAGTGGTGGCCCATGCAGGTCTCTGAGAAAATCGTATCGGTTACGTTACTGTACCGAACGAGCCTACAACTTAGGATTAATGTGAATAAGATCTTAATCCATAACCGATTTTAAAACTCCTCTGGTATGTGATTATCGCCCTTGGACTTCCAATTTACATTCGTTCCATCTTCGTCAATATCGCCATCCTTGTTCTTCGTCCCCTATTGTTCAGGGAGACGAATGCTTGTGACTGATGACTTCCCTCCAGAAGAAGATCGAAGACCAGACGACATGAGATAGAATTTGTATACCTTTCTCGGAGAAGATTGTTACCTTATCAGGATAGATTGATGGGTTCTTTGGATTCTAGAACTAGTGTGGAAGGTTGGCAAGAGGGTTGGACCCAGTAGTACCCTACCCGTGCTTGGGGTAGCAGTGATCTTGGAAGTACTAAGAGCTGGAAGGATTATTGATCATGGCCTAGAATAGTCTAAGGAAATGCATAGCCCGATGCTGAAAACTAGTGGTTGCATATTATAGCAATATCAGGAAAGATATTATGGACTATAGAAGATAAAATTTCAGGCTCTCAATTGGAAGATAATGATCTGATTTCAAGAAATATGCTTGAGTGATACCATTATTGTACTATGTGACTTGGAGAGATAAATAACGAAAAGAAGAAATTTGAGGAATGGAATTTTAGAGAAAATTTGAGAAGAGAAATTATATTTTAGACATGGAAGAATTTTTTTTTCTTTCAGAGGATTAGTGTGGTAAACAGAACAAGAGAATTTATTTTGAGGATTAAGTCTGGACGATGACACCGTCCTAGCATGAGTTGATTGAGCCAATACCACGCGACCCTAGATTGTCGACGTAATTACATTATTTATGGCCACCAGAAAACCCTGAGTTGAGTTACTTCAGGGAGCCTGGGAGCATGGTGCCCATCTACCTTAGGAGTATACAATGCAGGAGGTGAACCAGTATACCACCATATTATATCAGAATTGAGGATGTGATTCTAGATAATCTTCCAGGCCTGCCACCTGACAGAGAGATAGAGTTGTTATAGACTTGACTCCAAGAGCCGAGCCAGTTAATTTTTTCGTCTTCAGACTAGCACCGATATAGTTGGTTGAGTTGTGGGTCCGTCATGGAGGATCTCTTAGACAAGGGTTTCGGTCGGGCTAGTGTTTCTCCATGGGGCAATACCCATCTTAATTATGCCGAAGAAAAACGGGACGGTACAGTTGAATCAGCTAAGTGGCGCATATGTATTTTGAAGATCGATCTCAGATCCAGCTATCATCAGATCTAGGTACGGAGAGAGGGCATTCCTAAGATGACTTTTCGGACGTAGTATGGACACCATGAGTTTCTAGTCATGACGTTTGGTTTAACCAAGCGCCAGCAGTATTTGTGAGCCAAATGAACAATATTTTCCACCAGTACTTGGATAAGTTCGTGGTAGTATTTATAGACTACATCTTGATATATTCCAAGAGCCAGGAGAAGCCTGAGAGGCATCTCAGAATCGTGTTGGAGACGCTGAGACATGAGAGGCTGTACGCCAAACTCAGCAAATGTGAGTTTGGCTTGGATAGAGTACCATTTCTGGGACACATAATCACCGGAGATGGACTATCAGTTGATCCGGAGAAGATAGCTGCAGTAGAGACCTGGCCTACCCCTACATCAGTTACAGAGGTTAGGAGTTTCCTCGGACTTGCCGGATATTACCGAAGGTTCGTGAAAAAAATTTCGAGGATAGCTGCACCTATGACGCGACTGACGCGTAAAGGCGAAGAGTTTATCTGGACCGACGAGTGTCAGGCGGCTTTCGATGAGCTGAGGAAGCGTCTGACATCAGCACCGATTTTGACACTACCCTCAGGATCAGGAGGATTGTAGTATACAGTGATGCGTCAGGGAGCGAATTGGGATGTGTACTGATGCAACACGGCAAGGTGATAGCCTACGCATCGAGACAGTTGAGAGTTCATGAGAAGAACTATCCGACGCACGACTTGGAGCTAGCTGCGGTGATATTTACACTAAAGCTCTGGCGACACTATCTTTATGGTGAGCGTGTAAAGATTTATACAGAACACAGAAGTCTGAAGTATGTCTACACGTAGATGGAGCTCAACATGAGACAGAGGCACTGGCTAGAGTTGATGACAAATCATGATATCGAGTTACAGTACCACCCTGACAAGGCGAATGTAGTTTACGACTCATCGCCAGATGTTAAAGGATTTTCA
This sequence comes from Iris macrosiphon, assembly GCA_036927795.1. Lineage (NCBI taxonomy): Eukaryota > Viridiplantae > Streptophyta > Magnoliopsida > Asparagales > Iridaceae > Iris > Iris macrosiphon. The sequence continues at coordinate 76,032,962 of JAYESA010000019.1, read as the reverse complement.
GGAACTCAGGATTGAAATTGTATTGCCAGGCATGGATGGACGAATGACCAGTCTCGAGGATCAGTCCACATTTATTGAGAGGATCAAGGCAGCCTTGCCTACAGATACGAGATTTAGACGATTGCGAAAAAGGATAGAGGTCGGCATGCAGACGGGACTCAGGATTCACGAAGACGAAATATTGAGGTGTGGAGATCGCCTATACGATCCGAGAGGCGACCTACACCAAGAGTTGATGGCCGAGGCTCATTGCTCGATTTAATCTACTCATCCCGGGGGTACGAAGATGTACAGAGACTTAAGGAAAAATTACTGGTAGCAAGGGATGAAGAGAGAGATTGAGAGATTCGTGGCAAGATGATTGGTATGTCAGCAAGACAAGGCTGGACAACAGAGAACTGCAGGACTAATGCAGTTGTTTCCTAATTTTTGAGTGGAAGTGGGAACACTTTAACAGGGACATCGTCACAGGATTCCTGCAGAGCCCTAGCAGGAAGGATGCAATCTGGGTAATCGTAGATAGACTCACCAAGTCTGCCCACTTTTTACCCTTCAGGGTTGGGCAATCTACGAAAGTCTTGGCAGACATGTACATGAAGGAGATTGTACGATTGCATGGAGTGCCAGTCAGTATCGTGTCTGACTGGGATACGAGGTTTACATCGTACTTTTGGAGGAGTATGCAAGAGAGTCTTGGTACCCGCCTTAAGTTCAGTACTTCGTACCACCCGCAGACAGATGGACAATCCGAGCACACCATTCAGACGCTGGAGGACATGTTGAGGGCATGTATGCTTGACTTCAGCGGTTCATGGAAGGACCACTTACACTTGGTCGAATTTTCCTACAACAATAGCTATCAGGCGAGCATTCAGATGGCTCCCTATGAGGCATTGTATGGTAGGAAGTGTCGATCCCCAGTATGTTGGAGCGATGTAGGCGAGAGGCAGATTCTAGGGCCAGAGTTGATCGTCCATACAGTGGAGAAGGTGAAGAAGATCCAGGGACATCTACGAGCAGCACAAGACAGACAGAAGCATTGGGCTAATGTGCATCGACGACCCCTAGAGTTCCAGGTTGGAGAACATGTATTCCTGAAGATTTTACCTACCAGAGGAACCATCAGATTTGGAGGCAGAGGGAAGCTGAGTCCGAGGTACATCGGACCCTTCGATGTGCTAGAGCACGTCGGAGAAGTTGCTTACAGATTGGCCTTGCCGCAGATACTGGAAGGAGTTCACGACGTCTTCCATGTATCTCAGCTGAGGAGGTACATACCGGATCCGAGTCATGTGCTTGACCATTCGGAGATCACCGTTGGTCCAAGCTTGTCATACCAGGAGGAGCCGGTAGAGATCCTAGACCGAAGCGAGAAGGTACTGCGAGGCCAGACTATCCCTCTAGTTCGCGTCGTATGGAGGCATCAGGCACCAGGTGAATCAACCTGGGAACGAGAGGACGATATTCGACAACGTTTTCCCCATCTCTTCGAAGGCCTAGGTACGTGATAGTATTTATTTTATTCAATAGTTTTTGATATATGTCTGTTTTAATTTCGAGGACGAAATGCTCTAAGGAGGGTATGTTGTAAACCCCCTCGACCAGAAATTAGGGTTAACCAATTTTATTAGCCTAATTAGGGTTAACCTAATTTAATTAAGATTTAATGTATAGTATTATAATACTTGTGCAATGATTGATTGTTTTAGGGTACTACCTTAGCTGTTGCCCTAAAATAAATGCTACATATTTGACCTAGACATGTAGACCCATCATATTGAACCTAGAACAAACCCCGGACATTAATTTTTTGTGCTTGATTTTAGACGCACAAAAGTCGTTACGAACGTCCGTATGCAAATAATTAAATTACGTAATTACGTTCGCTGCCCGTTCCAATTTAAATTGAGACCCAACCTCAACCAGTTTTGACCAACCCAGATCACGATATTATTGTACACTGAGCCTACTACACCAATGACCCTTGTCCAACCAAATTTAGACTCCCGGTTTTTAATTAAATTAAATTAGAAACACCGTTATATTAATTAAGAATTAATTAATGTGGCTACCTAACCTTAATTAAATGAAACCCAACTCCAACCCAAACCCACACCCACACCCACAAGCCTCATACAAAACACCATACACCATCATGGTCCAATGAGGAACACCAAACATGGTGTTTGTTTACATTAAATCCCAAATTCTAATTATTGTGCAAATACCAGATTATTCAGGGGCCTAATTGCAAAATTGCAATGAGGTGTCCCCCTCCCATTGGCCCAAAACATCATGGAGAAAAGCATTGGTCATGACCAATAATATGCATTCGATTTCCCCCCTTTTCTATGTACCTACATCACTTTATGTAGGGAACATCATGGCCCTGCATTTCAAATGACTAAATCCTAGCCCTCCCCTTAACTTGTGGAAGCTTTCCCAACTCCCCAAACCCCACCTACAGCCGGCCCTAATCCCTAGGCAGCCCCCCTACTCTCTCTCCTGCATATACATACATTACTTCACATTAAAAGAAAAACTAAAACCCTAACTTCCCCAACCGAGCACCCTTTCTAGCCCAACCCCAACTCGCCACCCCGAGCTCGACGTCGGCTACCTACCACCACCAGACTCCACCACACTAACCCGACACCTTCGCCGGACCATTTCCCCCCCTGCCACCACCGCCAACCACCCCTACGTCGCCGGCAGCCACCTCCCCAGCCAACCACACTGACTCGGGCCACCCATCCCGCACAGCACAGCCGACCGCCCCACCGCTTTGTGCTCCGCCACCACCGCACCTCCGACCACTAAACTCCGCCGAGCCCTCCCCAGCCAGTCCTCCACCACCCCGTAAAATTTTAGCCGACGCCGCCACCCCACCGGAGAGTTCTCGCCCCCGCAGCAAGGAGCTGTACTGAGCCGCTGCTGCTGCCGACCTCTCCCCGCGCGACGTCGGAGCGCCGTCCGGCCACCCCCGCCGGCCACGATCTACCACCGGACACCCCTCGACCCGAGTGTCGATTTGGTAAAATATTTTATGTATAATTATTAATAATTATGCATGTATTTTCAGTTGCAAGCTTTAATATATATGAATCTCGTATATACCGTATTTAAATACGTATTCGATGCTATTTAATGTATTTTAGTATTTAACAGTAGTTATATTTATAATATTCCTGTAAATTCCATAATATATATATAATTATTTTAATTTATATTATGTACAATGGAGTTATATATATGTGTATTTGTGTATGGGTATAAACATCTATTTTTTATAAATGTATATATTTATATGTAGATATATATGTATATATGTATGTATGTACAATGTATAAAATAGTAAGTATTTAATATAAATCATAATAAAAGTTATTTCTGTGATTAAATATTATATAAAATATAATACTATTTTCTTAGTATATTTACGTATTAATACTTATACAAATGTAGCATGTATGTATGTATGTATGTATGTATGTATGTATGAATATACTTTTTTAAAAATACGAAGAATATTAAGTATCTAATATTTATAGTATTAAATACATTTTCTGGAAAAATGAGTATAATTATATGAATATTTTATATAGTAAATACTTACGTATTGACCCCCTAGTATGTATATGCCTATGAATATAATTATATATATATATATATATATATATATATATATATATATATGTAAATATATAGATACTTGCAATGTATGTATACATATTTCATATACTTTGGTTATGGTTTATATAAATTGATATATATATTTTTTATCTAAATATATATATGTATATATATATGTGAATTTATGATATTACCCAATTATGTACAGAGTTTTAATAAGTGTATTATTAGTCTATACTAATTAATACGTAAGCACTATTTTCGTACTATTAAACAAATATAATTTTTTTATTTAGTATAATTAAAAATAATTTAGTGTATATGTATATACTAGTGTTAGCTATATATAAATACGGTCCCGACCCTTGACAGCTGTAGATACGAACAGTACGTCTTAGTCGTGCTATTGTAGCGACTAATTTGGTCATTACTACATCCTATATAGGATTGCTGGACACTACTGCCGAGGCATCAGGAGCAGGACTTTGGATTTTGCAGCTACCCGGGACAGGCAAGTATACCTTGCCTTGTTGTACTATTTAAATTCAATTATTGTTGGTTACATATTTATTCATTATATAAATGTGCGCGTCCGAGCATACTCGGGTGCAATCAACGAAGGCGTTGACGTTAGGAGTAGTATCTGACTTAGTATCTAGTAGACCCACCTAAAGTTGTGAAGTTATTGATATAACTTCCCAGGCCTTGACACGTATCATTACACGTCATAGAGTGAGTTCATGTAGGGATGCGTGCCTCATGCGCGACTGGCCATCAGTATGAGCAACATGTGTAGCGGTATGTAGCTCAGTTGTTTATTTCATAGAGACTTACATCATAGTATGAGATGTCCATGTCGTTTTTATGATTTGTACATCTACATTGGGCGGGAAAGACATCTAGTAGGCATATGGGACACCCCCCCTGATATATACTCAAGTTACCATGCTCTTCGGAGATGGGGATTACAGTATATATAGCGAGTTACCATGCTCTTATGAGATGGGGAGTTGCAACATACTTCGGGTTACCATGCTCTTCGGAGATGGGGATTATAGCGAGTTACCATACTCTTCGGAGATGGGAAGTTGCAATATGTTTCAAGTTACCATGCTCTTAGGAGATGGGGATAGCATCAATGCCCTTAAACAGGGGCATATATGGCATATACTAGCCAGTCCGGACGATTGGTGAATTACGTCAGCATATGTCTGAGCCTACACATTCCCATGCATACTACTAGGTCCTTAAATTGCATTCACTTAGTTGGTTAGAATACCCCCCTTTATCTACTCAGTACTTACTTTATGGCATATATTTTTGTATCTTGTTACGTCCCTCTGAGGACCTGGAACCCTTCCAGGTTGTTTTTGCAGTTGCAGGATACTTTATCTGATAGAGTGTGGACGTCATTGCAGGTATATTTACATTTCTATCTATTTCAGTCTTGTATTACTATCCATTTTATTCTGCTTATATAGCCTAGTGTTTATAGACCTATATTGTTCTTCTGGTCTATTCGAACGGATGTATTATTGGGCTGCAGACTGATGATGCGTATCGTTCTTTCTTGAGATTACTTATCCTGGATTGAGATCTAGATTTAGTTGTTGTATAATAGCAATAGATTATTACTTGGATCACTTGACCATGGACAGCGTAAGTGTACTTCGTCGGGTCCATTAAATTAGAAAGCCCTACAGAGTCGTACCAACTGGCCATTGCCACGTGTCTGGTCCCATAGATTTTGGGACTGGGGCGTGACAAACACAATATACAACTACATACCATTATGCTTGTCACTTATAGATATCCACGTAAACTACAAAGAACTTCTTTATCCACTCATATCTATTATACTGCACCAAGCACCAATAATACTGCTATATGTCACTATTGTGGTAAGAAATGACATATATCTAGATTTTGTAGAACTAAAAAATTAGTATATATGAATGTTTATGCATGGGTGCCAATGACTAACATAGCTGGACCCTCAAGCAAATGGGTAACAAGGGTTACATCTACAACTCATTTTGTAGGTGGAACCACCCTCTCATACTAGAAGCAAGTAGATTCTCGATAGTGGTTGCTCACGATATATGACTGGTGATGTTAACCTATTTGTAATGTTATCAATGAAGAAAGAAGGATACGTTTTCTTCGTGTTGGCCCATCTGGTCTCAGTCAAATTAATTTTGATAGTTAAGTAAACCATGCATCGATATGTCATAATCTGAAAACTCAATACTGCTGTTACAAGCTGATTGTACAACATCATTGAAATATAATTTTTTACTTTATTTGAGTATAGGACTTGTGTACATCGATTCACACTAGCATAACCCAAAGTCCACTCAAACAAACCCTCGAACCTAGCAACCAAATTTTCCTACATCCAAACTCAAAACTTACTAGAATATGCAACCGAACTTGAACCGAATTCATGCCGAACTAGACCAAACTCGGTCACTTATCTAGTATAAAATTAACCCAGTTATTATACCCTGATTTTCTGGCCCAATTCTAAAATTTGAATTAAAGCCTACCCAAACTCTGGCCGAATTCTATTTTCTAATACCCTATAAATAGGATTAAATTTTACACTCATAATATCTCATCCTATTCTACAATCTTCAATCCTTTAGTGAGAAAACATCTGAGCCACAACCTTCCTATCTGCAAGAGTAACTCCCTAGCCATCGAAGTGCCAAGTATGGTCTCATTCTAGAAGTCTACAAGAGTTATAAAAAGCTTGGCTCAACCAATTTCCTCTCTCTCTCTTGCTGTGAAGTTGCAAAACTTTAGATCAAATCTCGTGGTTGTAAAAAAGTGGCAAGCCTTCGGATTAAAGCTTATGATTCACTATTGGTAATTATAGTAGATACAATTCCGAGAAGAGTTCTCAGGACTGGACTAGTCCTCTTAGAGGAAAACAAGTATACATCGCGGTATTTACATTTGCTTTCTCTTACTCTTACTACTTTATATTATTATCTTGCATTTACACTTAGTTGCTAGCTGCCTTCACTTTACTTAATTTTTAATTAAATAGATTATTTTACTGTACTCTATTCACCCCCCTCTAGAGTTGTCCTACGGTCCTTCAATTGGTATCAGAGCAAGTTTTCTTGATATTGGCTTAACATCCTAAGAGACTTATAAAAATTGTTAGATCTATCCACACCAATAAATGTGAAGGACAGTCCACAAACATTCACCCCTGTTTAACGGTACTAACTATATGTACTGGAAGACATGTATGAGCTTTTACTTAAAGTCACTTAATTTTAACCTTTAGGTTGTTGTAGTAGAAGGATATAAGAAGCCACCTTAAAGAGAAACTTTATTATAAGTATACAAACACTGAAAAGAAATAGGCTAATCTTGATGCTAAAGCTATGAACGCTCTATTATGTGCTTTAGACATAACTGAATTTAACAGGGTCTCTACTTGTGGAACTTTGCACGAAGTTTAAAAACTTCTTGAGGTCACTCATGAAGGAACATCACAAGTGAAGGAATCAAAATTAAGTTGACTGACACAGGAATATGAAGCATTCAAGACAAAGTAAAATGAGACGATAACTCAAATTTTTATATGATTCCTCGATATCATCAATCCTATATCCTCTTTTGGCAAGGAGTACAACAATCACGAGAATATTCGTAAAGTACTCAAAGGACTTACCAAGAATTAAAATTCCAAGGCCACTACAATCATAGAAGGGAATAATCTCACCACGATGACCCTCGAGACACTCATAGGAAAGCTGATAACTCGTGAGCTGGATCTCAAGAAATTCGAAGATCCCACTCCAAAGGAAAAGATGATTGCTTTCAAGTCCCATCACAAGAAGGTCACCAACTACGACTCCGACGATGATGAATCTTAAGATGAAGAAGTTGCCCTAATCACCAAGAACTTCAAAAAATTTCTAAAGCTGGAGAGATCAAAGAAGAAAGAGTTCAATAACAACAGTGATGAAGAGCCTATATGTTACAACTGGAAGAAGACAGGGCATATAAAGAAAGACTGTTCAACCTTAAAAAAAGGAAATTGTCATGATCGCTCATCCAAAAGAACTTCAATGAGGTATGAAAATACTAGCGTTTGACATAAAAGCGAAGCTAGTGAATCCGAAGAGGAGAATCCTTGAGAAACGGTAAACCTATGCTTTATGGCACTAACTAATCAGGTAACAAACAAAGAGTCTTATAATTATTTTATATTTGATGAGTTAGGTAATGCCTTAGTAATTTTCTTGATGATTTTAGAAAACTTAAAAATAAATACAAGCATGATAGAAAAGATATTCAAGATTATCAAACTGAGATAGAGAGACTTATATCTTTACTAAGTGATATAAAAGATACTTCTAACAATTCATAAGAGAATTCTAAACTTAAGCTTAATCTCCACGAGGCACTTTTCATCATTGACAAGAGCTCTCAAGAGAATAATAAATTTAAGGAAAAACTCGAATCCGAAAAGAAAAAGTATTGCATTGCTCGTCGTAGAATATATACTCTCACTCCTAAATATGATGAAGTATATGCTACCTCTAAATATTAAAGATTATATTTGATAAGCATGTTAAACAACTTCCTACCCAACCTAACACAAGACACGTAGCAAAACATATGACCACTCAAAACTATGTTCCTACCTACAATCATAATATTTCATACAATCATACATGTAGAATACAACATAATACTGTATGATATCATGCACGTAGAACTCAACATGCCTCACATAATCATGCATTTTACTATAGATATTCATGTAAACCATAAAGAACTACTTCACACACTCATATCTATCATGCTGCACCATGCACCAGTAACACAGCTATATGTCACTACTGTGGTAAAAAAGAATATATATCTAGATTCTGTAAAACTAGGAAGCTAGTAGATATGAAAGTTTATGCATGGGTACCAAAAACTAATATAGTTGGACCCTCAAAAAAATGGGTACCAAGGGTTACATCTATAACTTATTTTATAGGTGGACCAATCCTTTCATGCTAGAAGCAAGTTGATTCTCGATAGTGGTTGCTCACGACATATGACTGTTTGTGGTATTAAATGAAAGAATGAAAATGTATTCAATATGGGGTTTACACGGAATCTGCCTTCTTTTGTTTACAAACAAACTTGTATATTTGATCCTATACGAGGATATGGGAGTACAATTTATTTAATCTGGGTAGATATTGCTATAGGTGTCTGATCTGCAGTCGATCACTTTAGCCCTTGGACCACACGATGTTGAAGAAGTGCCGTAGAAGGCAGGAAGCAGCTTCGAAGGTTGCAGAAGAGGGTGGATGCACGATGCCAAAGTCGTCGATCCCTACTCCTTGCCAAAGCTCTGGACTCTCTCTCTCTCTCTCTCTGGTTCGATCTTCCATTTTTCTCGACCTTCGGTTTGATCTTCCAATTTGTCGACCTTCGGTTCGATCTTCCAATTTGTCGACCTTTTTTCCTCATTGATAGAGGTCTCTATTTATAGAGTTTTAGTGACAGTGACCACTCCGTCGGTGTAGAAACCGAGGAGTGGAAAGTACAGCACCCTTTTACACAACGGTTAAAGTAACCAATGTCTGCGTATAGATGATCTTTTGAATGAGCGTATGACGCAGGTCCAACTAAGGGACACAACGCATATAATTGCTACGAAGATCATGGCGTAAAAGCCACGTAGGTAGGTATCCATTGTGTAGAAGAGGTTGGCATAGAAGCCAAATGTCTGTCACCATGGCATAGAAGCCAAATAGTTATCAAACCGGCATAGAAGCCGAACAGGCGTGGAAGCCGAGTGGTCGTAGAGGCCGAACAGACATAGAAGCCGAGTGGTCGTAGAGGCCGAACAAGCGTAGAAGCCGAGTGGTCGTAGAGGCCGAACAGGCGTAGAAGCCGAATGGGCACAGAGGCCGAGTAGGCGTAGAAGCCGAGTGGTCATAGAGGCCGAACAGGCGTAGAAGTCGAGTGGTCATAGAGACCGAGATAGCACAGGAGCTGGGTGGGCGTAGAAGCCGAATAGGCATAGAAGCCGAGTGGTCATAGAGACCGAGAGAGCACAAGAGCTGGGTGGGCGTAGAAGCCGCTGCGTACCGTGCCAGAGTGCTGATGGGGACGTCTTAGCCGGAATTACGGCTTTTAAAGATATAATCAAATCTTTTGCCTTAAATGCTGAGATTTGCCACCATCCTGTGCATTAAATGTGGAGGCGTGTTCTTTGACGGTCTGCAATCCCTTCTGCGCATCAATCGTAGAGACGTGCCTTGAGAAACTGTCACCGCTCTGTGCATCAGACGTAGAGACGTGCCTCGAACCCCGTATGGAGTGCAACTTTTGACGTGGCAGGCGATTTGTTTTTCGTAGAACGTAAAACAGCTCGTGTCTGCCTGTGTAAAACAAGGCAGCGTATCCCTTTATGCTTGAAAAAGCAGTTTACGCAAAGGGGATGGCGGTATTTGACAACCTGGGTCGCAGTGTTGTGCCATCATTATAGCCGTCGCCTGGGTAGTCGAGCCGTATCCCTTTGTCAGAAGTCCAGACGTCAGGTTCATTACAGGATCTTTATTGCAGGGTCTGACAGGTTCACCTCGGAGAATACGAAGTGTCTCTTGTACACCTTAATGCTGCGTCTGAAAGAGGATGAGTTTTACGCCCTATAGGCGATGAAGTACCCTATTTTACGCTGAAGCGGCTTAGACGTACTGCCTTACGCGGATGTTCCTTCGAGCTTTCATATTTAACGCTGCGTTCTTGGCAGAAAGGGCTCTGTTGCACGCTTGATGGCTCTGAAGGCCTCTGCTTACGCTGCTTTTCACCAATATGCCGCGTATAGTCATCCGACGTATTTTTCCTGCTTCTACAAGACCCCCTTCAAAGCTTTCAAATCCCTCAGAATTTGGAACACTTTGAATGAAGCATGAACCGTACCTCGTGACTCAAAACATTTCTGAATGGAGCGTTGAAACGGTCGATGCTGTCTTTATGGCAGGTTTATTGGGGACCGGTGTGACCTCTTTCGCCTATAAAAAGGCTGGGGGAGTTAACCTGTTCTCCCCATATTTCCCTCACCACGCAGAGATGATCGCCGGAGTTTGCCGGGTCGATCTGAGGAAGAAGGAGATCATGTTCTTCCAGCTTGTAAGGAGCCGAAAAATACGGCATCTTCGAGCAAGTGTCCACTGCAACGATGGATCATGGAAGGATATCTTAGCCTCCCTTTCTCGGGATAATCAGCAACTTTGTATGGTGGTTCTTCGGGAGAGACGAAGAATCATATTTCACCACACTGCTTGCAAGTGGTGCCTTCTCCAGTTACCTCTGGTGACGAGAGGTAGACAGACCGGCTAGAGTGGCGGTGGTCTGTAGGGAAGCAAAATTATCCTGCTTTCCTTCTGTTGGAGGATGGGTCATATACCCAGTTTTGTATCCTCCTGCCACTGATCATCTTCTTGGAAGAAGAGGAAGATCATCACCCACGCGAGCCTCTGTCAGAACAGCTCCTCTGTGCGGTCTTCAGACGATGATGGGGAAATCCTTTGTAGACGGGATTTCCCTCATATATAGTCATGAAAAATGAAGAAAAAACCCTTTGTAGACAGGATTTCCCTCATATGTAATCATGACTTTAATCTTTAATAAAAATCATCTTGCTTCTTCATATGATCATCTTGCCATACGTTGCTGTGAAGTCTGAATATGTGTAGCTTTGACACGTCTGATTCTTTACGCCGACTCTGTATAGAAAGAGTGCTAGGTCCTGTCCTTTACGCATAGCGAATAGTCCATGGAACGCTGTTAAGCATTTTGAACATTTTAGAACTGTCCTGCTGCTAGGACTGAGGAACCGCGTAGAGTTTTTACTTCTGATGAACATAATTTTTGTTCAGACTTCATCTTCAAGAATGACTTCTCGAAAATCCCTTGGAACAGGGTCGAGAAATGGCTATCAAACTGAGTTGCCATCTTGATAGACGAGATATTCAGACTGGAGTCTAGATGAACCTCCAATTTGACCCGAGAAGAGTAATTTCTTAATGTTTGAACTCTTGTATGCTTCGGGTACTTGGGATATGTTGAGGTCAAGCAGGAGTATCTTCTGTGTGAACTCCTGTAATCGACCGCCTTGCTGTTCGGATATACGGAAAGTCAGAGATCCGTAGTGTAGATGAGCTAAAAATCCTGAGTTCGTAGTCTATTGAGCGTAGAAAACCACCGAGCGTGAGATCGTAGATTCGGAGCTGCTGAGCATGAAGTCGTAGGTTTGTAGCCTCTCGAGCGTAAAAGCTACCGAGCACGAAGGCATCCGGGCATAAAACCATAGACTGATAGATGGCGAACGTAAAACCGTAGATCTGTTGCTGTCGGGCGTAGAAAGCTCCTTAGCGTAGAATTGTAGATTTATAGCCTGTGAATGAAAGAAATCTTCCGAGCATAGAGGATGCGGATCTGTTGCCTCCGAGCATAAACTAAATGCCATCGAGCGTGAGATCATCGATTTGGTATCTGCTGAGCGTAAAGTCGTAGGTTTGTGGCCTCTCGAGCATAAAAGCTACTGAGCACAAAGGCATCCGGGTGTAAAACCATAGACTTAGAGCTTGCGAGCGTAAAACCGTAGATCTGTTGCTGTCGAGCGTAGAACGCTCTTTAGCATAGGAACCGTTGACCTGCTTTTGCACGAAAAACTCTTCGAATTTGCTGACTGTCCGTCTTTCGAGAGTAGTGGGCTGACGTAGTATCCAATCATAACCAAATATTTAATTTGTGGGATTTGGTTGGGGTTTCGAGGAGCCCCTCTGAGGATTCGAGGAGTCGACCCAAACTCTATATATATCCCAAGCTTTGGATAGAACTTTTTATCCGTCTTCTGCGAAAGAGAGCCTTGGTTGTTTGAGTTTTTCCCTCGTTCTTTCTCCAAGCATTCCGAGTTTCCAGAAATGGCGCCGAAGCAAACCTCCTCTACTAAGGGAAAGAGTATAGGCTCTTCCTCTCGTTCTTCTGTCCCAGCGAGAGAGTCTTCGATCGGACAAGGTGAACTTCCTTCTGAGCAAAGGATCCTGCCGACGAGTAGCGCACCCGGCCTTAGAGGTATAGCCATCGGGAATGACAAAGAATGATGAAAAATCTTTCGCACATGTTGAACGTGACCGCACTAAGTCGTCTTCTGTGCTGATATCCTCTTTGAGGAAGATGACGCACGGAGACGTTTTCATCTTTTATGCCCACATTTCTAATGTGTCAGCGTAAAAACTCCATGCTTCGCAGTTATGAGCGTAAAAGCTCTGGCTGTCGAAGACTTGGTGTATACTATAAAATTTTAGTTTTATGCTTTGGATGGGACCTTTGGCGTAATAACTAGAATTTTAGCAGTCTGGCGTAAAGCACGGACCGTATACCACCAATTACGCTTCAGGATGTGATTTCCGGCGTAAAATGACCAAATTTTGTACAGTCTTGGCGTAAAGCATAGACTGTCATCTCTTGGTCTTTTTGTTGCAAGATTCGTAATAACGTGTTTTTCTTGCACTCTCGCAGTTAACTTGCAGGAGTCTCCACTAGCTGAGGTGATGGGTTCTGCTGCCGGGATGCTGCACTCGAACTACCCGGAGGATCTGTCGCACGTGATATTTCCTATCTCTGGACCCCAGAACCTTGAAGGAAGGGGGATCTTGATATCGGCTCAGGGCGAGCGAATGCTGCTGAGCATGATCAACGGGGAGCCCCTAACATATTTAGACGGGGAGCAGTACATCAAGCCGGCCTTTCTCTTTGGGGACATGATAGACAAGCAGTCCCAGACGAAGCCCAAGAGAGAACCTTGGGTTTTCTCTGCCGAGAGCGTGGTCTTGTATCTGCCCACGATGCCGAAAGATTATTCCATCTCGGCTTTCTTCCATGCCACACATCGCAGGAGGATGTCGTGGACGCTGACTCCTGATCTTCACGGGAAGCCGGGGAAGATCTTTCGCCTGAAAGAAGCTGACCAAGGGTCGTTTGTCAGCCGTCCTTCTAGTGTCGTGACATTGTTCAGGGGACTGTGCCCGGGCAGCGTCCCGAGTGAAGACAGTTCAGTGATCCAGCCGGTCCAACTGTCGACTTTTTGTAACGATTTCATGGTGCGAGGGGGAGTATACCCCAAGTAGAATCCTCGGTGCAATGGGTGGATCACCCCAGCAAACCTCCGATGGTCCTGCCTAGTTGACTGGGCCTTGAAGCATTTTTAAAGAGAGCTGGAGGCCATAGGACTGTATGCTGCCGTGAGCGTGACGAGTGTCGGGTTGCCTCCCAACCATAACCTGTTCCTGGCGCTGATGGAGTGTTACATTTCGCTCACTGGGACCTTCGCCACTCCACTGGGGGAGTTGGGGTTGGCCCTCCACGAAATGGCAGCGATCTCGCGACAGCCGATGAGGGATACTCCGTATGAAGAGTATGTTCCCACCAACCGGGAGTTGGAGGACTCGGACCCTCGGGTTGTGGAGGTATATCAGGAGCTGATGTGCTACTACTTCGCGTGCACTGCTTTTTATAATGAGCCTTCTGACTTGGCTCAAACCACTAAGTGGATGTCCTACCTCTTCTTCCACCGGGCCAGGGCCGTCAAGTCGGTGAAGGTTTCGGGGGACAAACATGAGCCCGTGAACTGCTTGGGCGTGCTCAGTGCCCAGGTCATCGAGGATCTTATGGAGGAGGCTAAAGCTCCAGATCAGCTTCTCAATGACGGGGTAGGAAAGTACCCTGAAGGCACTAAGGCCTATAGTTACTTGAGGCGCTGCCGCAGGCCTTTGTCTGAGGAAGCCAAGCTGGCTGGCTTTCTCTCCCTATGGCTGTGTCGAGTAGTGGTGCCCGGTATCGCATCCGCGGACCGAATTCACTAGAATATCCTGTGGCCCGCCGTCCGTCTGGTGTTCGGGACAAGGCTGGGCTTGCTTCCTGCCATGGTGTGTCGTATACAGGCTGGAGTGAGAGCCATGACTGACGGACTGCTCGTCGATGAAGCTCGACGTGATAGCTTTTCCCGGGTAGAGTTACCTTACCTGTACTTGATGGGATGGTTAATTCTCCACAACCCCCGGGTGATGTCTCTCGGTCCTGGTAGCATTACGGGGGGTAGTTTCTTGCTGAACTACAAGGACTCCCTCTGGAACGTGAACACAGTCGTGGACTGTCGGCTGGCGCTGAGCTTCGGTCATTGCTGGAAGCTCCTCTGCACTGTCCCTTCTGTACATCGCAATCAATCGAGGATTAGGCTTGAGAATTTTGGCGAAGAAAAGACCAATCTTTCTCCAGAAGCTTTTAATTGGTTGGTCTGTATCCGACCCTCCCATCTGCTGTACATAAGCGAAGATTATTGCTTCTTCGAGCCTTACTTGCCCAGTCGGTTCGCCAGGCTATTTGGGTACGATCAGCTGCACGTGGGCAATGCCATTTCCAGCTTTAGGTGCAGGGGCAGACTCATTGATGGAGCCAGGGGATGGCGGTACTTTATCATAGGCTGTACGGGAGCAATCTTCATCGTACCGATCGCCACCCTCTCCACGGAGCTGCGGATCCTCCATTCGTACGCTCAGTTCTATGTGGCGATCAACACCCTCCATCGCGATTTTGACATGCGTGGAAGCTTCAGGGTGCCTTCTTCCAAGCCTGGGGGAAGAATCGAAGTCCCCTCGGTTTTATCTGACGAGGGTGAGGAGTCCGTCACTCCGGATGAGCCCCTGGTGTCAGTGCCGAGGTGTGAAGTGCCTCCGCCTGCCGGGGCTTTGGCGGTCTCGGGGAAGCGAAGGGCTCCTATTTCGAAGCAGACTTCCCCTCGCAAGAGGAAGAAGAAGATGGTTGATCGCCCTCTCCGGATTCCTGGCATTGAGGCTCCTAGAGAGGAACTTGCTGCCTCTCCTGTTGGGGATGTCCCTTTGATTGGAGGTTCCCCGCCTCTCGGAGGGGGACCCTCAGTTTCGGCTGACGGTGCCGGAGAACTCCTGCTTGAGGCTGCCGTTGTTGCCACTGCCTCCGCTAGTGGAATGAAATCGCCTGCGTGGCCGAGGCAAATGGAAGAATCTTTCCCTGGACCAGCAACGGATGAAACTCCTGCCGCGTCCGTGAGCATGACCAGCGAGGTTCCAGCTGACGAACCTCGACCGCATCTCGGTGAAGGCTTGGTGGAGCTCCTGGCGATGTCGGTTGGCCCACCTCCTTCTCCAGGTATGACAGTTTGTATTGCGTCATTAAGGCGTGATATAGCTACATCGGCTGCAGACGCGGCAAATATACCATTGGCTACGGGTAAAGGTCATCTTTATGTCTCCTCTTAGAAAGATTACTATCATATTGATATCAACTTTCTTGTCCTCTTCTCAGGAGATGGCGTCCACGGGGATTATAGCGTTGAAGCGCATTCTGGCTCTGCTCGGGCTCTTGATGATGATACGGAGGCGTTCGACTTCGAGGAGGAAATAGCTTCGGGGGCAGCTCGCCCGGAGTAGTTTCGTCATCTCAAGAGGAGGACGAACCCGTCATCGTGACCTCGCCTCTTGCGAGTATGCCGATGATTTCGATCGTCGTTGCCGCATCTTCTTCGATCGCACCACCCGTCGAGGTGGCGGCTGTGGCCACCTCGTCTGTAATCATTCCTGGAGGGGAACTCGCCAATATCGTGGCCACTCCTGGCGTCCAACCAGATCTGGTTGGGCTGACCGAGCTGTATACCAGCACCTTCTACACCAATTTGAACACGCTGATATCAATGGTGTTGGCAAAGAATCTGGATTTTGAGCGTCTGAAGAAGGCTTCCCAGTTTTTGATTGGGGCTGTCAGAGAGTTCGGTGATTCCGGGGTAGCTGACGCCCTGGAGGCGATGGTTAATGGGTTGGAGCAACCTATTAACGAATACTTGCAGCTGACTTGGAACAGTTTTGAAGCCGAAGTCCAGGCCAGATACGACTCCATGACTGCGGGGCTTACTAAACAACTGGAGAGCCTGGATAACTCCATCAAAGCCCATAAGCTAGAGACGGATAAAAAAAAAGCCGTCGTGGAGGAGGCTCTTGCTCTTTAGACGCAGTGCCAATCTGAGCATGAAGGAAACGCAACGAGGGCTCACAAGTTGAAGGAGAAACTTGCTCAGGCAGAGGAGTGGGCTTCTCAGTAGCTGGCGGGTCTAGACGTAGCGACTAGTCGACTGAGCACCGCGCGACGGGACCTGGAGCGTGCAGAAGCTGCCCGAGCTGGCTCTCTCGGGGCAAGGGACGAACTGTCCTTCACGAACAATCCCGAGGCACGGCTGGAACAGGCCCGTACTGATGCCTTGGTTTCCAGGGACGAGAG
Organism: Iris macrosiphon; assembly: GCA_036927795.1. Taxonomy (NCBI): domain Eukaryota; kingdom Viridiplantae; phylum Streptophyta; class Magnoliopsida; order Asparagales; family Iridaceae; genus Iris; species Iris macrosiphon. Next base: position 76,015,985 of record JAYESA010000019.1, on the reverse strand, counting down.
AGTGGCTGCACTGGCGAAGCTGATTCGCGATCTGACTGCTCCCCCATAATGATGTACCCTTTCTTCTCTTTGCTTCCCCAATGTAATTTTGCTCCTTTCGGGAATAAATAAAGCGAATCTTTTCTGACTTTGTGGACCCATCATTTCGGAATGTAAATTACAGGTTTAGGTGAGAGTGATATCAGAGGTAGTATGGACGTGAAAAACTCTCGATAAACTTCTAGCAGGACATACCTATTTAGAGGTCATACGGACATGATAGAATATGACCTAACTAGCTTCGTTGTGGAAGTAGTTTTGTCAGAATTGAGATTCTCGCTATATTCCACTTGAGCGGAGGAGGTTAAGCATAGTACCTCTTCAGGAATTTATCGTTAATAGGAGCCATTAACATGTCTCCATTAGGTTGGGCTAACCTGTAAGCGCCGTTCGAGAACGTTGTCTCGATCACATAGGGGCCTTCCCACTTGGGCTGGAATTTCCCTTTACTTCTGTGAGTAAGAATCATCGGCCTTCTTACGGCTAAAACTAGCTCGCCGACTTTGAACACTCTTTCCTTTACTTTATGATTGAAAGCTCTGGAAATGCGTGCTTGTTAGAGCGCGATGCGCTGTTGAGCTTGGAGGCATTTCTCGTCTAACCCTTCCAGCTCTTGAAGCCTTAACAGGTCATTCTTTTCTCGAGTCAGCTCATTAGTCACGGCTATCCTGAGCGACGGGATCTGGATTTCAATGGGAAGAACTGCTTCGCTCCCGTAGACCAGTGAAAATAGGGTACAACTTGTCGGTGTCTGTACCATTGTGCGGTATGCCCAGAGACATTCGCCCAGCTTCTCATTCCAGTCTCTTTTGTTTGAAGAGATGAACTTCTTCAAGAGTTTGATAATGGTTTTGTTGAAAGCTTCCGCCAAACCATTAGCAGCTGGATAATATGCCATAGAGGCAATATTATGTATTCGATTTTTATCGCAAAATCGATGAAACGCTTGGCTGATGAACTGAGACCCATTGTCATGGATTATCCTTCGGGGAATCCCAAAGCGATAAATGACGTGATGCTTGATGAAGCTGATTACGTCAGACGCCTTTACCTCAGCAAGAGGGATCGCCTCTGCCAATTTGGAGAAGTAATCTGTGATGTCCAGTATGAACCGGTGACCTCTGGAAGAAGACGGGTGAATACGACCAATGATATCCATACCCCATGCTTTGAAAGGCCAGGACACAATCGTAGGATGTAGATATTCAGACGGTTGATGTATGAAGTCTGCATGAACCTGACAGGCTCTGCATTGTCTTGCATAGTTGATCGCGTCTATGATCATAGTGGGACAGTAATAGCCCATTCTCCTGATACGATCCTGTAGCTTAGGACCGGGCTGATGCGCTCCGCATACGCCATCGTGAGCTTCCCGGATAATCTGCTGTACTTCGTCGTCAGAGAGACATCTCAATAGCAGTCCGTCGTAGGTCCGGCGATATAGGCATTGCGAAGATGCATCGAAGTAGAAGCGTAATGATCGTCTTTTGACGGATACTGCTTCTTTGAGGTCCTCCGACAAGATTCTGTATGCGACGAAATCTATGAAGGGACTTCTCCAATCTCTTCTAGGGGGATCCGTGTTCACAGCGTAGCTGCGTTCTATATGAAAGTTGTTCTTCACGCAGAATAAATCTCTGTTAAGAAGGATTACCGAATCATGCCTTCTTATGGGAGTGGCTAAATCCGCAACTAGACTGGCTAGGGCATCAGCTTCCAGATTCTGAGATCGAGGTACATGCTCTAGAAAGAACCCTTTGAACGTCATGGCTATCTCTACCGTTGCTTGGTGATAGGGGATGAGGTCTGGATTCCGGACTTCATATATTCCTCTGACTTGATTGACGATAAGCAGAGAATCACCGAAAGCTTCCAGAGACTCGACCCCCAGCTCTTTAATGACTTGGAGCCCGATTAACAGAACGTTATACTCTGCCACATTGTTGGAGCATGGTTCATTGAGAGAATACGCTCGGTAGATGACGAGTTTATCAGGAGTGACCAGGACGATTCCTACCCCGAAACCGCGTTTCCCTGGGGACCAGTCCTAGAGGCGCCGTTGAAGAACAGTTGCCACGCGTCACTTTCTATTACAAAATTATATTCTGCAACTTCGTCGGGAATGTCCTCGTATAATTTGGAGGCCTCCGGGATCTGATGAGCAGCTAGAAAGTCGGCCAGCGCTTGGCCTTTGATAGACTTCTGCGGGACGTATACCATGTCATATGGTGTTAACAGCATCGCCCAAGTTGCGAGTCAGGAATTAAGAACACTCGGCTTGCTTATCAGTACTCGAAGAGGGTTGATCCTGGAGATGATATGAATAGTCTGGACGGTGACATAGTGCCGCGTCTTCTGGATAGCGAACATCAGAGCCAAGCATTCTTTCTCCACTGGGTTGTACCGGTGTTCGGCTCCGACCATCATCCTGCTGAGGTAGTAGATAGCCTGTTCATGTCCCACATCGTTCTTCTGCGTGAGTAGAGCTCCTAGAGAATGATCCATCGCTCGAACGTACAGCAAGAATGGTCTCCCCATGATGGGAGACACCAGAACTGGCAGACTGGTGAGGTAGCGTTTGATATCCCCGAATGCTTGTTGACAGGTTTCATCCCATACGAAGGATACACCTTTCTTCATGAGATGCAAAAAGGGCTGACATCTTCCTGAGAGGTTGGATATGAACCTCCGGATATAAGCCAGACGGCCTTGAAATCCTCGGAGTTCCCTCAAATTGCGGGGCGGTCGTATTTCTACGATGGCCTGAACTTTGTCAGGGTTCACTTAGATGCCTTTGGCGGTAATGACAAATCCCAGAAATTTACCACTAGATATACCCAGAAAGGACTTCGTAGGGTTCATCTTGAGTTGATGTTGGCGCATTAACTCGAATACCGTCTTTAAGTCTTGAATGTGATCATTTTTGAGGTGACTCTTGACGGCTATGTCATCTACGTAACATTCTACTATTTTGCGTAAATGCTCATGGAATATGTTACTCATAGCCCGTTGGTATATATCCCCGGCGTTCTTTAATCCGAAGGGCATGACCGTATAGCAATATACTCCCAACGGGGTCCGGAAGGCAGTATGCTTCTCGTCTTCAGGATGCATCTTGATCTGATTGTATCCGGAGAATCCATCCATGAAAGACATGCGTTCAAAACTGCAGGTGTTGTCGATCATGATGTCCGTAATGAGAAGAAGGAACTCATCCTTGGGGCAGGCCGCATTCAGATCTCGGTAATCGATGCAGATACGTATTTTCCTATTTTTTTTCATGACTGGGACAACGTTGGCGACCCAGTCGGGATATTGTTCTTCTCGGATGAAACCGCAGGCTATCAACTTCTTGACTTCAGCTTCGATGGCGTCCATCATGTCCGGGCGGAACCGGCGTTGGTGTTTCTTCATAGGCTTCGAGTCGGTCAATATATTGAGCTTATGAGTAGCCACCTTCGGGTCAAGGCCCGGCATGTCCTCATAATTCCACGCAAAGACGTCGATATATTCTTTTATCAGCTAGATAACTTCTTCCCGTTCAGCTGGGGAAAGATTGTTACTGATGAATATCGGTTTTGGCGAAAGTTTACCCCCAACATCAACCTGGATAACTTCGTCTTTGGTGGGAGGTTCCCTCTGTTCGAAGCGGAATTTCTACTGCGTATCCATTTGTTGAGCCCAAGAGTCATTCTCAAACTGCTCAGAATCCTGTTCGTCTGCTTCTGAGGGATCTGTCACTACCATATTTACTGATAACGTTTGTTCGAGAGCATCAGGTGAGTTGGGGGGCGACGAGCCATTCTGGGAGGAGGGAAAGATGTCCTCATCTGACTTTGAAGTCATAAGGGAGGTGGCATACGCTAACCCGAAACGAGTTTGTCGATAGCGGGGGTCGTCGCGCGGCGGCGTTCGTCTGCCTCTTCCGTAGTTGAGGCCTGGCTTTCGCTTCAAGTCGTAGCCCATGTTTTGCATGATCTTCAGCGCTTGCGGGCTGTATCGGTGAACTTGCATTTTTCCAGTATCGTCATCGAAAGGATCTTCCTGGTCAGTCGGTTGATTATGCATGCGGCCGAAGGATATTGGGCGCTGACTGCTGCAGGTAGGCAGGACAATGAAGATAGAATCCTCATGTGGTCCATACGTTGTGATGACGTTGGATGATGATGCTACTTCCTAGACATACGGATGGTAGGAGTTTATAGCTTCCAAGAATTTTTGTGCTATGGGTTCTACCTTGTCACGGGGAATGGTATATACTCGCTCAGAGGTGAGATAGACATGGCAATTTTTGTGGACTTAACACCACTGGCGTATTTAGAGTTTAAGTACGGATGTTAAGTTGAGATGACAATCGATATCAGAGATAATATGAACATGATAATCGATAGACGAATTTAGGAAGGTTTGTTCAGAGGTAATATGAATATGACAAACTCCCTGGGTTGTGACTCTATCGGGGATAGAGGCATACATCTGCTCAGAGGTAATATGGACATGGCAGTTTTTGTCTAGAGAGACTTTTTAGGGACTCTTCTGGCGTAATTTGGAGATTTGCTCAGACTGACGTAAAGCTGAAGAGGTCCTCAGTCGGCCGTCGGCTTCCCGCATAATTCGGAGGGTAAGCAGATTGCTCCCTTGCTGGCGTAAAGGCCGAGAAGTTGAGTACTCTGCCGCTTGCTTTCCCTTACGGAAATCACAGTGCTCATCTGGTTCCCCGTAAAGGTCAGATGTTGTTTTGCGTTCGGAGCATGATTTGTACTTCCGATTTGGCGCTGAGGCATCATCAGAAGTTTGGTCTGTACCGCGCGTAACAGGAGACTGATTTCTACGTGTAGAGCGCAGTGGATACTTCTGAGTTAGTGCTGAGGCTTTGCTCGAAGTTTCGTCTGTACCGCGCGTAGCGGGAGACTGATTCCTATGCGTAGAGCGCAGTGGATACTTCTGGGTCAGCGCTGAGGCTTTGCCCGAAGTTTCGTCTCTACCGCGCGTAGCGGAAGACTAAATTTTATGTGCAGGGCACGGAGGAAACAATGCTACAACCTCGTTGGTCGGAGAGGTCGGAGAGATCAGAGAGTCCACAGGAATGGTAGAGGATGTCTTGGGCATCCAGACCTTGCGCAGCTTCCTGTTGTCTTGGACGGAGAGAGAGTGAGAGCTACCATCGGTTCGAAGCATATCTTCGTAGGCAGACTGGTCGAATTGGACGACCAGTGTCTTCTTCACGGATCCCATGGATACCGCATCGTGTTGAGCAATTGCTTCCTCATTAGAAGAGAAAGATGTCCCCAGCAGAGTCGCTATCTTGTTTGTGGTATTAAACGAAAGAATGAAAATGTATTCAATATGGGGTATACACAAAACCCGCCTTCTTTTGTTTACAAACAAACTTGTACAATTTGATCCTATACGAGGATATGGGAGTATAATTTATTTAATCTGGGTAGATATTGCTATAGGTGTCTGATCTGTAGTCGATCACTTTAGCCCTTGGACCACACGATGTTGAAAAAGTGTCGTAGAAGGCAGTAAGCAGCTTCGAAGGTTGCAGAAGAGGGTGGATGCACGATGCCAAAGTCGTCGATCCCTACTCCTTGCCAAAGCTCCGGACTCTCTCTCTCTCTCTCTCTCTCTCTCTCTGGTTCGATCTTCCAATTTTTCTCGACCTTCGGTTCGATCTTCCAATTTGTCGACCTTCGGTTCGATCTTCCACTTTGTCGACCATTTTTCCTCATTGATAGAGGTCTCTATTTATAGAGTTTTAGTGACAGTGACCACTCCGTCGGTATAGAAACCGAGGAGTGGAAAGTATAGCACCCTTTTACACAACGGTTAAAGTAACCAATGCCTGCTTATAGATGATCTTTTGAATGAGCGTGTGACACGGGTCCAACTAAGGGACACAACGCGTATAATCGCTACGAAGATCACGTCATAAAAGCCACGTAGGTAGGTATCCATTGTGTAGAAGAGGTTGGCATAGAAGCCAAATATCTGTCACCATGGCATAGAAGCCCAATAGTTATCAAACCGGCATAAAAGCCGAATAGGCGTAGAAGCCGAACAGGCGTAGAAGCTGAGTGGTCGTAGAGGCCGAACAGGCGTAGAAGCCGAGTGGTCATAGAGGCCGAACAGGCGTAGAAGTTGAGTGGTCGTAGAGGCCGAACAGGCGTAGAAGCCGAATGGGCACAGAGGCCGAGTAGGCGTAGAAGCCGAATGGTCATAGAGGCCGAACAGGCGTAGAAGCCGAGTGGTCATAGAGACCGAGAGAGCACAGGAGCTGGGTGGGTGTAGAAGCCGAACAGGCGTAGAAGACGAGTGGTCATAGAGACCGAGAGAGCACAGGAGCTGGGTGGGCGTAGAAGCCGCTGTGTGCCGTGCCAGAGTGCTGATGGGGACGTCTTAGCCGGAATTACAACTTTTGAAGATATAATCAAATCTCTTGTATTAAATGTTGAGATTTGCCACCATCCTGTACATTAAATGTGGAGGCGTGTTTTTTGACGGTCTGCAACCCCTTCTGCGCATCAGTCGTAGAGACGGGCCTTGAGAAACTGTCACCGCTCTGTGCATCAGACGTAGAGACGTGCCTCGAACCCCGTACGGAGTGCAACTTTTGATGTTGCAGGCGGTTTGTTTTCCGCAGAACGTAAAACAGCTCGTGTCTGCCTGTGTAAAACAAGGCAGCGTATCCCTTTGTGCTTGAAAAAGCAGTTTACCAAATGGGATGGCGGTATTTGACAGCCTGGATCGCAGTGCTGTGCCATCATTATAGCCGTCGCCTGGGTAGTCAAGCCGAATCCCTTTGTCAGAAGTCCAGACGTCAGGTTCATTGCAGGATCTTCATTGCAGGGTCTGACAGGTTCACCTCAGAGAATACGAAGCGTCTCTTGTACACCTTAATGCTGCGTCTGTAAGAGGATGAGTTTTACGCCCTGTAGGCGATAAAGCACCCTATTTTACGCTGAAGCGGCTTGGACGTACTGTCTTATGCGGATGGTCCTTCGAGCTTTCATATTTTATGCTGTGTTCTTGGCGGAAAGGGCTCTGTTGCACGCTTGATGGCTCTGAAGGCCTCTGCTTACGCTGCTTTGTACCAATATGCCGCGTATAGTCATCCGGCGTATTTTTCATGCTTCTACAATGACTAGTGATGCCAACCTATTTGCAACGCTATCGATGAAGAAAGAAGGATACGTCTCCTTCGGTAATAACCTCAGAGGATATATTATTGGTAATGGTAACATTGGTATCCCTTCCTATCATGTCATAAAAGAAGTTTTTCTAGTATAATAATTAAAACATAATCTACTCAGCATCAGTCATCTAGCTGACCATGGTTCTGGCATTAACTTCGTAAAAGTTATATATTATATATATCAAACATCCATACGTAATATTATCTTTGAAGGGATTAGGAAAGATAATATATATATTTTTTATCTTACAAAGGAGACTAAAAATGCCGGCAGATGTCTATACGCCAACAAAGATGATATCTGGATATGGAACATGCGTATAAGGCACGCAAACATGGACATTATTGCAAGACTGTCGACAAAGAAGTTAGTAATAGCCTTATCAGAAATTACTTTCAAGAAAGATATGGTATGTGCTAATTGTGAAAATAATAAAGCTACTAAATCTCTCTTTAAGTCAATCAACACAGTAAGTACCTCTAGACCAGTTCAACTCTTGCATATGGACTTGTTTGGACCTAGTAGAGTCGTCAGTCTTGACGGTAAGCTTTATGCTTATGTCATTGTTGATGATTTTTTTATATATACATGGTTTTATTTTCTTGCAAACAAAAATGAAGCTTTTTCTGAATTTATTACTTTTTGCAAAAAGTTTTAAAATGAAAAAGGTTTCAAGATTGCTCGTATCCGTAGAGATCATAGAAGCAAATTCGAAAATAGTGATTTCAAACTACTTTGCAATAAAAATAGTTTTTTCATGAATTTTATTGTCCTAGAAGTCCTCAACGAAATGATATTTTGGAGCGGAAGAATAGAACTCTTAGCGATATGGCTAGAGTTATGTTAAATCAGTATAACTTTTCAAAAAAAAAATTTGGGCTTAAGCAGTAATTACAGCATGTCATATTTTGAATATGGTGCTTATTCGATCTATCTCGAAGAAAATCCCCTATGAACTTTTATCACTACCACATTCTAAAAATATTGGTAATTTTGTAATTTTATTTATTATAAGTATTGTGTGTATTTATTTTAAATAATTGCATGATGTGTGTATATATATATTATATATATAATGTTCTTTAATGCATGAGTTAGTGGACTAGACCTAGAAGCCCACTAGATGAACCCTGGCCGAATTATAGGGTTATAGATTTTAATTAGTAATTTTTTGGGATTAAATATTGGGTGTATAAATTATTCTTGTAATTTTATTTGATTGTTGTACCTTAACGTTGCTTCGATATTGGGAGCGGTACACTAGCTTTTGCCTTCCAACAAATTTTATACCATTGTCCTAGACGTGCCAGTCTTCTATTCTGACCTTTGTGTAACTTATAAATATGCTCTCATGTACTTCATTTTAGTCGCACAATATTCGATATGGACGTTTATTTTTAGTTTTAAATAAATTTGACTTTGTATCTTTGTGCGTTTCAATCAAAATTGGAGACACAATCTTGACCCATTTTGTGCAACCCAAATTATGACAATATTCTATTCTGAGTCTTCTATGTCCATGATACTTGTGTCTCACCTAATTTTAATCCCATGTAATTCCAATTTATTTAAGAACACCATTTACATTAATTTTAATTAAATTGGTGTAAGGACACAACTTGACCCAAAACAAGACCCTACAGCAAACCAAACCCCTACTCACACCCTCAAGACTCATACTAAATACCACACACCCTTTTTAACCATTACATCACACTAAACATGGTTTTTTCCCTCATCCAATCCCAATTCTCACCTTTTGTACAATTTTTTAATTTTTGGGGGCTTTTATGCAAAAGTGCAATGAGGTGTTACCATCCTATTGGTCAAAGGCAATAAAGAAAACCTCATTCCCTCTTTGAACGGTTTAACTCTCTCCCTCTCTCCCTTTTTTGTTTGTACACTCCCCTTCATGTTGAATCTTGGCCCTTCATTCAAAATGAAGCACCATCCTCACCGCATACACTTCCCTATATATAATCCCTCAACCTCACCCCTTTCCCAAAGCCATCCCCCATCCGAAGGAACACTTGGCCGGCCCTAATCCCTAGGTTGCCATTATCTTCTTTTTCCTCATGCAAAACTCCTCTCTCTATTATATTTCTCATCACCTACATCAAACAACATCTAACCCTAAAGCTAACCCTAACCTTCATCCCTGCCGGAACTCCATCCGACCTTCCTCCGGCCATGACAGCCACCACTGCAACCGGTCAGGACCACCCACCTCAGCAGCATCTCCACCACCTGAACACCTACGACATAACCGACATCACCATCTGCCACGACCGCCTCCCCTTCCCACGATTGACTGTGCCACCACCCACTCCATCTCCGTTCACCGGTCATCATCCCCGCTGAGCCACGACTCTCCTCACCGCTCGAACCAAGCATCCCTTAGCACAGCTCCGCCCCACGACTCCTCCACCACTTCCCCTTGACTCCTCTCCCCTCGCCGGACTTCCTTCACCATTAAAATCGCCACCAACGTCGATCCCTCCGTCTCAACCTCCCTCTTCCCCATGCTTCTTCGTCGGAGCCCAATAGCAGTCACTCGCCCTGGACTTTAACCTATGACCTCCTATCCCTCACCGTCGACTTCTCTACCCCGATCTCCTTCTCCTACACCCCTACCATCCTCGTCACATCAGCCCTCCTCGCCTGAGCCTCCTCCGGCAGCCTCTTAACCATCATTAACACCTTTATCATCAACATCATCATTGTAAACTCTCTCGCCCAAAATTAGGTCTAATTGGCATAGATAGAGAAACTAGGGCTAGTTTATATCCAATTAGAAATAGAACAAAGTATTTTATTTAATTTTATAATATTTATATCACTTAGTGCACCTTACCGTTGCTTCAATAATTGGAGCACTATACTAGTCATTGCCTTCCTACAAATTTCACATCCTTCTCGTAGACGTGCCAGTCATCTATTCTGACCTTTGTGTAACTTATAATTATGCTCTATTGTGCTATATTTTAGTCGTACAATATTCATCGCAGACGTTTATATTTAATTCAAAATAAATTCAACTTTGTATCCTTGTGCATTCCAATCAAAATTGGAGACACAATTTTGACCCGTTTGTGCAACCCAAATTATGACAATATTCTATTTTGAGCCCTCTATGTTTATGACACTTGTGTCCCACCTAATTTTAGCTCTATGTACTTTTAATTAATTCAAGAATACTATGCATTAATTTTAATTAATTTAATCCAATTTCCATCTTTGTATAATTTTTTCAATTATTGGGCACTTTTATGCAAAAGTACATTAAGGTGTCTACGCCATTGGACAAAAAACATGTAGAAACCCCATTTTCTTTTATTGATTGGTCATGTGGTTTTCCCCGTGATTTTTGGATTGTGTAACACTCAACATTACCCCCTCATCTAATCCTAGCCATGCATTTTAAACTATGCAATCCTAGCTCTCCAAACATCTCCATGTGAAGCCAAGGCCCAATCCCAAGGATGTTAACCAAGCCCACCTCCTTAGGTCAACCCCCAAAACCCTACTTTTCTACATGTATAAATATACAACTTTTCCTTTTTTTCTCTTTAGTTTTCCAAAACCCAAACCCTACGCTACACTTAGCCGAATTCACATCCCTCTCCCTGTTCACCTCCTTCCTCCCAACCGCCGGAGCGAACCGTCGGCCGCTGTCCCTCGACTCACCCAGAGCACCACCCTGCACATGCCTCTCCTCCACCATCTCCTCCCAGACCTCCTACTCTTTCCGGCCATCTCCTCGCGGCCACGACCATCCTCTTCATCCTCTTCCTCCTCTTCTTTCTGTCAACTCCATCGTCCCCGGCCAACTCGCCAGAGCCGACTCCTTCGCCTCTGCAACAGTCCCCAGCACCACCATCACAGCCTCCTCCACCTTCAACTCCCTCATGACCGAAGCAGTCTCGCCTGAAGCCGCCGCCACTGCTGCCATCATCTCCACTCCCATCTTCTTCCAGTAGCCTGAGATCCCGCCAACCGACAACCAGCATCTTGCCGGAGATGACTCCCCATGCCTGAACCACCCCACCCCCGACGTTCCTCGACTCCCTTCCTCCCTGAGAAGCACCTCCCTGACCACCCTCACCTCTCGTCGGACTACCCTCGACCCGGCAGAGTCAACACAACACCATCACCACCCCATCTCCTTCCTGTCCTAGACTCCCTCTCGTCTGAGACCTACGCCACTCGCCAACACCTGCACGACCATTCCTTCCATCGTCCCGGCCATCCCCCACCTCACCCTTTGACTCCATAACCACCATGAGCCACCATCTCCCCCGCTGACCCGCCTGAACCATGGCTACACCACCACCACCTCTCCCTGCTCAACTTCTCCTTATCATCTCCTTCCTCCTCCTCGATAACACCTACACCCGTCTGAACCCGACTGTAAAACCACCCTGGACCCGCCTGACCTCAACCCGGCTTTGCCCTATCCTTCTCCTCGGCCGCCTGAGCCCTGGCCGGAGCAGCAGCCTCCTTTCCTAACCTACATTATCATCATCATCACCATTATAATCATAATCATCACCCCCTTAATCCTTATTATTATCATTCCAATCGTTAATCATTATTATCACCATTAATCTTCATCATCATCTCATCATCTCATCATCATCATCATTATCATCCCTATCATCACCCTAATTATTGACCTAATCATCACCAATCATCAACATCATCACCCTCGTCATCATCATCAACATCGATATCATCGTCGTCATCATGGACCCGTCACCCTCACCAAAGATGACCTACAGCAGTCACCCTCGATCCTCGTGCCTGTGTACGCTAATCTCGAGTTTCGAACCTGTCCCTCTCCTTTTATTTTATATGTGCTTTTGATTAGTTTTGCTTCATGGTTCAGATTAGTTGTTATGCGTCCAGACCGTGTCGGTAAACCCAATGATTAATATGCTCGTACGTGTGTGTGTATGCATATAATATTAGTTGTTATATATATATATAAATATATGGATATACATATATGTAATTAAATGCTAAAACCTAATTATGACTATATATGTGTTTATTTGCTGTACGACCCTCGGACACTGTGGATTTTCTCGAATATTTGCATATTACTTTGTGACCTGAATATTAGGGAATTGTTTGTCTTGTGTACACTGACGTACTGGCTAGACATGTATTAGTTTGACTGTCTGATTTGATACAATATTGAAGACGTAACATCGGCGTAATTTGATGCACATTTGACCCTGTTAGTTGACCAGTGTCACCCCTAGCGTACCCTCTGAGTCCAGTCTAATTATGGTTATGTATGTGCTAGTGTAATGGCTGATATTATATTGTATTATATTATATGTATATAGGACTATTGGATTATTCTATGAGACTTCTGGAGCAGGTTATTGGTACTACGCAGCTTTCTTGCCAGGCAAGTATACCTTGCCATTGTACTATAATTTATATTCTATATGATGCATGTATTTTATTTCTGTTATTTAGTTCATATATTTTAACTGTTATATAAACTGTGCGTCCAAGGAAACTTGGGTGCAACGACAGTGTCGTCGTATTCTATTTTTATTATGTATATGCATTGACCTAGTTTATGAGACCACCCCATTATCATGAGGCATCATTAGGTTTCATTGGCCGTGACACATCTGTTACACGAGTGTGAGTCTCATATAGATCACGGACTTGCGTGCCGGGTTTTGCCTTCTGTACGTATGGGACGTGTGTTAGGGATAACTGCTGTTAGAAATTGCATGCTAGAAGACTTGGCAGTTATTAGAGGTATTATAGTGTCATGGATGTGACATGCTTAGAGCATGGGGTGGGAAGAACAACAAGTAAGACATTTGGGCTCCTTTGTACTTTTCTTGTGTAACCCGTACGCTCCGCCAGAGATGCACGGTCGTGATAACCACTATATATTATATATTATCAGGTGGCCTCTTCCATTCAAAAGACGACATGCTTTGTAGGCCCCTGAATCTCCAAGAGAATCATGCCAATCCCATTTTAGCCAGATATCCCACGTGTTGGAAAGTTGTTCTCAAACTGCATTCACATAGACGGTTAGGTAACCCATTGGATGTTTATTTTATAATACTTATTGGCATGCTTCTATGTATCTTGTTATGTCCCTCTGAGGACTTGGTCCCTTTCCAGGTGTAGATGTTCATGACTTAGTAGGAGCGCATATCCGGACTTGCTACTTATATTTTGAGGAGGTCTTCTCTTTGAGCCTCGTGATTATTAGTTGATGTATTTGTTTTGTTTATTTTATATTCTAGTTTGGCAGAGGATTTGTTTCCACCCGACTATTATTCATTAATACTTCATACTGAGATTTAGTTACATAGTTATTGGTTCTTTATTTATTTACGATTTCTGTGGATGAGATTTAGTTATGTCCTATGACTTGTGATAGATATATACTTATGAATTATTGTTCATAATACATCGTATGTATGTGTTATGGTTTACATATATTGGAGTCTTTATATACATATGGCTGGCTTGCTTATGTATTCCTAGTCCTATATATTTTGGGACTGGGGTATAACATATTTTTAGTGGTGGCCCATGCAGGTCAAAATCATATTGTCTTCGTTATTGTACCGAACAAGCCTGCAAATAGTATTAGAGTATAGGATCTCATCCACAATTGACTATGACTCATCTTCCTTCCCATCTATCATATTTGAATAATTGCATCCTGCTTGATTCATGTACTTTTCTAATAGTTCCTTGAGTATAGCCTTCTACTAGAATATAGGAATCCTTGTTGTTAGGATGATAATTAGGGTAACTTCCCTATTAAGAATACAACTAGAATATTAATACATCACTAAGTTTAGAATACCTAATGAACCCTAGCATCCCTTACCTGTAGATTGGTTTGCCATTATCCCTTGACATGTTCATGAATGATTTGAGTGTAACATAGACACTACTAGAGCTAGTTAAAAATTTGACCATATTGTTTGACCCTAGCATTGAGGAACCAATAGAAATCCAAGATTGAATATTAGGACTAAACCTAACTTTCATAGTAAGATAGTATTAGAAAACTATAAACTTAGCTTCTTTACTTGATATTTTCAGATAGTGCCTTAGAAAGCCAAGAGGAATGAATATAATATTTCTCTTGATCATACCTCAAACACAGAGATTAGCATACCACCTTTCCTTAAGAAACCATGATATTATCAAGAGTCTTTCTATTCTTAATTTCATAACTTATTCCTCCGAAACCTTAATGTTCGCTACTTGAGAGGCGACTAATTATGCTTTTCTTTTCTTCATCTTTCAATTCATGCTACATAACTCTTCTGATTATAGGCCAAGTAATTTTCTTTTATGTTAAGGATATATAGTTTGCTAGGATTATAGTTGTAATATTAAATTTTGAAAATTTGTGCTTAGTAGTTAGAACTTGATAAGTTTGAGTTGTTCTTGTAGATTGTGACTTGATGATTATCCTTTAGTTTTGAATCACGTAATTTGTACCCATATCTCCATATAGATTATACCTTCTTTCATCATAATCCAACATAATTATATTTTCTGTACTACCTTGACTTATGCCGATATTATAGCCTAGTTTTGCTAGCTTATTCCTTTATCGAGCTTGTTCATGACATATGTGTTATTGGGGCCTGATCAACCACACAATGATACAATTGTCTAATCAGAATCAGTGTATTACAGTCTGGACAACCTTAGTACACTAGGTTCGCTCTTCGAATGACTACTTATGTAGATTGAGATAAAAATTGACTTAGCTTCTTAGACGAATGTACTTGCCCTCTAGACATGTCTGAGCATATCGTATCGGTTACATAACTGTACTGATACGAGCATGCTAATTAGAATTTACCAAATAGGATTTTAATCCACAACTGCCTTGACCACTCCATTTTGAATTCTTTAAACGCCTTGATCCCCATACTTGTATTCTATCACCTCCATCTTGAATTCTTTATTATTGTTTTCCATCTTCCCCTATTTCGGAAAGACGAACGCTCGTGCTTGGTATAAGTTTGATACACAGAGAGTACTAGATATACCCCATAGACCAATCATATGACTTGGTAACTATCTTTTATAATTGATTAAGGGCATATCATATTTGATATAATTTGTTTGTTAAAACTTTTAAGGAATTGAATAGCAAGATTAAACTTTGAGGATATTTTTCTTAAGTATATAGCCTTATATGATGGATGGGTAAATTCTAAGTTGGATAGAAGTTGCATTGTCAACTTGAGATAAAATTTTTTAGATTATTATCAAGTAAGATTAGATTGAGAGATTAAGTCATTTTAAATATTGAGAATTTTAGAAGAATAATTAAGATAATGAGGATTTAATAAATTTTAATATTGCGGACCAAATGTTTATACTTTAAGCACATGATTTAGATTTAGAAAACTGAAGATTGAATCATCGATTTAAACTTTGAGGATAAATATAGAATTTTAGACTTGAACATTGGTGGATTGAATTTAAAATTTTATAATTTGATGATTTGAAGTAAAAAGTTTAACTTTGATTGTTGGAACACCTATTTGAAATACTGAGGATGAAAATTAAAATTTAAAATTGGAAGAGTACAAAATTCATAAGTTGAAAATAGGAATAATATTTTATTAGAATAATTTTTTAAAGGAGATTATGATAGTTGGAGATATTAGTGTAAAAATTTGGTATGGGTTATTTAAATCTTGAAGATGTTGTATGGATTGACTTAAATTTGGATGTCGATGATTTAAAAAATTGAGAAGAGATTACAATATGTTAAATTTTAATTTAAACAGTGGTTATTTTAAATTTAAAGAGATTGCGATAAATTGAAAAGATTTTGTTATTTAAAATTTTGGAAGAGATTGCAATAGACTTGCCTTATGTACGAATGTGAAGGATTTAACAAGTTATGCCTTATTTTAATTTCTAGGACGAAATTATTTTAAGTTGGGTTGATTGTAAACCCCCTCGCCCAAAATTAGGCCTACTTGGCATAGATAGAGAAACTAGGGCTAGTTTGTATACAATTGAAAATAGAACACAGTATTTTATTTAATTTTGTAATATTTATGTCACTTAGTGCACCTTACCGTTGCTTCGATAATTGGAGTATTACACTAGCCATTGTCTTCCTACAAATTTCACATTCTTGTCCTAGACGTGCCAGTCATCTATTCTGACCTTTGTGTAACTTATAATTATGCTATCTTTTGCTATATTTTAGTCGCATAATATTGGTCGCAGACGTTTATATTTAATTCAAAATAAATTCAACTTTGTATCCTTGTACGTTCCAATCAAAATTGGAGACACAATCTTGACCCGTTTTGTGCAACCCAAATTATGACAATATTCTATTTTGAGCCCTCTATGTCTATGATACTTGTGTCCCACCTAATTTTAGCCCCATGTACTTCTAATTAATTCAAGAACACCTTATGCATTAATTTTAATTAATTTAATCTAATTTCCATCTTTGTGTAATTTTTCTAATTATTGGGCATTTTTAAGCAAAAGTGCATTAAGGTGGCCACACAATTGGACAAAACACATGTAGAAACCCTATTTTCCTTTATTGATTGGTTATGTAATTTTTTTCATGATTTTTGGAGTATGTACACTCAACATCACCCCCTCATCTAATCCTAGCCATGCATTTTAAACCATGCAATCCTAGCCCTCCAAACATCTCCATATGAAGCCAAGGCCCAATCCTAAGGATGTTAAACAAGCCCACCTCCCTAGGTCAACCCCCAAAACCCTACTTTTCTACATGTATAAATATACTACTCTCACCTTTTTCTCTTTAGTTTTCAAAAACCCAAACCCTATGCCACACGTAGCCGAATTCACATCCCTCTCCATGTTCACCACCTTCCTCCCAAACGCCAGAGCCAACCACCGATCGCTGTCCCTCGACTCGCCCAGAGCAACACCCTGCACACGCCTCTCCTCCACCATCTTCTCCCTGACCTCCTCCTCTTCCCGGCCATCTCCCCGCGGCCACGACCATCTTCTTCATCCTCTTCCTCCTCTTCTTCTTGTCCACTCCATCATCCCCGGCCAACTCATCAGAGTCGACTCCTCCGCCTCTGTAACAGTCCCCAGCACCACCATTACAGCCTCCTCCACCTTCAACTCCCTCCCGACCAGAGCAGTCTCGCCTAAAGCTGCTGCCACTAAGGCCATCATCTCCACTCCCATCTTCTTTCCGTAGCCTGAGATCCCGTCGACCGGCGACCAACATCTCGTCTGAGACGACTCCCTGTTTGATAATTAAAAATAGGTTTATACGAAACCCTTTCTTAGGTTTGCAAACAAGAAGTACTATTAATCCTATACGAGGATATCAAGTACAAAATTTAATCTGGGTAAATATTTCTATAGGAATCTGATCTGCAGTCGATCACTTTGTCCTTTAGACCACACGATGATGAAGAAGTGCTGTAGAAGAAGGAATAGCTTCAAAGATTGCAAGAGGGAGTGGATGCTCGATGCTAAGATCGTCGATCACTACTCTCTGTCTGTGCTCTGGATTCTTCTCTCTTCGATTTTTTGACTTCTGTCTCTCAAAGATCAAAATCTGATCCCAATAAATTTGACCTCTTCAACCTTTTGACCTCCATGGATGGAGGTCTCTATTTATAGGCGTAGAAACTGAACAGCGGAGAGAACCGCACCTTTTACGCGACGGTTATCACAACTGCTACCCACGTATAAATGATCTTCTAAATAAGCGTGTGATGCATGTCCCATTAAGAGATAATGCGTATAACTGCTACGAAGATCACGACATGGAAGTCACGTAGGTAACTGCCCCTCGCGTAGAGATAATTGGCGTAGAAGCCAAATAACTGTCTCGTTGGCGTAAAAACCAAATAGCTGTTCTGATGGCGTAAAGGCCAAGTAGGCATAGAAGCCCAATAGCTGACATATAGGCGTAGAAGCCCGATAGCTGTCAGGTTTGCGTAGAAGCCAAGTAGGCATAGAAACCTGATGCTGCATAGATAGGTTGCCGGCGTAAAGGTAACCAGTCATTCATCCTTGACTGAGGTCTTGAGCGTATTCTGGATCAGATAGCCTATTCACATACCTTTGTTAATATAGCCTAGGTTGGCGTATTTCAAGGAGATAGTATACGGCGTACTCCTATAGTTGAAAATAGCCAGGTTGGCGTATTTCGAGAAGATAGCATACAGCGTACTCCTATAGTTGAAAATAGTCTGATGGCGTAATGTGCAGGGATGGTGATATGGACGTATTATCCCTAATTATAGCTCTCCCAGTCATTGGAAATAGAACAAAATCTCGTACATTAAATGCAGAGATCTGCCCCTATCTCGTGCATTAATTACAGAAACATACCTAGGGCTCTGTACGAAGAGCAGCTTTTGACGTGGCGGTCAGTTTTGTCTCATCTTGAGCATAAAAGCTCATGGCTGCCTGTGTGAAACTAGGCAGCGTATTCCTTGAATGCGTAGATGATGACTTAAATCAAGGCTTTGTTACTAAACGACAGTCTGGAGCTCTGTGCCGAATTATCATTACAGCCATCGTCTTTATGGTCGTGCAGTACTCTTTGTCAGGAGTCAGGTTCATTGTACTGTCTGACAGGTTCATTCGAGGAATACGAAGCGTTCCTCGTACACTTCCATGCTGTATTAAAGGCAGATGAGTTTTTATGCCATAAAGGCGAGGTAGTAACCTTTTTACGCTGAAGCAGTCTGAAATACTGCATTACGCGGGTTGTTCTGGAGCTATATTTTACGCTGAACAGCGTTGAAGCTCTGCTGTACGCCAATGGCTCTGAAGTCATGTTTTATGCCGTACAACACTGAAACTCTACTTTACGCGGGTTTTATACATGTTGCGTATAATCCTGTAGCGTATTTTTTATGCTTCTACAAGACCCCCTTCAAAGTTTTCAAATTTTTCGTAATTTAAAATACTTTGAATGAAGCATGAAATGGTTAAATCTGACTCGTTCCTCGGGGCTGATTTCTCGACAGATTTTTGGGAGTTTGTTGGGATTCGGTGTGTTCTCCTCTGCCTATAAAAAGGCGACTGAGTTAACCTGTTTCTTACCATATTTCCTTCACCACACAGAAATGATTGCCGAACTTCGTCGGGTCAACTTGAGGAAGAAGAAGATCATGTTCTTCCAGCATATAAGGAGCCAAAAAAGAAGGCGTCTTCTAGCAAATGTCCTCTGCAACAATGGATCATGGAAGGATATCATAGCTTCCTTTGCTCGGGATGATCAGCAATTCCATATGGCGATTCGTCCAGGAGAGAGGAAGGGTCACATTCGACCACACAGCTTACAAGCTGTATTTTCTTCCATCATGATGGTAGACGAGGGTAGACAGTCTAGCCCTGTCTTCCAGTATTGAGTTGGGTTTGAATCCCTACTCAATCTGTCATGGCGTATAGAGGGTGGGCTTGAATAATTTATACAAGTCCAGTTATGTATCCTCCCGCTATTGATTATTTTCTTGTTCATCGACTGTGGAAGTCGATAAACTGCTGTAGAAGATGAAAAAGATCTCCACCAATATAATAACCTGGCACAACAGATTCTTGGTGTGATCTTAAGTGAAAATGAGAAACCCTTTGTAGAAAAAGGATTTCCATCATATGTAATCATGAATATAAAAAACCCTTTGTAGACTGGATTTCCATCATATGTAATCATGATTAATAAAATTGTCTTCTTTTACGCATCTAATGATTTGCCATATTTTGCTGTGATAAAGTCTGAATAACTTTACGCCGACTCTGATAAAAAGAGTATCTAATCTCGTCCTGTCTTTTACGCGTAGCTGAAGACGTGTAGAAAGCTGCTTAGCATATAAGTTGAAGATCCAAACTGTCATGCTATTTTGGAGAAAGAGTCGCGTAGAATTCTGAACTGTCACTTCTTTGATAAGAAGAATTCTTGTTCAGACCATCATCTTCAAGAATGATTTCTCAAAAATCTCTTGAAGTAGGGCGAGATGGCTGTCAAAACTGGCCATGTTTGAATTATAGAGAAAATATTTTGACTGGATTTTGGATGAACTTCCAATCGACCCAAGAAGAAGATTCATTTTCAATGCGGACCTCTGTATGTTTAGGATACTTGGGATATTTTGAGGCCAAGAAGAAGCATATTTTGCGTGAACCCTTGTAATTGTCCGTCTTGAGAATTGTTCAGATATACGCATACTCTGGCCTGCGTATTTTAATACGGAAAGTCATAGATCCGTAATATAGATGAGCATAAAATTATAGGTTTGTAGACTCTCGAGCGTAAAAGCTGCTGAGCATAAGAGCATCCAGGCATAAAATCGTAGATTTATAGCCTCTAAAAAAAACTTCCGAGCGTGAAGTCGTAGATTTGTAGCCTCTGAGCGTAAAAAGCTTCTGAGCGTGAAATCATAGATTTGTAGCCTCTAAGCGTGAAGTCATAGGTTTGTAGCCTCTCGAGCGTAAAAGCTACCGAGCATAAAAGCATCCGGGCATAAAACCATAGACTTGTGGCCTCTGAGCGTAAAACCGTAGATTTATAGCCTCTTAAGCGTAAAAGCTCCTTAGCATAAAAATCGTAGATCTGCTCTGCATGAAAAACTTTTTGAATTCGCTGACTGTCCGTCTTTCCTAAATGATAGGCTGACGTGTTCTCCAATCATAACCGAATATTAAATATTAGATTTGGTTAGGGATTCGAAAAGTTTATCTGAACTCTATAAATATCCCAAGGCCTTCAGAGAAGAAACTCTTCATCTGTCTTTTTCGAAAATCCTTTGTTTATTTGAGAGCTCATCTTCGTCTCTTCTCTTGAGAACTCTGAGTTTTAGCCATGGCACTGAAACCAACTTCCACCTCGAAGGGAAAGAAAGCTGCCTCTTCTTCTCGCTCCTCTGCTCAAGTACGAGCGACTCCCATTGAGCAGAGTGACCCTCGCTCTGAACGAAGTGTCCCACCGTCAAGCTGTCCACCAGGCGTCATAGGTAAAGCTTTTGGGACGACAAAAACAAAGAAAACCCTTCGCACACGTTGTAAGTGAACGCACTAGGTCATCTTCTATGCTGAGAGCCTCTTCGAGGAAGATGATGCACAGAGATATTTTATCATTTACGCTCACATTCCTAATGTGTCAGTGTAAAAACTCCATATTTTCGTAGTCTGGCGTAAAAGCTTTGACTGTCAAAATTTGGCGTATACCACAAACTTTGAGTGTTACGCTCTGGATGAAAATTCTGGCGTAATAACTCAAATTTTGGCAGTCTGGCATAAAAACACAGACTGTCAGATTTTTGTGTATACTGCCAATCTTGAATTTTATGCCTCGGAAATAGGATCCAGCGTAAAAACTCAAGTTTTTACAGTCTTGGCGTAAAAGCACAAACTGTTGATCTTTGGCGTAAGCTACAAGACTGTAATGTCTAGTATAGAAACTGACTTGTTCTTCTTATATTTTGTAGTAGACTTACAGATCCCTCTGTTGGCTGAGGTGATGGATTCTGCTGCTGGGATGCTGAACTCCAATTTCCTGGAGGATTTGTCCCATATGATATTCCCTATTTCTGGAACCCAGTATCCTGAAGGAAGGGGAATTATGATATCGTCTCAAGGAGAATGAATGCTGTTGAGTATGATCAACGGGGAGCCCCTGACATATCTAGATGGGGCCAAATATATAAAACCAGCTTTCCTATTCGGGGATATGATTGATAAACAATCCCAGACGAAGCCCAAGAAGGAGAACTGAGTTTTTACTGTTGGGGGCATAGTCATGTACCTGCCCAGGATGCCAAGAGATTACCCTATCTCGATATTCTTCCATGCCATGCATCCGAGGAAGATATCGTGGACCCTGACCCCTAATCTTCACGGCCAGCCGGGGAAGATATTTTATCAAAAAGGATCAGACTAAGGATTATTTGTGAGCCGCCCTTCAGGCCCTATCATGACTTTCAGGGGATTACAGTCGGGCAGCATCCCAAGTGAAGACACTTCACTGCTCCAGCCAGTCCAATTATCAACTTTTTGTAATGACTTCATAGGGCATGAAGGATTATACCCCAAGGTTAATCCTCGGACCAACGGGTGGCTTACCCCTGGAAATCTTCGATGGGCTCATTTAGCTGCCTGGGCCCTGAAGCATTTTTAGATAGAGCTGGAGAGCATTGGTCTATTCGCGGCTATAAGTGCTAGCAGTGTTGGGTTACCTCCCAACCCCAACCTATTTTTGGCATTGATGGAGCGGTATATCTCGCTCACTGGGACTTTCGCCACTCTGCTAGGGGAGTTGGGATTGGCTCTTCACGAGATGGCAGATATTTCAAGACTGCCAATGGGGGATACTCCTTATGAAGAGTATGTTCCCACAAACAGAGAGCTGGGGGATACAAACCCTCGGGTAGTGGCAGTGTACCAGGAGCTAATGAGCCATTATCTTCCGTGCACCACCTTCTATAATGAGCCTTCTGATTTGGCTCATACCAACAAATGGGCGTCCTATCTCTTCTT
The DNA here is from genome assembly GCA_036927795.1 of Iris macrosiphon. Lineage (NCBI taxonomy): Eukaryota > Viridiplantae > Streptophyta > Magnoliopsida > Asparagales > Iridaceae > Iris > Iris macrosiphon. Next base: position 75,993,210 of record JAYESA010000019.1, on the reverse strand, counting down.
TCATCAGGCCAGAGATGCTAAGCCAGACAAAGTTGTAGATAGCAGGAATAAGCCTTTGAACTTTCTGAGCGTGCTTAATGCTCAAATAGTCGATGATCTTATTGAAGACGCTGGGGCTTCAGATCAAGTTCTCGATGAAGGGATTGGGAATTATCCTGTAGGTACTAAAGTCTACAGTTATATGAGGCATTACCGCAGGCCTCTGTCAAGGGAAGCTCAACTTGCTGGCTTCCTCTCTGTATGGCTACGCAGATTGGTAGTACCTGGCATTGCATCTTCGGATCACATTCATCGTAACACCTCATGGCCTGCAGTGCATTTGGTGTTTGGGGCAAGACTGGGCCTGCTCCCTGCCATGATATGTTGGATACAAGCTGGCCTGAGGGCCATTACTGATGGGATACTTGCAGACGAAACATGACGTAAAAGCTTTCCCAGGGTAGAATTACCATTCCTATATCTGATGGGATAGTTAATTCTTTATAACCCCAGGGTGATGTCTCCCGTCTCTGCCAGTAGTTCAGGAAATAATTTCTTGTTGAATTAGAAGAATTCCACTTGGAATGTGACCACCGTCGTGGACTGTCGACGAGCATTAAATTTTGCTCATAGCTGGAAGCTCTTCTGTATCGTCCCCACTGTACATCTTAATCAACAGGGGACGAGACTTCAGGATTCAGGTGAAAGGAAGACCGTTCTTTCTCCTAAAGCTTTTTATTGTTTGGTCTGTATTAGACCTTCCCATTTGTTATACAGAAGTGAAGACCATTGCTTCTTGGAGCCATATCTGCCTAGTCGGTTCACCAGGCAGTTTGGGTATGACCGATTGTATGTGGTAAATGCCATCACCAGCTTCAAGTCCAGAGGTGGACTTATTGATGGAGCGAGAGGATGGCGGTACTTCATAATGGGTTGTACTGGAGCAGCCTTTACTGTGCCCACGACTTCACTCTCCATGGAGTTGCACATCCTCCATTCGTACACCCAATTTTATGTGGCCATCAATACCTTCCATCGTGATTTTGATATGCGTGGAAGTTTTAGGATGCCCCCTCATAAGTCTACTAGAATAGAGAAAGTCCTATCAGTTTCCTCTGACGAAGGTGAAGACTCTGTCGATCCAGATGAGTTTTTGTTGACAGTACCGAGAGGCATAATACCTCCGCCTGCAGAGCCTCTTGTTATCCCCAGTAAGCGAAGGGCTCATATTCTGAAAGAGACTTCCCCTCACAAGAAAAAAAAGACTGTTAGTGGTCCTGTCAGGACTTCCAGCCATGAGGCTTCTAGGAGTGAACCTGCTGTTTTCCCTGTTGGGGATGATTTTTTGACTAGAGGTCCTTCGCCTATTAGAGAGGAAACCTCCACAATTCCGGTTGACAATGCCGGAGTTTCTTTGCTCGAGACTGCTGTTGCTGCTACCGCTTCAGGTAGTGCTACGAGATCACCTTCGAGGCTGAGCAAATTAAGGATCACTTTATCCAGCCCAATAATGGGTCCAGCTCCTTCTTTATCTATAAGTATCTCCAGCGAGATTCCATCTGATGAACCTCGATTGGATCTGGGTGAAGACTTGGATGACTACCCTTAGTCGTCATTTGGTGCACCCTTCTTTTTAGCTGTATTGGCTTACTTAACATCATTAAGAAATAATTTAGCTGTATTGGCTGCAGACGCGACATATATACCATCGGCCATGGGTAAATATCGTCTTTACGCCTCTTTTTTGAAAAATGAATATCAGGTTGATATTAACTTTCTTTTGTCTTCTTTTCAAGGGAAGACATCTACGGGGAGGACAGCGTCGACGCAACCTTTGGCTTTGTTGAGGCTCCCGCCGATGAAACGGTAGTGCTCGACCTTGAAGAGGCAACATTTTCGGGTGCTGGCTCGCCTAACACAGTCTCGATATGTTCAGAGGAGGATGAGCCTGTTATCACGACTATGCCTCCTCTGAATATGTCAGCCACTTCGACTGTTGTTGGTGCCTCTACTTTTGTTGCACCGTCTGCTAAAGCGACGACTGTGACGACACCCTCTGCAGTCGTTCCTGGAAGGAGATTCACCGACATTGCAGCTACTCCCAGCGTCCATTCGGATTTCGCCATGCTAATTGAGCAGTATACTAGCATTTTCTATATCACTTTGAAAATGCTGATATCAATGGTGCTGGAGAAGAATCTAGGCTTCGAATCTCTGAAGATATCCTCTCAGCTCTCGATAGTGCCGATCAGGAATTTCAACGACGCTGGGAGAGCTGATGCGCTGGAGCAAATAGTTAATGGTTTAGAATAACCCATTAATAATTATTTTTAACTATCCCAAGGCAGCATTGATGACCTGATTCAGGCTGAGTATGATTCCATGACTGCGAGGCTTGTTGGGGATATGGAAACTCTGAGCAAATCCATCGAGGCACAGCAGCAAGAGATGAATGAAGAGTATGCCGTATTGGGGTATGTCATTCCCCAGCTGGCTAAGTGCGAGGCCGAATATGAGGAAGAGGCAGCGAAGGTCCGCAAATTGAAAGATGAACTTGCTCAGGCAGAGGAGAGGGTTCTCGCTTCATCGACAGCTAGAGATGTGTTGAAGGACCGAATAAAAGTGGCTCAGCAAAACCTAACCCATGTGGGTGTCATCCACGTAGGTTTTGTACATGCTCGGTCTGAATTGTCTGCCTTGAACAATGAGGAAGCAAGGTTGGAGCGGGCTCGCGCTACAGTTTTGAGCTCCAGGAATGAGAGAATGGCCTCTCTGGCGTGACAGATTCGCGACTTAACTGCTTCTCCCAAATGATGTACCTTTTGCTTTTATATGTACTAGCTCTTTCTGGAGATAATAAAGAGACTTTATCTGACTTTGGTGGACCCATCATTTTTTTGAATATAAATGATAGGTTCGGGTGAAAGTGATATCAGAGGTAATATGGACGTGATATACTTTCGGTAAGCTTCAGCTGGATATATCTATTCAGAGGTTATATGGACATGATAGAATATGATCCAACTAAATTTGTGTACTAAACACTATCAGAGGTAATATGGACGTGATAGGTTTTGAATTTCCAAATTAGTTAAACATATCTATTCAGAGGTTATATGGACATGATAGAATATGATCCAACTAGTTCTTTGGACGTAGTGTTGTCAGAACGAGATCTTCACCATACTCCATTGAGTAAAGGAGATTAAGCAAAGTACCTCTTCAGGAATTTGCCGTTGATAGGAGCCATTATCAAGTCTCTATTAGGCTTGGCTAATCTGTAAGCGCCGTTTGAGAACGTCGTCTCGATCACATAAGGGCCTTCCCATTTGAGTTGGAATTTACCTTTACTCTTGTGAGTAATGATCATTGGCCTCTTCACAACTAATACTAGCTCGCCAACTTTGAACACCCTTTCCTTCATTTTTTGATTAAAAGCTTTGGAAATACGTGCCTGGTAGAACGTAATGCGTTGTTGAGCTAGGAGGCATTTCTCGTCTAATCCTTCTAGCTCTTGAAGTTGTAGTAGATCATTATTTTCCTAAGTCAACTCATTAGCTACTGCTATTCTGGGTGATGGAATTTAGATTTCAATAGGGAGAACTGCTTCACTCCTGTAAACCAATGAGAATGGGGTACAACCTGTCGGTGTTCGTACCGTTGTGCGGTATGCCTAGAGGCACTCTCCAAGCTTCTCATTACAATCTCTTTTGTTCGAAGAGATGAACTTTTGCAAGAGTTTGATAATGGTTTTGTTGAAAGCTTTCGCCAAACCATTAGCAGTAGGATTGTATGCCGTAGAGGCCTTATTTTGTATTCGATTTTTATCGCAAAATTGATGAAACGCTTGGCTGATGAATTGGGGCCCATTGTCATGAATTATCCTTCGGGGTATCCTAAAGCGATAAATGACATGATGCTTGATGAAGCTGATCACGTTAGATGTTTTTACCTCAGCAAGGGGGATCGCCTCTGCCCATTTGGAGAAATAATCCGTGATGGCCAATATGAACGGATGACCTCTAGAAGAAGACGGGTGAATAGGACCAATGATATCCATACCCCATGCTTCAAAAGGCCAAGATACAACCGTAGGATGTAAATGTTCAGAAGGTTGATGTATAAAATCTGCATGAACCTGACAAGCTTTGCATTGTCTTGCATATTTTATTGCATCTGTGATCATAGTAGGCCAGTAATTGCCCATCCTCCTGATACGATCCTGTAGCTTAGGACCGGGTTGATGTGCTCCATATACACAGTCGTGAGCTTCACGGATAATCTGCTGTGCCTCATCATCGGAGAGACATCGTAATAGCAGTCCATCGTAGGTTCGACGATATAGACATTGTGAAGACGCATCAAAATAGAAGCGTAATAATCAATTTTTGATGGATACTGCTTCTTTAGGATCCTCCGGTAAGATTCCGTATGCCACGAAATCTATAAAAGGACTTCTCCAGTCTCTCTTGGGAAGATCTGTGTTCACAGCGTAGTTGCGTTCTATGTGAAAGTTATTTTTCACACAGAATAAATCTCTGTTAAGAAGGATCACCGAATTCTGTCTTCTTATAGGAATAGCTAAATCTGCAGCTAGACTGGCTAGGGTATCAGCTTCCAGATTTTGAGATCGAGGCACATGCTTTAGGAAGAACCCTTTGAAAGACATGGCTATCTCGATCGTTGCTTGGTGATATGGAATGAGGTCTAGATTACAGACTTTATATATTCTTCTGACCTGATTGACGATCAGCAGAGAATCACCGAAAGCCTCCAGATATTTGATGTCCAATTCTTTAGCGACTTGGAGTCCGATGAGTAGGGCATTATACTCTGCCATATTATTAGAGCAGGGTTCGCTAAGAGAATATGCTCGATAGATGACAAATTTATCAGGAGTGACCAGGACAATTCCTACTCATGAAACCATGTTCCCCCTGGGACCAGTCCTGGAGGCACCATCGAAGAATAGCTGCCATGTATCACTGTCAGTTACGGAATTACATTATGCAACTTCGTCAGGAATATCCTCGTATAATCTAGAGGTTTCCGGAATCGGATGAGCAGCTAGGAAATCAGCCAATGCTTGACCTTTGATGGACTTCTGGGGGACGTACACTATATCATACGTTGTTATTAACATCGCCCAAGTCACGAGTCGGGAATTGAGAACACTAGGCTTGTTCATCAATACCCGAAGAGGATTGATCCTGGAGATGATATGAATAGTCTGGCCTGTGACGTAGTGTCGCATTTTCTGAATGGCGAACATTAGGGCCAAATATTCCTTTTTCACTGGATTGTACCGGTGTTCAGCTCCGACCATCATCTTGCTTAAATAGTAGATAACCTATTCATGACCCTCATCGTTCTTCTGTGCGAGGAGAGCTCCCAGAGAATGATCCATTGCTCGAACATACAACAAAAATGGTCTTCCTATGACGGGAGGCACCAGAACTGGAGGATTAGTGAGGCAGCGTTTGATATCATTAAACGCTTGCTGACAAGCTTCGTCCCATATGAAGGATACACCTTTCTTCATGAGACAAAAAAAAAGGCCGACATCTCCCAGAGAGGTTGGATATGAATCTCCGGATATAAGCCAGACGACCTTGAAATCCCCTGAGTTCTCTCAGATTATGGGGTGGTCTCATCTCTAGGATAGCCTTCACTTTATCAGGGTGCACTTGAATGCCTTTAGCGGTAATGACAAATTCTAGGAATTTGCTACTGGATACACCAAAAAAGGACTTTGTAGGATTCATTTTAAGTTAGTGTTGGCGCATCAACTCAAACACTATATTCAAGTCTTGGATGTAATTATCCTTGATACGGCTTTTGACAGCTATATCATCCACGTAACATTTCACTATTTTGCGTAGGTGCTCATGGAATATGTTACTCATAGCTCGTTGGTACGTAGCCCCGGCATTCTTCAGTCCGAAGGACATGACCGTATAGCAATATACCCCCAATGGTGTCCGAAAGGCAGTATGTTTCTCGTCTTCAGGATGCATCTTGATTTGGTTGTATCCTGAAAATTTGTCCATGAAAGACATGTGCTTAAAATTGCATGTATTATCGATCATGACGTCTGTAATGGAAAGATGAAACTCATCCTTGGGGCAGGCTGCATTCAGATCTCGGTAATCAATGCAGACACATACTTTCCTACTTTTCTTTATGACTGGGACAACATTGGCGACCCAGTCAGGATGTTGTTCTTCCCGGATGAACCCGCAGGCTATCAATTTCTTGATTTCAGCTTCAATGGCGTCCATCATATCCGGGCGGAACCGGTGTTGGTGCTGCTTTACAGGCTTCGAATTGGGCAGTATGTTTAGCTTATGAGTAGCCACTTTAGGATTGAGTCCTGGCATATCCTCATAATTCCACGCAAAGACGTCGATATATTCTTTTATCAGCTGGATTATTTCTTCCCTTTCTTCACCGGAAAGATTATTACTGATAAATATCGGCTTTGACAAAAGTTCATCCCTAACTTCAATTTGGATAACTTTATCTTCAGTGGGTGGTTCTCTTTGCTCGAATCGGAGTTCCCATTGCGTATCCATTTGCTGTGCCCAAGAGTCATTCTCAAACGGTTCAGATTCTTGTTCGTCTGCTTCAAGGGAATTTGTTAGTACTGTATTTACTGATAATGCTCGTTCGAGATCATCATATGAGCCGGCGGACGATGAGCCATTTTGAGAAGAGGAAAAGATATCCTCACTAAGCTCAGAAGTTGCAAAGGAAGTGGCATACCCTAACACAAAATGGGTTTGTTGATAGTAGGGATCACCGTGCAACGGCATTCGCCTTCCTTTTCCATAGTTGAGGCCTGGTTCCAGCTTCAAGTCATAACCCATACTTTGCATAATCTTCAAATCTTGCGGGCTATATCTGTAAACTTGCATTTTACCAGCATCGTCATCGGGAGAATCTTCTTGTACAGTCAGTTTATTGCGCATGCGATCGAAGACTATTGGATGCTGACTGCTGCAAGTAGGCGGGACAATAAAGATAGAATCCTATGTGGCCCATATGTCGTGATGACATTAGATGGTGATGCTACTTTCCACACATACGGATGATAGGAATCTATAGCCTTCAAGAATTTTTGTGCCATAGGTTCTATATCGTTATGGGGAGAGGATTCCTGATTTGGAATTTGAGCATCAATGTACTGGAAAAAAGGATCTTTATTATCGTCAGAAACCACGTTCCTGGTTATATTTACATCAGTTGGCTGCTTGTTACACAGAAGGTTGATGACCAAAGGTAGAGAATTCTGGTTTAAAGTGATCACTAGAGGATCACCTCTTTGTCCTGACTTGGTTTTGTTCAAGTGGATAGCCATGGGTTCCATGACTTTCGGACGAGTAGTTCGTTCTTTCACCTTGATTAACAGGGGCTGTTCTACAGAGGGTTCTTCTGGCTCCCGGTAGGATTTCTCCTCTGTCTTGCCTGACACCTCCTTCATGTAGTCTTGGGTATACAATATGGCATCGGAGTAGTAGGATTCTACTCCTTTAAACGGGTTAAGGTCAGCAAACTCTGTTTGTACTATTCCTTGGGCATCTATATATTTGAAGCATTGATGTAGAGACGAAGGAACGATGTTGTGATCAAGGATCCATGGTCTGCCTAGCAGAATGTTGTAGGACACCTCTGAATCAATGACATAGTATGTAGCCACTAATCTGAGGTAGCCAATCTGGATCCTCAGACAAATCTTCCCCAACGGCTTACTTTTCCTTGCGTTGAAGCCCATGATTGTAGTGGTGGTGTAAGCCAATTCGCTGGTAGAAATCCTTAGCGGTCTTAGCAGACTATGAGAAATGATGCTTATCGATGATCCCGGATCTATGTGAATCCGGTCAACCTCCATGGAACCGACGTATCCGGTGTAATAGAGGGGTCTGTCATGCTTGTTATGTTTCAACAACATGTCATCTTGAGTGAAAGTAATATTCGGGACCACCTCCATCACACTATGGCATTGAGGATATGCCACAGGTTCTTCATCAGGGGACTTGAGCTGGGTCAAGTATGCATCCGCCTGCATTAATGCTTCACTCAGGGCTTGACGAGTATCTTTAGAGAGCGTGAGTAGTTCAAAAATGGACAATCTGGCAGATGTATTAGCCAACTGGGCCAGGATGTCGAAGTTATATGGCTTCTCAAAACCTTTGTTTCGAATATTCTTCAAAGGATTATCAAAGCGCACTTATTTTTGCTTGCCCTCGTCCGCCGAAGTTGGTCTAGAAGGACCTGCCTCTGGTATGACAGGTTCAGGTTCTGGAAGTTTGGCAGCTGAAGTGTCTACCGATGCATCTTCCTGATTTCCTCCATAGTCCTTGAGGTATGCTTTGCCTGACCGAGTTCCGGTAGCCAAAACCTCTTCTTCTGATATCGAGGATATCACAACCATATGATATGGTCTACGCTTCGAGTTTTTTTTAGACTTAGCCTTAGCAGCTTGAGTCTCTTCTTCGATCTCTGATACCAGATCTGGATGAACCCATATAATCTTGCCACGCTTGGTAGTTATGGGTACCAGGTCATGATTTTGACCCCTGGTCGGAGGAAGATTAATAATATTTATCATTGTCCGGGAAATAGGTACAACCCCATCCGAAACTTCTTGAGGAGACAGATTGCCAAATTGGAGAGAGATCATGTTGGTTGTGACCGTCTTCTCGCTATTACGTAGAGTGATAGTCTTAGCGTCGATTAACTCCTGGATTTTCCTCTTTAGTATATAACACGCCTTTGTGGGGTGATGTATGCACCTATGGAAAATACAGTACTTGGGGTTATTGGTACTATCGACTTCATTAGGCCGCTTTACCTCTGGGAGGGTAATCTTGCCATTTTTGACTAGACACTCGAATATGCTCGAAATATCGTCGTCGTCAAAAAAATATACTTCAATGGGCTTGGAAGTCCCAGGTTTCGTCTGTGTGGTTGCCGTAGTCTTTTGCCTGGACGTATTGATCGTCAAATCTTCTTTTCCTTTGGAACCACGAGGATGGTCGCTGTTGGAGGATGACCTCTTGCCTCTACCAGAGGCAGATATCATAATTACATTATCACGCGCCTTCCGACTGTTGTCTTCAGTGGTTGTCGCTGAGATGAGGGCCAATCATGGAACTGATATGGTCCTGTGAACACCGAGATCACCAGAAGAAGATTCTTCTTGCAAATATCAACCAATGCCGAGTCTGGAACTCCGGGAGGCATTTGCAAAGTGGCGTGATGAAAACGTTTGATGAAAGTGCGAACGTTCTCTTTCTCTTTCTGCTTTACTTCGATGAGAGAGGACATAGACATGTTCATCCCTCCTTCGTAGAATCGCACGAAGAATAAAGTCTTGAAATCTTCTAAGGAAGTAATGCAGTTGTCCGCAAGACTATGGTAACACTGATAGGCCACCCCCGAATGACAACCTTTGAACACTCAAGTGAGAAGGGCATCATTCCCTTGCAATAACACCATCATCATACTGAAGTAGTTCATGTACTGGCTCGGTGATGTCTTTCCCTCAAACAAAGCCATAGCCTGTGGTTTGTATTTAGGAGGGAAAGGGATCTCATCCCAGATAGCTGGGTAAGGCTAGTTGATTCCTAATTTCTTGAGCTGGTCCTTATATTTCAAGGCATCAAATTGGGCTTTCAATTCCTACACTTCCTGCATCGGATCTTCAGTTGGTAGAGGGACCGCGGAGTGGTGAGAGATCAGTTGTATTGTAACTCCAACAGGAGGTAATACATTCTCCGAATTAGGAAGTGGAGGAGCTACTGACTCCTGATTTAGAGCAGGCTCCTGATTCGCATTGGATGGTGGTAAGTCCGCCCCCACACGTATTTGAGTCGGAGGGACCGATGCTTGAGCTATAGCAGCTGTGTATTGAGTCAGCATCATCTGGTGTATATTCTCTATCATGGACTGTATCTCTTTCAGAGATGTCTACAACACAGCGATGCGTTGCTCAGTACTTCCTTATGGGGAAGCCTCTTCGCGTTCATCTTTAATGGCATAGACTCCCATTTCTCTGGATGTCATTGAAGGGTTAGTATAGGTCTCTGTAAAGATTGACTCTATACTTTTAGCATCTGATTCGGGAAACTGGTGCCCCCAGTGTCGGAATCAGACGAATACGAAGCCGGTTGTCGTGACCTCGAACGGGTGTTTCGGAATACCCCAACTTCAATGTTCTCAAAAAGTCTGTCGAATCTCCTTTGGCTCGAAGTTCTAAAGGGATGACGTCTTGAATTTGACCTTCCTCTAGGAACATATAAAGCCATGTTTACTGGTGCATATGTAGGCTCTTCTTCATGGAAAGACGAAGAGTAGTTCAACCGATCAAAAACTGACCATTTTGCCTTAGAACAGCAATAATTAACTACAACTTTATGACTATTACAACAGTGCTCCCTAGGGGGCGTAATAGACATGTTGGAAGATCCTCTATCTTTGCGCTTCTGGATCAGGAATTCACGCAAGTCGGGAGGATTAACAGAAGAAGAAGAAGAAGAAGAAGAAGAAGAAGAAGAAGAAGGCTTGTTCCTCCTGTTTATATCAGTTGGAATACGGATATTGGGAATCCCAACCTTTTCTCTGCCGTAGGAATACAATAATTCAGCCATATGAGCAGCACATGATCCATGAGGAGCGTATCTATCCACAAACTGGGTCTTCTTTACGCCGAGGGGCTTCTCCTGGCATAATTTGGAATTTTGCTCAGGCTGGCGTAAAACTGAGGAAGTCCTCAATCGGCCATCAGCTTCTCGCGTAATCTGGAGAGCGGGCAGATTCTTCTCTTGATGGCGTAAAGGCTGAGAGGTTGGAAAATCTGCCATTTGTTTTCTCTTGCGTAGATTACAGGGACCATCTGCTTTTCCACGGAGGAAAGATGCATTTTTACGCATGGAGCGCGTTTGGAATTTCTGAACTGGCACTGAGGCATTATCAGAAATTTTGTCTGCCGCGTCACAGACGGGAGACTGAATTTTATGCGCAGGGCACGGAGCAGACTTCTGGGTTAGCACTGTGGCATGGCAAGAAGCTTTGTCTGCCATGTCACAGACAGGAGATAGAGTTTTACGCGCAGAGCGCGGATTAGACTTCTGGACTAGCACTGAGGCTTTGCCAGAAGTTTTGTCTACCACATCACAGACGGGAGATAGAGTTTTACGCGTAAAGCGCAGAGGTTGTGAAGCTACAACCTTATTGGTCAGAGAAACCAGAGAGTCGGCAGGGATGGTAGAGGATATCCGGGGCATCCACACCTTACGCAATTTTCTGTTGTCTTCGACGGAGAGGGAATGAGAGCTACCCCCTGCTCGAAGCATATCTTCGTAGGCTAACTGGTCGAACTGGACGACCAAGGTCTTCTTCATTGATCCTACTGATACTACATCGTATTGAGCAATTGCTTTCTCGTCAGATGAGAACGTAGTCCCCAGCAGAGTCGCCATCTTGTGTTTGATAATTAAAAATAGGTTTATACGAAACCCTTTCTTAGATTTACAAACAAGAAGTACTATTAATCCTATACGTGGATATCAAGTACAAAATTTAATCTGGGTAAATATTGCTATAGGAGTCTGATCTACAGTCGATCACTTTGTCCCTTGGACCACACGATGATGAAGAAGTGTTGTAGAAGAAGGAATGGCTTCAAAGATTGTAAGAGGGAGTGGATGCTCGATGCTAAGATCGTCGATCACTACTCTCTGTCTGTGCTCTGGATTCTTCTCTCTTCGATTTTTTGACTTCTGTCTCTCAAAGATCAAAATCTGATCCCAATAAATCCGACCTCTTCGACCTTTTGACCTCTATGGACGGAGGTCTCTATTTATAGGCATAGAAACTGAACAACGGAGAGAATCGCACCTTTTACGCGAAGGTTATCATAACTGTTACCCACGTATAAATGATCTTCTGAATAAGCGTGTGACGCGTGTCCCATTAAGAGATAATGCGTATAACTGCTGCAAAGATCATGGCATGCAAGCCAGGTAGGTAACTGCCTCTCGCGTAGAGATGATTGGCGTAGAAGCCAAATAACTGTCTTGTTGGCGTAAAAACCAAATAGCTGTTCTGATGGGGTAAAAGCCAAGTAGGCATAAAAGCCTAATAGCTGACATATAGGCGTAGAAGCCCGATAGCTGTTAGGTTGGCGTAGAAGCCAAGTAGGCGTAGAAACCTGATGCTGCATAGATAGGTTGCCGGCGTAAAGGTAACCAGTCATTCCTCCTTGACTGAGGTCTTGAGCGTATTCTGGATCAGATAGCCTGTTCACATACCTTTACAAATATAGCCTGGGTTGGCATATTTCAAGGTGATAGTATACGGCGTACTCCTATAGTTGAAAATAGCTAGGTCGGCATATTTTGAGGAGATAGCGTACGGCATACTCCTATAGTTGAAAATAGCCTGATGGTATAATGTGCAGGGATGGTGATGTGGACGTATTATCCCTAATTATAGCGCTCCCAGTCATTGGAAATAGAATAAAATATCGAGCATTAAATGCGAGATCTGCCCCCATCTCGTGTATTAATTGCAGAGACATACCTAGGGCTCTGTACGAAGAGCAGCTTTTAACGTGACGGTCAGTTTTGTCTCATCTTGAGCGTAAAAACTTATAGCTGCCTGTGTAAAACTAGGCAGCGTATTCCTTGAATGCGTAGACGATGACTTAAATCAAGGCTTTGTTACTAAATGATAGTCTGGAGCTCTGTGCCGAATCATCATTACAGCCGTCGTCTTGATGGTCGTGCAGTACTCTTTGTTAGGAGTTAGGTTCATTGTACTGTCTGGCAGGTTCATTCGAGGAATACGAAGCCTTCCTCGTACACTTCCATGCTGCATTAAAAGCAGATGAGTTTTTACGCCATAAAGGCGAGGTAGCAACCTTTTTACGCTGAAGCAGTCTGAAATACTACATTACGCGGGCTGTTCTAAAGCTATATTTTACGCTGAACAGTGTTGAAGCTCTGCTGCACGCCAATGGCTCTGAAGTCATGTTTTACGCCGCACAACACTGAAACTCTGCTTTACGCGGGTTTTATGCATGTTGCGTATAATCCTGTAGCATATTTTTCATGCTTCTACACTCCCCACGCCTGAACCACCTTACCCCCGACGTTCCTCGACTCCCTTCCTCCCTGAGAAGCACCTTCCTGACCACCCTCACCTCTCGTCGGACTCCCCTCGACCCGCCGGAGTCAACACAACACCATCACCACCCCATCTCCTCTCTGTCCTCGACTCCTTCTCGCTTGAGACCTCCGCCACTCGCCACCACCTGCACGACCACTCCTCCCATTATCCCGGCCATCCCCCACCTCACCCTACGACTCTATCACAACCACAAGCTAGCATCTCCCCCTCTGACCCACCTGAACCACGGCTACACCAACACCACCTCTCCGTGCTCAACTTTTTCTTCTCATCTCCTTCCTTCTCCTCGATAAAACCTACACCCGCCTGAACCTGACTGTACAACTACCCTCGACCCGCCTAACCTCAACCAGGCTATGCCTTGTCCTCCTCCTCGGTCGCCTGAGCCCTGGCTGGAGTAGCAGCCTCCTTCCCTAACCTACATTATCATCATCATCACTATTATAATCATAATCATCACCCCTTAATCCTGATTATTATTATCCCCATCATTAATCATCATCATCACCATTAATCTTTATCAGCATCTCATCATCATCATCATCCGTATTATCACCCTAATCATTGACCTAATCATCACCAATCATCAATATGATCACCCTCGTCATCATCATCAACATCGATATCCTTATCGTCATCATGGACACATCACCCTCACCAAAGATGACCTACAACAGTCACCCTCGATCCTCGTGCCTATACACACTAACCCCGAGGTTTGAACATGTCCCTCTCCTTTTATTTTATGTGTGCTTGTGATTAGTAATGCTTCAGGGTTCAGATTAGTTGTTATGCGTCCAGATCGTGTCGGTGAACCCAATAATTAGTATGCTCGTACGTGGGTGTATGTATGTATATAATATTAGTTGTTATATATATATAAATATATGGATATAGATATATATAATTAAATACTAAAACTTAATTATGACTATATATGTGTTTATTTGTTGTACGACCCTAGGATACTGTGGATTTTTTCGCATATTTGTATATGACTTTGTGACCTAAATATTAGGAAATTGTTTGTCTTGTGTACACTGACCTACTGGCTAGACAGGTGTTAGTTTGACCGTCTGATTTGATACAGCATTGAAGACGTAATACCCGCGTAATAAGAAGCGCATTTGACCCTGTTAGTTGACCAGTATCACCTCTAGCGTACCCTCTAAGTCCAGTGTAATTATGGTTGTGTATGTGCTAGTGTAATAGATGATATTGTATTGTATTATATTATATGTATATAAGACTATTGGATTATTCTGCGAGACTTCTGGAGTAGGTTATTGGTACTACGCAGCTTTCTTGCGAGGCAAGTATACCTTGCCATTGTACTGTAATTTATATTCCATATGATGCATGTATTTTATTTCTGTCCTTTAGTTCATATATTTTAACTGCTATATAAACTGTGCGTCCAAGAAAACTTGGGTACAATGATGGTGTCGTCATATTCTGTTTTTATTATGTATATGCATTGACCTAGTTTTGAGACCACCCCATTATCATGAGGCATCATTAGGTTTCATTGGCCGTGACACATCTGTTACACGAGTGTGAGTCTCATATAGATCACAGACTTGCATGCCGAGTTTGGCCTCCTGTACGTATGGGACGTGCGTTAGGGATAAGTGTTGTTAAAAATTATATGCTAGAAGACTTGGCAGTTATTAGAGGTATTATCGTATCATGGATGTGATATGCTTAGAGCATGCGGTGGGAAGAATAACAAGTAAGGCATTTGGTCTCCTTTGCAGGCAGCCTCTGTCGTTCAAAAGATGTCATGCTTTGTAGGCCCCTGAATCTCCAAGAGAATTATGCTAATCCTATTTTAGCCAGATAGCCCACGTGTTGGAAAGTTGTTATCAAACTGTATTCATATAGACGGTTAGGTAACCCATTAGATATTTATTTTATAGTACTTATTGGAATGCTTCTATGTATCTTGTTATGTCCCTCTGAGAACCTGGTCCCTTTCCAGGTGTAGATGTTCATGACTTAGCAGGAGTGTAGATCCGGACTTGCTACTTATATTTCGAAAAGGTCTTCTCTTCGAGCCTCGTAATTATTAGTTGATGTATTTGTTTTTTTTATTTTATATTCTAGTTTAGAAGTTAATTTGTTTCCACCCAACTATCATTCGTTTATACTTTATACTGAGATTTAGTTACATAGTTATTGGTTCTTTATTTATTTATGATTTCTATGGATGAGATTTAGTTATGCCCTGTGACTTGTGATAGATATATATCACTTGTGAATTATTTTTCATAATACATCGTACATATGTGTTATGGTGTCTATATATTAGAGTAGCCATATATATACGACTGGCATGCTTACGTGTTCCTAGTCCTACGTATTTTGGGACTTGGGTGTGACAATCATCACCACCACCATCATCATCTTTATCATCATCATCATCTCATCATCACCCTCATCATCACCATCATCATCACCATCACCATAATTATTACCATCATCACCATCATCATCACCATCATCATCACCGTCGTCATCGTCGACCCGTCTCACCTTGCCGAAGATGACCTGTTTAATAACTAATTGATATATATATTATGTGGATATTAAACACTAGTACTAAGTAGGACTGTAATATATATATATATATATATATATATATATATATATATATATATATATATATATATATATATATATATATATATATATATATATATATATATATATATATGCTGTGTGACCCTAGGTATTAACTGTGGATATCCCGTATAATTGCATAAGACCATAAGTATAAATTATGGATATTTCGTATTTACATTGACTGTATGACACTGAGAATTTGTGAGCTATTTGCCTTGTGTATACTAACGTACTGGCTTAGACGTGTTAGTGGGTCGACTGTCCGATTATGCATAGCATTTGAAGACGTGACACACGTACAGTTAGACACACATTCGACCCTGCTAATTGACCAGTGTCAACCCTAGCGTAGTCTCTGAGTTCAGTGTATTTGTGATTGTGTGTTAGTGTAATGACTAATGCTGTATTATTATTAAATAATATCTTTGGGACTGTTGGATTATTCAAACAAGACTTCAGAAATAGGATATTAGTATTTCCAACAGAGGACCACAAGCAAGTAAATTCTCTAACAATTTTCATTATGTTGATTATTTCTATGATTCTAGTTGTATAGCGTATATGATTCTGACACTATGTATACACGAGTTGGCATCATCGAGACCGGTCATAAGGAGTCATGATTGGGGATCCATCGTGCTAGCTGGGGATGGAGAGATATTAGTAGATTATGTGATCATACCCAACGCTACATGAATCATAGCTCACCCATACCTCACGTCGATGCAGCCTGACTATTACATGCCTCATAGCCTGTTATGTATGATTAGCCTGACTACTGCTCGCATCATAGCTAACTGGATGGTTAGCCTGACCATACATGAATTATAGCTAGTCATACATAGCAAGCCTGATCAGTCCCAAGCCGATCACATGATATGCTGATGTTTCACACACTTAGCTAGATATTCTATACATGTATTTCCAGATCATAGTTCTAGCATTCACTTATATTCCAGTTTATTGTTCTAGCATGTACTTGTATTTCTGTTCATTGCTAGTTATACCATTAATGATGATATATGCTCCAGTATTTCATTATCTCCAGTATTTTCTTGCCAGTATTATATCCATCTTGTATTTATTTACACTGTATTATAATTTTTGTCAATATATATGGAACTGCTGTTAGTGGTTCTACTTTGCTCCATCCTGACTAGAAATATTTTTTCCAGACTGCGACTTAGAGGACTTATTTCTGGCATACTTGGAGATTTGGATGTTATTGTTTGCAGGTTAGACTATTTTGTTGTTTAGACATGTGATGTACTTTATTTATTTTCTTTGATATCTCATCGAGCTTTAGTTTCTGTGATTGAGTATTTTTATATTATATTATAATATTTGTGTCTCCTTATGGAATTGGATATTCATGTGAGATTAATTAGATAGTATTATGACCTAGACAACGTTCTACCGCCGATGCTGCGACATAGGCTGGACGTACCCACGCACTCGTGCCCAAATTCTGGGTGTGGGTCATGATACATTTTTAGTGGTGGCCCATGTAGGTCAAGCTTCGCAAGTTGTGCGATATCGTGGTAGTACGATATCTTAGTTGTACTACTGCGTGCCTGCGATAGGATTTAGGACATAGGATACTAAGATGAGAGAGGATACTCAATCACAAATTTTTAAGAGATTCCTGGGACGACCCTTGAGAATCTTATTATAATTTCTAATTAAAATTTTTTACCTTATTTTCGCATGTTCTCACTTGTTGTTATCAAATTTGATTCTTGTTGATCGGTTGTTAAATTTAATTTTTGGTTACATTGAGTTTGATTTTATATCGAGATAAATTTTATGGACTAAATTACGGTATCATCTGATGAGATATGTTGACAAGGACAGTGAGAAAGGTGAAATATCTACTTTGGTTATAGAGCCTAGAGTTTATCGTAGACACATTAGCTGTCGTGGCAGAAACGTAGGAACCTGACCTTGGATGTACATAACTTAGTTATAAAATTTAGAGTTTCTCGCAGCCATACCGGTTGGCATGGTGAGGATTCTAGATGACGTGATTATAGAGTTGCATTCCTTAGTTATGGAACCTATCGTTTATCGTAGCTATGCTTACTAACGTGGCAAGAATTCTGAGTATCATGATTTCGGACAGACGTGTATAATTATCAGGTTATATTTTAAATTGGTTCATAAAAGTATAATCTCAATACTTATCTACTTCTGTTATTATAGGACCTTGTTCCATTATTTTCTTTGCTAGCAGTAAAGATACCTTCAGTCCTCAGTCCAGTTCCTTTTTGAGCTTTATTTCTTTAAAGATCCTTGCTCGTGTGATAATTTGTGACTTTCAATTAGGTCTGTATCTTGAGTATTAGTGTTGACTGTTGAGAGTGTGGCTTGTAAGTTTGTAAGTGTTTCTTGGTTGGACATGTGAGCAATAGGCATCAATCTAGAGATAACCCATAGCGTAGTACCTTGAATAGTTCTATGATAGGTGTCATTATAGTTAGTATTGGTACTATAGGTAGAAGGGGGAGTAAAGAGTATCAGTGATGGTTCCAGGAGTTAGTATCAGAGTCAGCATGCCAGTCCTGGATAATCATGAATTTATGTATTTGGGTAATCCATATAAACAATTAAGTATAAAGGAAAATTGTATTAAAAATTAATGGAGCATGATATTCAATTTGGTGGTTGATACTTGGGTGTGTCAAGAGTAAAAAAATATATGTGCATAAAGGGTATTAATGAGTGTGCCATGGGTAGAGAAATACCAAGATTGGTCATGAAAGGTATGAAGTATATCACAGATTAGTGTATCAGTTTGTAAAAGATTAAAGGGAGATACTTATACATCAATCGAGATATGAAACCATATGTCTGCCTTTGAGAGTGAAGTAAAATATGTGTATTATAGAAAGTGCAAGTGATTATGAGTTCTGGTGAGTATGACGAGGTGATCTAATGATGAAGCTAGTGTTACTATACCAAGAGTGCTAGTGTTTCTATGTCAAGGATTAGTTGAGCAATGTACTAGTAACAGTAAGTAACACGTATGATAATATCAGATTGGTGTATCAATTAATATGGATAAAAAAAATTTTTGGGAGTAATAGTGTAAGTAATCCAGGCAGTACAATATTCGGTACACGGTTGAGGCAGTACAATATTCAGTAAGATGGTGTATTTTGTGTGTACCATGAGTGTTAGAGACTGTGAATATATAGGTATACTTAGATATATATGGGTAAGAAATCTGTATTAGTATATGAGTGAATGATGAGCATGTGTAAGGATTTGTTGGCTTGAGCATGCTTAAGATGGCACTGCAAACTGACTTGGGTATCCATCTAGAGTTGTTATAGAGAGAGTAGTACTTAGTATGATGTGTTGCACTTGGTGTGCACTTGAGTGATAAGAACAACTAGTATAAACAATTGTAGTAGCTAAGAGAGCTAGTAGTGGGTGTGCTTGTAGTAGAAACAGTGGTACCAAAGGGATAGGGGTATCAAACTTTGGATGCATCATTAAACCTATGGTTGTGTTAGTAGGTTCTGTTCTTTCCTTCTGTTCCTTTTTTGTCTTTTTGATTAATTGATTGATTCCTTAGTACCATAGCTTGCATTAGTGATTTTCTTGCTAGAATGTAGTTAGTAGTACACCCTGACAAAGACTAAAATACCATGACAAAATAGACCATAACCATGCATGCTTTCTTTAGATTGCATGTTGTGTGGCTGTAGGTAGGATTTTCTTAGACCTTGATTGTTGAGGGTTTGACCGTAGTAAAGATTAATGAAAAGGTTATGACTAGACAGAGAGAGACAAGGTGCCTAAAATTTCGAGGATAAACATTAATTTAAAAAAAGAGTTGAGAATTTAATATGACAGAATTGACAATTTTGTTAAATCATTAATTTTTATAAAGATTAAGATATGATTAAAATTGTCACTAAATTTTGAGGAATTTAAGAAGATTATCATTATATTTATTTGACTGCAAGATATAAATTTTTAAAACTTATATTTTGAATATTGTATTTGAAGACTTAAATAAGTATTACAGTGTTGAGTATTGTGTGGAAAAAGAAATCGAGGAATACGATCACTAATGGATTAGAGTTTGAATTCAAATTATTTTTGGGATGAGATTTTAAATTGTATAAATATGCACTGATTGGATTTAAAATTAGAGGATTGAATATTAAATTTTTTGTATTTAGTTATTAACTTAAAATTTTGGAGGAGATTGTGATAAGAATGGAATTTGATTTTAAATTTGAAGATTTTCAGGAATATGATATTTATAGTATTTTGAATTTTTTTTGAAATAACAATATGGATTTACTTCATGTTATATAGTTTGATGTATTTAAATTTTGATGGAAATTGTAAACCACCTCAATTAATTCTATAGATAGTCATGTATGGATTGGAAAATTTTGGTTTAGCAGTAGATGTTTGAGGTTTAGAGTAGGGTTGCTTATGTTTGTTATTTATTAATTAAACCTTTGGCGCGCCCGACCCATGTTGAATTATTCGGAGCCCAATATCAGCCCATAAATTCCATCGGACTATTGTACTTCTGACTTGACTCACCAATTTAGGCACTAGATTTTCTGTCACACTAAATCCATTGTGCCTAAATTAATTGCACAACTTCCCGCATCCAAAATCCCAAAATTAAATTCCGTGTCGGACACCTGTGTCGTTACCTTCAATTTTGAGATACCAACTCAACCTGTTGAGCCGGACCAACTAAAGGGTCCAAGACTGACTCCAAGCCCCCACCATTTTTGACCTTTATGTCATTTCCAAATTTTGACCCCAAGTGCCCCCATTTAATTTAAAAGCGTGGGACACTTTAATTCTAATTAAATCGAGGATACCATTTTTGACTAATCCTATTTTAATCCCCAATTAATCCCAATGCCCATTTTATTAAACCCATGCCAAACACACAACACCCCCTCACCATACAAAACACCAAACACTAATTTCCCCACAATTTTTGTATTATTTCATGTTGTTGTGCAATTATCCAAATTTAAGGGGCTTAGATGCAATTATTGAATTAGGTGTCCTCACCTCATTGGCCAAGGCCAAATAGAGAGGCTACCCCTTCTTGACCGTAGTTAACCCTCTCCCCCTTCCTTTGCATTAAGAAACCTAATCCTTCATGTAAAATCCCCACCCTCCATTTGAATTGGGAGCATCACAACCCTCCATCCTCCACACAACCCCCTATAAAATATCCTTTCCCCCTCTCCCGGATGTAGGCGCTAATCCCTAGGCATTAGAAACCACCCTCTCCTCTCTCTCTCCACCCTCCTCTACCTAGAAAACCGAACCCTACATATTCATTTATTCTTCCTCCTCCTTCTTCCTTTCTTCTTCTTTATGGGAAGCCTCCGGCCAACTGACCGCTGATCTCCGGCCAGTTTCCCGGCCAGCGTAGCTCGGTTGACCTCCCTCCGGCAACGCCGGCGAGATCCGGAAGCCCGACTCCATTGTTCTCCGGTGTCCACTGCACTCTCCAACCCGCTCCAGCCCGCTGTCCCGGTGTCGAGCCCTCCGACTCCCCGCAGCTCGGCACTGCTCCGCCTGCTGCAGCCCGCAACTCCGACGAGTCGCGTCCAGTGTTGAGTCCTCGACTCGTCAGACAGGCATCGAGCCCCCCGACTCCGCTGCTATCCGACAGCCACTCCGGCCGGACAGAGTAGCGCTGCACCCCGGCGAGTTTCCTCAACTCCGGCCAGCCAAACCACCCACATGTCCTTCCCGGCCTCATCCCCATCGACTCTACTCCGGCCAGTCATCCTCGAGACTCCCGTTCCTCCACCCCTCGAGCTGTGCAGCATCCCACCATCGACCACTCAACCACTTCACATCCCCATCTCTCTCCGGCGAGCACAACCATCGACCACTCCACACTTCTGTACACTCTACCACCACCTCCAGCTTCACGTCACCCCGCCACGACCACCATTAGCTCAGGCCAGCTTCAATACCACCTCGCTGTAGAGGTATACCACTCTCCCCCCTCTCTATATTGATATATATTATAATGTGTTTTATAGTTAGGGTTATATGTTGTTATATGTGGTTTTGTGTACATTAGTTAGGGCTTATGTTAGTGATGTTTAATTGCTTGGGAGTTTAGGGTTTGATTTCAACTAGAGGTTATGAATATTATACATGATTGAAAAATAAATGCTAAATTAATTAATTATGGTTTAAATTTGTTTTGATTGAGGATATAAAATATATACATGCGAGGTTGGGAATTGTGATATATAATGAGGTTGGATGTTAGTGCCATATGAGACGGTTAGGGTAAAATCCTAATTTTTAAACGTGCATTGGTTATTGTTGTTTAGCTGTTTTAAACTATTGCTGAAAAATAAAATGATAATTAAAAGGTTGATGGACATTGGGAGCAGGTGATTGATTTTGAAATAGGTATAATATCGAATCATGAGTCAGAGATTGAGGACTGTGAAATATTAGTTAATTATTTGAGATTGAGACACGTCAAGGTGCATGTTAACACCTGTGAACCCTGAGGTGAATTTGAGGATTTATCATGGCTTAAAATACTGATAAATACTGTGCTGAATATAGAGGGAGTGAGGATGGTTCGATGATAGTGTACAGATAATTAGTTTGATTTAATGTAGCGTACCAATAGTCAACCTTGGTCAACTCTCTAGCATCGTGTCTATATATCTTGTAACTAAGATTTTAGTATATGTTTAGACGTGTGTCACACCCCTGTTGTCGCGTGATAGTTTAATGATTGAGTTTGTATCTCATCTCTAAGTACTACGGGACCTGAGGACTTGGACATGGTACCGGATCTCCGTCATCAGCAGCCACACGCAGGCAAGTGTACCATGCCACCCTGTATTTCAGATTACAGATATTTATTGTTTCTTTATGTACATTATGCACGTATTTTGTTTACGATCGATACTTCGCGTCCGGATCACAACCGGGTACAGACGTTCGTCGTAACGTCTTAGAATGAATGTTAGATGTTCGTAATACCTCAATGTACGTACCTTAGTATATTGACACCCTATGACACACTCATACACTGTGATCATGCCAGATTCCGGTATCCTGATACTGACATCATGGCCAGAGACTGGGACGACCTTAGGGTCACGTCTGTTAAGTTATTTCTGTGTGTCGAGACTGTTAGATAGAGGTTCAGGTTCAGCGCACCATCGTTGACCGCTTGGGAAGGGGAAGACAGTTACTAGAGGTTTGGGCTCCTCTGCACGCGCTTATATATATGTATATGTACTGTATTTGTATTGATCCTGTATCTAGTGTAGTTATATCACCCGTGTGACTCCTTGCCCGGAGCTGCGGTACGTCCCGTGTATTTTCGTGTCCGGAGCTACGGTTTTATTTTGGATAGCCCACGCATCGACATTGTCTTTAAACTGTTTCTCACTTGTTTGGTTATGATAGATTACCCCATCATTGCACTTGTACTTTCTGTTATACTTGGCATGTTGTATTTTTGTACCTTGTTACATCCCTTTGAGGACCTGGTTCCCTGCCAGTTTTGCAGCATAGATGATTACGGAGCATTTCGAGTTGTTGTTGGAGTTACATGTCTTGCGAGCATGGTACCAGGTACTCACATTATATCTACCGGCATTATGGTTATTTTACATTGATTATTCATCTACTGTTGTAGCCTAGTTTTTATAGACTCATACTTCTTCTCGAGTCTATTCGAGTTGGTGTATTATTGGGCGATCGACTTTAGCACATATAGCTTTTCTTGTATACATCTGTACATTATGGATTGAGACATAGAGGTTTACATTTATGGGATATCTAGATAGTGCCCTTTATATTATACAGCTTATACGTATTCGAGTCAGACCAGAGTCTGGTCGAATGTGTAGCTGGCGTATCACGTATTCCTGGTCCTACGTATTTTGGGACTAGGGTATGACATATTTTTATGGTGGCCCATGCAGGTCCATTTTAAATCATCTTGGTCACCTGACTGTGCCAAGCGAGCCTGCAAATTAGGAATAGATATTATGATTTATTGTTGAATAGGATCTCAATCCATAATCGATTTTAAAAACTCCTTGTATGTGATTATCGCACTTGGACTTCCAATTGTATTCGTTCAGTTTTCGCTAATATTGTTATCATTGTTTCTCGTCCCGTATTATCCGGGAAGACGAATGCTCTAGCCTGATGGTTCCCTCCAGAAGAAGATCGAAGACCAGACGACAGAAGACAGAATTCATATAACATTCTCTGAGAAGATTGTTGCCCTAAGTAGGATAGATTGATAGGTTCTTTTAGATTCTAGAACTAGTATGGAAGGGTAGCAAGAGAATTAGAACCAGTAGTACCTTATTCGTACTTGAGATAGCAGTGATCTTGGAAGTACGGGGAGCTGGAAGGATTGTTGATTATGACCTAGAATAATTTATGGAAGTGCATAGCCCGATGCTAGGAATTAGTTGTAGTAAATGATAGCGATATCAGGAATGATATTATGGACTAGAGAAGACAAAATTTTAGGCTCTCACTTGGAAGATAATGATCTGATTCCAGAAATTCTAGTATATGCTTGAGTGATACCATTATTGTACTATGTGACTTGGAGAGATAAATAACGAAAAGAATAAATTCGAGGAATAAAATTTTAGGGAAAATCTTGAGGAGAAGAGAAATTATACATTAGGCAAGAAATTTTTTCTTTAGAGGATTGATGTTGAAAACAGAACGGGAGAAATTGTTATGAAGTTTAGTCTAGACTATGACCTTATCCTAGACATGGATTGGTTGAGCCAATACCACACGACGCTAGAATGTCGACGTGGTTGCATTATTTTTTTGGACACCAAGATACCCAGGGTTGAGTTTCTTCAGGGAGCCCGAGAGCTTGGTGTCCAACCTTAGCGACACACAATGCAAAGGGTGAATCAGTGTACCCCCGCATTATATCGAGTTTGAGGATGTGTTACTAGAGAATCTTTTCGACCTGCCACCTGACAGAGAGATAGAATGTGCTAAAGAGTTGACTCCAATAGTTGAGCCGGTTATGTTCCCGTCTTCAGACTAGCACCGATAGAGTTGGTTAAGTTGAAGGTCCATAGTAGAGGATCTCTTAGACAAGGGTTTCAGTCGGGCTAGTGTTTCTCCATGGGGAGTACCCATCATAGTGTACCGAAGAAGGACGGGACGGTAACTTGCATAACGGTTACAGGGCGTTAAGTGCTGTAACGATAAAGAACAAGTACCTTTTGCTGCGCATCGATGATTTATTTTATTAGCTTAGCCGCGCATATGTATTTTCGAAGATCGATCTCAGATCAGGCTATCATCAGATCAAGGTACAGAGAGAGGACATTCCGAAAATGGCTTTTCGGACAAAGTATGGACACTATGAGTTTCTGTTCATGCCGTTTGGTTTAACCAACGCGCCAGCGGTGTTTAGTTTTCCACCAGTACTTAGATAAGTTCATGGTGGTGTTCATCGACGTCTTGGTATATTCCGAGAACTAGGAGAAGCACGAGAGACATCTCAGAATCGTGTTGGAGATACTGAGAAATGAGAGGCTGTATGCCAAGCTCAGCAAATATAAGTTATGTTCAGATAGAATAGATAGTCTACGCATCAGGACAGCTAAGAGTTCATGAGAAGAACTATCCGACGCATGATCTAGACCTAACGACAGTGATAATTTCACTAAAAGCTATGGCGACACTATCTTTATGGAGAACGTGTTAAGATTTATACAGATCATAAAAGTCTGAAGTATGTCTACACGCAGAAGGACCTCAACATGGGACAGAAGCGGGCTAGAATTTATGATGGATTATAATATCGAGTTGCAGTACCACCCTGGCAAGGCGAATGTAGTTTACAGCTCATCTCCAGTTGTTAGAGGATTTTCAGGAACTCAGGATTGAGATTGTATTGCCAGGCATGGATGGACAGATGGCCAGTCTCGAGGATCAGTCCACATTTATTGAGAGGATCAAGACAGCCTTGCCTACAGATACGAGATTTAAATGACTGCGAGAAAGGACAGAGGCCGACATACAAACAGGACTCAGGATTCATGAAGATGGAACATTGAGGTATGGAGATCGCCTATACGTTCTGAGTGGCGAGCTACGCCAAGAGTTGATGACCGAGGCTCGTAGCTCGATTATTTTACTGGTAGCATGGGATAAAGAGAGAGATTGCGAGATTCATGTCTGTCAGCATAGTATCGGATCGTGATTCCAGATTTATGTCGCATTTTTGGCGGAGTATTTAAGAGAGCCAAGGAACTCGACTCAAGTTCAGCACTACATATCATCTATAGACAGATGGCTAGTCAGAGCGCACGATACAAATATTAGAGGATATATTGAGAGCGTGCATGATTAATTTTGGAGGATCTTGGAAGGACCACCTACACTTAGTGGAATTCTTCTACAATAACAGCTACCAGCCTAGAATATAGATGGTACCTTATGAGGCACTGTACGGCAGGAAATATAGGTCGCCAGTTTGTTGGAGTGACGTGGGAGAGCGTCAGATACTTGGTCCAGAGTTGGTGACCCTGACAGTGGAGAAGTTCAAGCAGATTCAAAGCCACCTGCGTGCAGCACAAGACAGACAGAAACATTGGGCAGATGCGCACCGCAGACCATTATAGTTCAAGAAGGGTGACCATATATTTTTTAGGATATCGCCTACTCGTGGTACCATCAGATTCGAAGGCAGAGGCAAGCTGAGTCCGAGGTACATCGGGCCTTTTGACATCTTGGAACGAGTTGGCAAAGTGGCTTATCATCTTGCATTGCCTCCATCATTAGAAGGAGTGCATGACGTATTTCATATATCGCAGTTGAGAAGATATGTGGCAGACCCTGGCCACGTGCTTGATCATTCAGATATTAAAAACGGGCCTAGTTTATCTTATGTAGAGCAGCCAGTGGAGATACTCGATCACAGTGAGATGACTTTGAGAGGTCAGACTATTCGACTGGTCAGAGTTGCATGGAAGCATCATTCGCCAGGCGAATCTACCTTGGAGCACGAGGATTCCATTCGGCAACATTTTCTGTGTTTATTTGAGGACCAAGGTACGAATTTACGTACCGTATTT
This sequence comes from Iris macrosiphon, assembly GCA_036927795.1. Classification (NCBI taxonomy): domain Eukaryota; kingdom Viridiplantae; phylum Streptophyta; class Magnoliopsida; order Asparagales; family Iridaceae; genus Iris; species Iris macrosiphon. The sequence continues at coordinate 75,966,292 of JAYESA010000019.1, read as the reverse complement.
GATTACCAGTTTGCTTTTAAAATTATCTTAGCTATTATCGTGCTTTACTTTTAATTTCAGGGACGGAATTTTTTAAGTTGGGAAGAATGTAAACCCCCTCAATTAATTCTATAGATAGTCAGGTATGGATTGGAAAATTTTGGTTTAGCAGCAGATGTTTGAGGTTTAGAGTATGGTTGCTTATGTCTGTTATTTATTGATTAAACCTTTGGCGCGCCCAACCCTTGTTGAATTATTCGGAACCCAATATCAGCCCATAAATTCCAAATTTAGGCACTGGACTTTTTTGTCAACCCTCTAGCGTACCAATAGTTAACCTTGTTGATTTAATGTAGCGTACCAATAGTCAACCTTGGTCAACCCTCTAGCGTCGTGTCTATATGTCTTGCAACTAAGATTGTAGTATATGTTTAGACGTGTGTCACACCCCTGTTGCCGCATGATAATTTATTGATTGAGTTTGTATCTCATCTCTAAGTACTACGGGACCTGAGGACTTGGACATGGTACTGGATCCCCGTCATCAGTAGCCGCACGCAGGCAAGTGTACCTTGCCACCCTATATTTCAGATTACAGATATTTATTATTTCTTTATGTACATTGTGCACGTATTTTGTTTACGATCGATACTTCATGTCTGGATCACAACCGGGTGCAGACGTTCGTCGTAACGTCTTAGAATGAATGTTAGATGTTCGTAACACCTCGATGTACGTACCTGAGTATAATGACACCCCAGGACACACTCACATACTGTGATCGTGCCAGATTCCTATATCCTGATACTGACATCATGACCAGAGACTGGGACGACCTTAGGGTCACGTCTGTTGAGTTATTTCTGTGTGTCGAGACTGTTAGATAGAGGTTCAAGTTCAGTGCACCATCGTTGACCGCTTGGGAAGGGGAAGATAGTTACTAGACGTTTGGCCTCTTCTGCACGTGCTTATATATATGTATATGTACTGTATATGTATTGATCCTGTATCTAGTGTAGTTGTATCACCCGTGTGACTCCTTGCCCGGAGCTGCGGTAAGTCCCGTGTGTTTTCGTGTCCGGAGCTACGATTTTATTTTGGATAGCCCACGCGTCGAATATTATCTTTAAACTATGTCTCACTTGTTTGGTTATGATAGATTACCCCATCGTTGCACTAGTACTTTCTGTTATACTTGGCATGCTGTATTTTTGTACCTTGTTACGTTCCTATGAGGACCTGGTTCCCTGCCAGTTTTGCAGCATAGATGATGACGGAGCATTTGGAGTTGCTGTTGGAGTTGCATGTCTTGCGGGCATGGTACCAGGTACTCATATCATATCTACCGGCATTATGGTTATTTTATATTGATTATTCATCTGCTATTGTAGCCTAGTTTTTATAGACTCATACTTCTTCTCGAGTCTATTCGAGTTGGTGTGTTATTGGGCGGCCGACTTTAGCACATATAGCTCTTTCCTGTAAACTTCTGTACATTGTGGATTGAGACATAGAGGTTTACATTTATGGGATATCTAGATAGTGCTCTTTATATTATACAGCTTATACGTATTCGAGTCAGACCAGAGTCTGGTCGAATGTGTAGCTGGCGTGTCACGTATTTCTGTTCCTACGTATTTTGGGACTGGGGCGTAACAGAAATAAAAAAAAAAGATATAACTATTGAGGATTTTAAATTTTGAGGACGAAATTTTTCTACGGAGGGTAGACTTGTCACTACCACATTCTAAAAATAGGAAAATTTTGTCCTTTTATTTATTATAAGTATTGCGTGTATTTATTTTAAATAATTGCATGATGTGTGTGTATATATATATATATACTATATATATAGTGTTCTTTAGTGCATGAGTTAGTGGACTAGACCTAGAAGCCCACTAGATAAACCCTGACCGAATTATAGGTTTATGGATTTTAATTAGTAATTTTTGGGATTAAATATTGGGTGTATAAATTATTATTATAATTTTATTTGATTGTTGTACCTTATCGTTGCTTCGATATTGGGAGCGCAACACTAGCTTTTGCCTCACAACAAATTTTATACCATTGTCTTAGACGTGCCAGTCTTCTATTCTGACCTTTGTGTAACTTATAAATATGCTCTCTTGTGCTTCATTTTAGTCGCACAATTTTCGTTACGGACGTTTATTTTTATTTTCAAATAAATTTGACTTTGTATCTTTGTGCGTTTGAATCGAAATTGGAGATACAATCTTGACACGTTTTGTGCAACACAAAATATGACAATATTCTATTCTGAGTCTTCTACGTCCATGACACTTGTGTCCCACCTAATTTTAATTCCATGTACTTCCAATTTATTTATGAACACCATTTATATTAATTTTAATTAAATTGGTGTAAGGACCCAACTTGACCAAAAACTAGATCCAACACCAAACCAAACCCTCACTCACACCCTCAAGACTAATACTAAACACCACACACCCTTTTTAACCATTATATCACACCAAATATGATGTTTTCCCTCATCCAATCCCAATTCTCACCTTTTGTGCAATTTTCTAATTTTTGGGGGCTTTTATATAAAAGTGCAATGAGGTGTCACCATTCTATTGGTCAAAGCCAATGAAGAAAACCTCCTTCCCTCTTTGACTGGTTCAACTCTCTCCCTCTCTCCCTTTTTTGTTTGTATACTCCCCTTTATGTTGAATCTTGGCCCTTCATTCAAAATGAAGCACCATCCTCACCACACACAATTCCCTATATATAATCCCTCAACCTTACCTCTTTCCTAAAGTCATCCCCCATCCCAAGGAACACTTTGCCTAGCCTTAATCCCTAGGTTGCCATCATCTTCTTCCCCCTCATACAAAACTCCTCTCTCCATTATATTTCTCATCACTTACATCAAACAACATCTAACCCTAAAGCTAACCCTAACCTTCATCCCCGCCTGAACTCCACCCGACCTTCCTCCGGCTATCCACCGCCGGGACAGCCGCCACTGCAACTATCACGACCCGTACCCGGTATAGGGGCATGAGTACGTGGGTATGTCCAGCCTATGCTGCAGCATCGACGGTAGAACGATGTCTAGGTCATAATACTATCTAATCAATCTCGCACGAGTATCCAACTCCATAAGGAGACACAAATATCATAATATAATATGGGATACTCAATCACAAAAACTAAAGCACGATGAAATATCGAAGAAAATAAATAAAATACAACACCAGTCTAAACAATAAAATATTCTAACCTGCAAACAATAACATCCAAGTCTCCAAGTATGCCGGAAACAAGTCCTCTAAGATGCAGTATGAAAAAATATTTCCAATCAGAATGGAACGAAGTACATCTCTAACAGCAGTACTAAATAAATGATATAAACTATATAACAGTAATTAGATGTAAATATACAAGATGTATATATATGTACAAAAGATACACAATAAAGAAAATACTGGAAATAAATACGAGAATGAACAATATGACAATAAACCAGAATACTAATGACTAAGTATGTGAGTACTAGCTTTAACATGTTATTGGTTTAGGAACTTGTACACGAATAATGGCCTGGTTAGTCATACGTGCGGTGTATGACCAATACTAACATACGAATAAGACTTGTACATAAAGGGTATGATCATATATATACACTAAAATACTCCCCACCCCCAACTGGTATAGTAGATCCAACCATGGGACGCTATGGCACGGGATTCTCTAGGAAGGTAGCAAGTCTCCCCGAGAATCAATGTCTGTACATGCACAAGATAATCAATGAAACAAGACTTGTACAAGATACACCATATACAAGGAATAACATCTCATGATGAGATCTGGATATACCAATCCATGTAACCATCGTATCAAGAAACATGGATATCTACACTAAATACAATGAACATAGAGGATATCATAAACAAGAAACTATCAGAGAATATACTCGCCTGGGGTCCTTAGCTAGCAATACCAATGTCCTGCTCCTAAAATCTCGCAGGACGATCCAATGGTCCAATATACATATAATATAATATAATATAGCATCAGCCATTACACTAACACATTCACAACCATAATCACACTGAACTCAGAGGGTACGTTAGGGGCGATACTGGTCAACTAACAGGGTTAGTGTGCGTCCATAGTTGTACGGGTGTCACGTCTGCGATTTCCTGTACAAAATTAGACAGTCAACTACACATGTCTTGCCAGTACGTCAGTATACACAAGGCAGACAAATCACAAGTCTCAGGGTCACATAGTCAATACGGTATATCCATAATTAACACTAGGGCATACTGCATATATGTACAGTCAAATATAGACATGGGATACCTATTACTAACATTTATGGTTGTACCACATAAATACATATATAGTCATAACTGGTATTATCATTAAATTCCTACATAATATATATATACCAATTTAATTGTAATATGTGTATGTATACGCTTACAAGTCATTGGGTTCACCGTCACAGGGTTTTCTGTCACTAAACTGTCATGAAGAAATACGCTAACCCTAATAGATACAAAAACTTATAAAATTACGAAGCACAGTTCTAACCTGCGCGGGCACGCACGGGGTTGACGATACCGGCGATGACGATGATGATGATGATAACGACGATGATGATGATGACGACGATGACGACGATGATGATGATGACGACGATGACGACGATGATGGTGATGACGACGATGATGATGATAAGGGTTATAATGGAGGTGATGATGATGATGATAATGGGAAAGATGGTGATGATAATAAGAATGATAATGGTTATGAAGCCCTCCTCCCCCTCACCGTAGCCACTCGCCCTGGACTTTCCCTCTCCCAATAGCAGCCACTCACCCCGGACTTTAATCCACAACCTCCTCTTCCTTACCGTTGACTTCTCTACCCCGATCTCCATCTCCTACATCCCTTTCATCCCTGTCACAGCAGCCCTCCTTGCCTGAGCCTCCTCCGGCAGCCTTTTCACCATTATCATCACCTTCATCATCATCATCATCATCATCTCATCATCACCATCATCATCACCATCATAATTATTATCACCATCATTATCACTATCATCATTATCATCATCATCATCGTCGTCGTCGTCATCGTCGTCGACCTGTCTCACCTCACCGAAGATGTCCTGCAGCATTCACCCTCATTCTCGTGCACGTGCACGCTAACACGCAGGTTCGACTTGCCTTCATTCATGATTGTGTGTATGTGCATGTATGAATAGTGTAGGATTTAGCATATCATTTCATGATGGTTCAGTTTAGTTGAATTCAAGACCCTGGGTTGGTGAACCTAGTGACCAGTTGCGTGTGCGTGTGTGTTTAATAACTAATTGATATATATATATTATACGAAAATTAAATACTAGTACTAAGTAGGACTGTAATATATATATATATGCTGTATGACCCTAGGTATTAACTGTGGATATCCCGTATAATTGTATATGACCATAAGTATAAATTATGGATATTTCGTATTTACATTGACTGTATGACCCTGAGAATTTGTGAGTTGTCTGCTTTGTGTACACTGACGTACTGGCTTATACGTGTTAGTGAGTCGACTGTTCGATTATGCACAGCATTTGAAGACGTGACACCCGTGCAGTTAAACGCACATTCGACCCTGCTAATTGACCAGTTTCACCCCTAGCGTAGTCTCTGAGTTCAGTGTATTTGTGATTATTTGTTAGTGTAATGACTAAGGCTGTATTATTATTAAATGATATCTATAGGACAGTTGGATTATTCAGACAAGACTTCAGAAACAAGATATTGGTATTTCCAGCAGAGGACCACAGGCGAGTACATTCTCTGACAATTTTCATTATGTTTATTATCTCTATGATTCTAGTTGTATAGCGTACATGATTCTGACACTATGTATACACGAGTTGGCATCATCGAGACCGGTTACGAGGAGTCATGATTTGGAATCCATCGTGCTATCTGGGGATAGAGAGATATTAGTAGATTATGTGATCATACCCAACTCTACATGAATCATAGCTCACCCATACCTCATGTCGATGCAGCCTGACTATTACATATCTCATAGCCTATTATTGTCATGCCCCAGTCCTAAAATACCGAGGGCTAGACACATGGCAATGGCCAGCAGCAAACACTGATGGACAAACCCAATTTAATGGATCCATCAGGGCGTACTTAAGCTGTAAAATAAAGTCTACGACAACATGGCGTAACTAATCTCATCCATACAAGAATAAAATATGATCCACAGAATATAAGAAATATAAATCATCAACCAGTCTCAACAAAGTACTTCGGGGAACAACCCGATAAAAATCTAATACAATGGTTCAACAGACCAGAATATAAATGACTGAATAAAGTAAATACTGAGCATGAAATATAGATGCTCAGGAAAAGTCTTCAGCTAACACCTCGTCCTCGGGTATCGGTACAGCTCTTGTATCAGCTCCTGCTGCGGTCCCGTATACCTCAGGAAAGATCTCGTCTGTAAATCCTGGGGACATAATCCGGATCCAGGTCCTCAGGGGACATAGCAAGGTACAGATAATACAAGTCAAAATAAATACAGTACAGCAAATAATGCAATAAATAGGGTAAGTATGTAACTATCTATGTGAAATACAAGATGAGAGCATCACGAGTACTCAGGCTGAGCCACTACAAGCTCTGTGTCGGGGAGCCGATAGCAGTAATAATGAGTAATGGGCCAAGCTCGGGTTTCAGAGTCTTGTGCCTCACAATAATAGGGGATATATATGTAATCAGCCTGTAGCCTGTGTGTCTCTCCCCACCCAATGTAACCACACGTCTCATGTACATGGCATGCAAGATCATAGCTAATGCAGCAAGTCATAGAGTATCTAGGAATATAATGTCAATGTCAAATCCTACATCCTATACAGAATTACCATGAGTATCTCAGGAAGATTCTGCCACATGAATAGTGTCAAGTGTCCTGGGTATAATGTACTTGATAAGACAAGTACGAGAATGTAAAAGGGTCACGAATGTCCATCTCTAGATGACAATACACAACATCGCATACGGTGTTGGCACCCGATTAATAATCGAACGCTAAGTAAGTCACACGGTCCTAGGTCAAGCATGCACAGCAATATAAATGAATCAAGGAAAATATGTAACAAGACTGCAAAATTTGGCAAGGTACACTTGCCCACTGATGTATAAATAAGTCAAGAAAATAAGTAGCCAAGCTGTAGGGTTTGGCAAGGTACACTTACCTGGGGTTTGAATACCAACAATTGTCCCCGTATCAGTGGATCCTGTAGGTACTCCTCCAAAAGCTGAAATAAAAACACCAACAATCTCAGAAAATATCAAATAGCTAGAAACGTCTGTCCTTAGGTCCAATTTGGACACAGGGGCAAAAAAGACAGTTCCGGGTCAAACCGGGGTCCATATGTGGGCCACTTTGCACCAAAAAATGTATCAGGGTCAAAGGTCTCCAATTTCGTCAAACTTAGTGTCAATAAGTCAAGAACAATGATACGAACCCAATGGAACTTCCAAAATTGGATTTCGATGAGCCGATCAAAAAATCGTCCGTCAAGTGGAGCTGGTGGGGCCCACGATACGTGATTTTGTCAACGTTCTCAGAATCAAACTTGGGTAACAGGACCAACGTATTGCTACGAGTCCGATGGTACAAGTTTTGTCTCGATCCGACGTATGTACAAAATGTTACGACGCATTCCAGAATAGGCGGATACGGGGCGTTATCGACGGATACGCGTTGATTCTGGTGTGCACGCACATCCAAATTAACTTCTGCGAAACCTCACAAGTCCGTATCAATGACGCGCATATTTCGTTAAAGATCGCGTGCGTCCAAGTCGTCCCGTTTGGCGGGGCGCACTCAGTTCCGGGGTAAAACAAGGCGTTGTTTTTCCTGTTTTTGGATCGCGGTTTATGATCACCACAGGATGCGACGCACCAAGCGGGTTGTACGGGCATCGAGAGGGTTATACAGTCTACGCGACACAACTGACGGATCGGAAAACAGAATCACGAGGAGAAAGAACGGATTACCTGAACAGGGCTCCGTGAATCGAGAATTCTCGTATCTTGAACGCTGGATCGTGTCCTGGATGCTGTGTCCGCTACGTTGGCTCTGCTCAGGGTCTGTGTCCGGGATGCTGGGTGGACTCGCCGGCGGAGGCGGCTCGGCCTAGGGCGTCCGGGGTGCTGGTCGGCTGCGTCGAGCGGGCTGCTATGGTCTGGCCGGAGGAAGGCGGCTTGGGTACGGCCGGCTGGGAGCTAGGGCAGAGTGGTGGAGGTTGGGGCTTGGTGATGGTGGTGTTGGGCAGGGCGGAGAGGGGATGGTCGAGCGGAGAGGTGGCTATGGAGGAGGGGAAGTCGGGGGAGGTTGACGGCGAGGGGTCGAGCGGGGAGGTTAGCGGAGGTTAGGGCGGGTCGAAGCTGCGGAGGAGGTGAGGGTTGGTGATGGTCGGTCGACTGGTTGGGGGAAGGCACTTCGGGTGGAAGAGGGATCTGGAGTAAGGCGGCGGCTAGGCACGGAAGTTGAGGCTTATTTATAGGCTGTGAACAGTAAATCCGGCGGAGGATTAGGGTTCGGTCGGGTTTCGAGTTCGGATCGGATTTCATGGATCCGACCCGACCGACCCGTTAAGGATGGGTTGGTCCGGCTCGGTTTAACGGTTTGGTTTGATTTATTTAAAATAAACCGGTTCAGTCAGGGTTTAAATCAGTTTAGTTCTACGTTGGTTTTTAGGGCTTTAAAAATGATTCCGGAGTCCAATAAATTCGTAGAAAATTACCTTATGTCCGGTTTTCCATTTTACACCATAAAATATTATTTCCATAATATTTTAACATCAATTAACAGCATTTAAAAATCTTTTTATGACAAATACCTTAGATTTAATTCTAGAAAATTTACCCAAAAATTAGGAAAAACTATATTAAAATATTCTGAAAAATCATGGTGTTTATAATCTACTCCCCTTAAGAGGATTGCGTCCTCGCAATCAAAGAATAACTACTAAAGGAAGAACTATGGAAATTACAAGAATGCTTAGGTTATAACTGCATCCGCGAATAAGTGAGGATAATGCTGGCGCATACTATCCTTCCGTTCCCAAGTCGATTTGCCAGGAGAATGATGTTTCCAAGCTACACGGACCAGTCTAATTGTCTGTCCTCGTAATGTCTTCTCATTGAGGATGCCAACTGGTTGTTCTTCATATCTCAAGATAGGGCCCACTGCGATCTCTGAATGATCGACTACGTGACTTGGGTCAGTCACGTACCTTCTCAGCTGTGAGACATGGAATACATCATGCACTCCTTCTAAGAATGGAGGTAATGTAAGACGATAAGCTACCTCACCAATGTGCTCCAGAATATCTAATGGCCCGATATACCTTGGGCTCAACTTACCTCTGCTCCGAAATCTAATAGTACCTCGAGTGGGCAAAATCCTCAAGAATACGTGCTCTCATTCTTTGAACTCTAGGGGATGCCTGTGAGTATCAGCCCAATGCTTCTGTCTGTCCTGAGCTGCTCAAAGATGATTCTGGATTTGTTTTACCTTCTCCACTGTCTGGATTACCAATTCTGGACCCAGTATTTGACGTTCACCAACGTCACTCTAATATATTGGCGATCTGCACTTTCTACCGTACAATGTCTCGAATGGTGCCATCTGAATATTGGCCTGATAACTGTTATTGTAGAAGAACTCCACCAAGTGTAAATAATCTTCCCAAGATCCTCCAAGTCTAGCATATACGATCGCAACATATCCTCCAAGATCTGAATCGTGTGCTCCGATTGACCATCTGTCTATGGATGGTAAGCTGTGCTGAATTTGAGTCTGGTGCCAAGACTCTCTTGCATGCTTCGCCAGAAATGAGATATAAATCTCGAATCTCGATCCGATACAATACTAACTGGCACTCCATGTAATCTTACGATTTATCGTATATACATGTCGGCTAGTACCTCTGTGGACTGTCCAACTCTAAATGGCAAGAAGTGTGCCAATTTAGTGAGTCGATCCACGATAACCCATACCGCATCTCTTCCGCTGGGGCTCCTTGGAAATCCAGTGACAAAATCCATCGTGATATGTTCCTACTTCCATTCCGGTATAGGAAGCGACTGTAACATACCTGCAGTCCTCTGATGCTCGGCCTTTACTTGCTGACATACTAAATATTTTGCCAAAAATTTTGCAATCTCCCTTTTCATTCCATGCCACCAATAATACTGCCTCAAGTCTCGGTACATCTTGGTTCCTCCTGGGTGAACAGAGTACATGGAGCTGTGTGCTTCAGTCATTGACTCCTGTCAAAATTCTCCATTTGGAACATACAGGCAATTTCTACACCTTAATGTCCCGTCTTCATGTATGCGAAGTCCTGTCTGCATGTCTTCTTCTATCCTCTCTTTAAGTCTTCGGAATCTAGCATCGGTGGACAATGCCTCTTTAATCCTCTCCACAAGTAACGACTTAACTTCGAGATTAGTCAGCAAGCCACTTTGTCCTGGTAAAATAACCTCTATCTGAAGCTCCTGTAGATCTCTCAATAACTCGGGCTGCATCGTCAAGAAATAAGCCGTAGGCTTCCTGCTGAGTGCGTCTGCTACGATATTCGCCTTTCCCGGATGATACTGCAGATCTATATCAAAGTCTACCATCAACTCCAGCCAACGTCTCTGTCTCATGTTGAGCTCCTTCTGAGTATATACATACTTCAGACTCTTGTGATCAGTAAAGATGTCTACCTTCTCCCCATAAAGATAGTGCCTCCAAATCTTCAGTGCAAATATAACTGCTGCTAGCTCCAGATCGTGTGTTGGATAGTTCTTCTCGTGGACCTTCAACTGTCTCGATGCATAAGCAATGACTTTGCCATGTTGCATCAAAATACATCCCAGTCCACTACCTGATGTATCACTGTAAACAACAAAACCTCCTGACCCTGAAGGAAGAGTCAAGACAGGTGCTGTTGTTAATCTTCTCTTCAATTCTTCAAAAGCCTTCTGGCAGTCTTCTGTCCATGTAAACTCCTGGTCCTTATGTGTCAACTTCGTCATAGGCTCCGTAATTCTTGAGAAATTTTCTACAAACCTTCGGTAATATCCCGCAAGTCTGAGAAAACATCTTACCTCTGCAACTGATGTAGGTGTAGGCCAAGTCTCTATTGCAGCAACTTTCTCCGGATCAACTGAAAGTCCTTCTACTGAGATGATATATCCCAAGAAAGGTACTTTATCCATACAAAACTCACACTTACTAAGCTTGGAATATAACTTCTCCTGTCTCAATGTCTCTAACACAATTCTGAGATGCTCCTCGTGCTCTTCGTGGCTCTTGGAATATACTAGAATGTCATCAATGAACACAACCACAAATTTATCCAAGTACTGATGAAAGACTCTATTCATCAAACTCATAAACACAGCTGGCGCGTTGGTTAAACCAAACGGCATTACCAAGAACTCATAATGTCCATACTTGGTCCTAAAAGCTGTCTTCGGTATATCCTCCTTCCTTACTTTAATCTAATGATAGCCAGATCTAAGGTCAATCTTCGAGAATACCCTAGCACCACTCAATTGATCGAATAGATCATCAATACGTGGTAAGGGATACCTGTTCTTGATGGTCACAGCATTTAGCGCCCTGTAGTCAATGCACAACCGTACTGTCCCATCCTTCTTCGGTACAAATAATATTGGTGCTCCCCAAGGTGAAACACTGGGCCGAATAAAACCCTTCTCCAAAAGATCATCAACTTGTTCCTTCAACTCCACTAACTCCTTAGGTGCTAGCCGATATACTGATAAAGTGGTAGGCTCTGCTCCTGTAGTTAAGTCTATTATGAATTCTATTTCCCGATCAGGCGGTAAACCTGGAAAATCATCAGGAAATACATCCACAAACTCTGATATGACTCTTGGGTAACCTGTCTACCCTTCTACAGATAGTACCCTAAGAGTAGGCTGAACTCCTTCTCTACAACTCCCCGAAGAAACTCAAATTCTGGATGTCCAGGCGGTCTAAATATAACCCGTCCAAGTCGACAATCAAGAGTCGCATGGTACTGACTTAACCAGTCCATACCAAGTATAACATCATAATCCGGCATAGAAAAGATCAAAAATTGAGCTCGCATCTCTTTTCCACAGACTACTACAGAACATGATCTACAGACATCACTAACTGGGATAATTCCACCTCCCGTAAGAATTCTCTTTATCTTCGGAATGGGTGCGGTAGCTACTCTATGGGTGGCTACAAAGCTAGCTGCTATAAATGAATGCGATGCTCCAAAATCAAATAAAGCTACAACTGGTAATGAAGCTACTAAAATAGTACCTGCGATAACCTCTCCTGCAGTAGCTTCCTCCTCAACGGCCAATGTAAATGCCTGGCCTCGTCCCTGAGCTTGGCCTCTCTACTGCTGAGCCTGCTGAAATAGAGCTGCCTGTGGTGCCAGTGGTGGTCTCTGCTGATTTTCTCTTGGAAATAGTGGTCTGACTCCTCCAACTCCTGTCTGCGGTGCTCCTACTGCTGGATAAGCTGGTCGTGGTGCAGGTAAAGCTAGTCTCGGTGCTCCCTATCTTCGCTCAGTGCAGTCTCTGGTTGAATACTGGTTGGATCCAAAAGCCAGGCACAGTCCTAACTTGCGTCAGCATTCTCTCTCAATGTGACCTACCTTGCCGCAGTGGTGACAAGTAGGAAGAGATATAGCCCTGTGTGCTGTTCTCTCTGGCATACTCTTTTGGGACCGTTTTGCAGAATCCTCATATGATGTCCTGAATGGTGCTGATGTGATTGGCCTCTTCAGATTTGACTCCCTTCTAGTGACCCGCTCCATGCGTCGTGCTGCTATAAGGACGTCGGTATATGATGTAGGTACGACCGATCCAATCAACCTCTGGAGCTCAAACTTCAGTCCGTCAAAGAACTTCTCAGCTTTCTCTTCCTCTGTCGAAATCAAGGTTGGGGCGAAGCGACTTAGACGAATAAATTCTGCGTTGTATTCTTCCACTGACATATTGCCTTGGATAAGGCGGTTGAACTTGTCTCTGAGCTCCGACCGTGCAACTGCTGGAATATACATCTCTCGGAAGAGTCTGAAGAACTCTTCCCAAGTGACTCGATCCTGTCCGAGCCTTCTCTCTTTTGATAACCACCAATGATGTGCATTTTCAGTCAACTGCATCCTGACAGCAGTCATCCATTTCTCTCTCGAAAGTTCAGCTGCTTCCAACTGGTGCTGTATGTTTGTGAGCCATTTGTGAACTTCTGTTGGCCCCTCTTTGCCAGAAAAGGTACAAGGCTTGAGCTGACAAAAATTGATGATAGATCCCGTCATTGATCGCCTCACTAGTGGGTTTGCCTGCTCCATTGCTGATACTAGGCTGGTTCTCAAATACTCTGCCTCGTGACGCTGAGCCTCTTGCTGAACCTGCTGTTGGGCTTGTATTATGGCATATATCATCTGAAACATCTGTTGCCCATCTATGGCTTGCCCTGGCGGGAAAACTGGCATCTGTGGAGTGAACTGTGGCGGAGGTGGGATGTCATCACGCTGGAACCTTGGATTAGGCTGGCCGGTTTGATTTCCTTGAGAAGATTGTCCTCCATTCCCTGGTGTCACTCCGTCTATATAAGTAACCACAGTATCGTATGGCGTATCCAAGGGATTCTCATCTCCGTTCCTTGGATCCATTACTCTGCATCCAAAAGATAAACTATAAGAACGCTCAGAGGAATCAACACAGGATGCACATCAAGTAACAATTTTGAGTGCGATATAGAGTTCAAAAATGGTTCAATAATGGATGAGATCCTATAACTTATCCTATCCTTAGGGCAGGCTTGCTCGGTCCCTAAGTTGAAACCGAAACAATTTAGTCGTAGACCTGCATAGTCCACCACAAAAATTGTGTCACACCCTAGTCCCAAAATACCGAGGGACTATACACGTGGCAATGGCCAGCAACACACACTGATGGACAAACCCAATTTAATGGATCCATCAGGGCATACTTAAGCTATAAAATAAAGTCTACGATAATATGGCGCAACTAATCTCATCCATACAAGAATAAAATATGATCTACAAAATATAAGAAATATAAATCATCAACCAGTCTCAAAAAAGTGCTTCGGGGAACAACCCGATAAAAATCTAATACACTGGTTCGAAAGACCAGAATATAAATGACTGAATAAAGTAAATAATGAGCATGAACCATAGATGCTCAGAAAAAGTCTTCAGCTAACACCTCATCCTCGGGTGTCGGTGCAGCTCCTGTATCAGCTCCTACTGCGGTCCCGTATACCTCTGGAAAGATCTCGTCTGTAAATCCTGGGGACATAATCCGGATCCAGGTCCTCAGGGGACATAGCAAGGTACAGATAATACAAGCCAAAATAAATATAGTGCGGCAAATAATGTAATAAATAGGGTAAGTATGTAACCATCTATGTGAAATGCAAGATGAGAGCATCATGAGTACTCAGGCTGAGCCACTACAAGCTCTGTGTCGGGGTGCCGGTAGCAATAATAATGAGTAATGGGCCAAGCTCGGGTTTTAGAGTCTTGTGCTTCATAATAATAGGGGATATATATGTAATCAGCCTGTAGCTTGTGTGTCTCTCCCCACCCAATGTAACCACATGTCTCATGTCCATAATGTCTCATGTATATGGCACGCAAGATCATAGCTAATGCAGCAAGTTATAGAGTATCTAGGAATATAATGTCAATGTCAAATCCTGCATCCTATATAGAATCACCATGAGTATCTCAGAAAGATTTTGTCACATAAATAGTATCAAGTGTCCTGGGTATAATGTATTTGATAAGACAAGTATGAGAATGTAAAGGGGTCATGAATGTCTATCTCTATATGACAATACACAACATCGCGTACGGTGTTGGCACCCGATTAATAATCAGACGCTAAGTAAGTCACACGGTCCTAGGTCAAGCATGCACAGCAATATAAATGAATCAAGGAAAATATGTAACAAGACTGTAAAGTTTGGTAAGGTACACTTGCCCACTGATGTATAAATAAGTCAAGGAAATAAGTAGCAATGCTGCAGGGTTTGGCAAGGTACACTTGCCTGGGGTTTGAATACCAACAATTATCCCTGTATTAGTGGATCCTGTAGGTACTCCTCCAAAAGCTGAAATAAACATCACCAACAGTCTCAGAAAATATCAAATAGCTAGAAACGCCTGTCCTTAGGTCCAATTTGGATACAGGGGCAAAAATGACAGTTCTGGGTCAAAGCGGGGTCCAAATATGGGCCACTTTGCACCGAAAAATGTGTCAGGGTCAAAGGTCTCCAATTTTGTCAAACTTAGTGTCAACAAGTCAGGAACGATGATACGAACCCAACGGAACTTCCAGAATTGGATTCGGATGTGCCGATCACAAAATCGCCCGTCAAGTGGAGCCGGTGGGGCCCACGATACGCAATTTTGTCAACGTTCTCAGAATCGAACCAAACTTGGGTCACAGGACCAGCATATTACTACGAGTCCGATGGCGCAAGTTAAATCTTGATCCGACGTAGGTACACAAAGTTACGAAACATTCCAGAATAGGCAGATACGAGGCGTTATCGGCGGATACGCGTTGATTCCGGTGTGCACGCACATCCAAATCAACTTCTGCGAAATCCCACACGTCCGTATCAATGACGCGCACATTTCGGTAAAGACCACTTGCGTCCAAGTTGTCCCGTTTGGCGGGGCACACTCATTTCCGGGGTAAAACAAGGTATTGCTTTTCCTGTTTTTGGATCGCGATTTGCGATCACCACCGGACGCGACGCACCGAGCAGGTTACACGGGCATTGAGAGGGTTATACAGTCTACGCGACACAACTGACAAAACAGAAAATGGAATCACGAAGAGAAAGAACGGGTTCTCTGAACAGGGCTCCGTGAACCGAGAATTCTCGTGTCCTGAACGCTGGATCGTGTCTTGGATGCTGTGTCCGCTATGTCGGCTCTGCACAGGGTCCGTGTCCGTGCTAGGGCTGTGTTCGGGATACTGGGTGGACTCGCCGGTAGAGGGGGCTCGGCCTAGGGCGTCCGGGGTGCTGGTCGGTGGCGTCGAGCGGGCTGCTGGGGGCTGGCCGGAGGAAGACGGCTCGGGTGCGGCCGGCTGGGAGCTAGAGCGGAGCGGTGGAGGTCGGGGCTTGGTGATGGTGGTGCTGGGCAGGGCGGAGAGGGGATGGTCGAGCGGAGGGTTGGCTGTGGAGGCGGGGCAGTCGGGGGAGGTTGACGGCGAGGGGTCGAGCGGGGAGGTTAGCGGAGGTTAGGGCGGGTTGAAGCTGTGGAGGCGGTGAGTGGTTGGTGATGGTCGGCCGACTGGTCAAGGGACGGCGCTGCGGGTGGAAGAGGGATCTGGAGTAAGGCGGCGGCGGCTAGGCCCGGAAGTCGAGGCGTATTTATAGGCTGTGAACAGTAAATCCGGCGGAGGATTAGGGTTCGGTCGGGTTTCGGGTTCGGGTCGGGTTTCATAGATCCGACCCGACCCGACCCGACCCGTTAAGGATGGGTTGGTCCGGTTCGGTTTAGCTGTTTTGTTCGGTTTATTTAAAATAAACTGGTTCAGTCAGGGTTTAAATCGGTTTAGTTCTACGTTGATTTTTAGGACTTTAAAAATGATTCCGGAGTCCAATAAATTCGCAGAAAATTACCCTATGTCCGGTTTTTCATTTTACACCATAAAATATTATTTCCATAATATTTTAACATTAATTAACAACATTGAAAAATATTTTAATCACAAATACCTTAGATTTAATTCTAGAAAATTTACCAAAAAATTTGGAAAAATTATATTAAAATATTCTGAAAAATCAGGGTGCTTACAGTTATGTATGATTAGCCTAACTATTGCTCACATCATAGCTAACTGGATGGTTAGCCTGACCTTACATGAATTATAGCTAGTCATACATAGCAAGCCTGATCACTCCCAAGCCGATCACATGATATGCTGATGTTTCACACACTTAGCTAGATATTATATATATATATATTTCCAGATTATAGTTTTAGCATTCACTTATATTCCAGTTCATTGTTCCAGCATGCACTTGAATTTTTGTTCATTGCTAGTTGTCCCATTGATGATGATATATGCTCCAGTATTTATATTTCCAGTATTTTATTATCTCCAGTATTTTCTTGCCAGTATTAATATCCATCTTGTATTTCTTTACACTGTATTATAGTTTTTGTCAATATGTATGGAAATACTGTTAGTGCTTGTACTTTGCTCCATCTTGACTGGAAATATTTTTTTTAGACTGTGACTTAGAGGACTTATTTTTGGCATACTTGGAGATTTGAATGTTATTGTTTGCAGGTTAGACTATTTTATTGTTAAGACATGTGTTGTACTTTATTTATTTTCTTCGATATCTCATCGTGCTTTAGTTTCTGTAATTGAGTATTTTTATATTATATTATAATACTTGTGTCCCCTTATGGAGTTGGATATTCATGTGAGATTAATTAGATAGTATTATGACCTAGACAGCGTTCTACGATCGATGCTACGGCGTAGGCTGGACGTACCTACGCACTCGTGCCCAAATTCTGGGTGAGGGTCGTGACCACTTTGGTTTAGTAGAATCCACACTATTTGTTACTTTAAAGTTTTTGGCTGCAAATGCTTTATTCTCAATACTAATGATAACCTCGAAAAGTTTGACTCCAAGGCCGATAAAAATAATTTTCTAGGTTATGCTGCCAAAAGCAAAGGATTTAGAGTATTCAACAAGCAATCAATGATTGTTTAAGAATCAATCATTGTTACATTCGATGAACTCAATACTCAAGTACCAAACGAAAGCGACGATGAAGATATTCAATCCACAACCAACAAGACTCCTGAAGATGCAATCGGTACAAGTTATCTGAAATGTCTGCCTAAGAGATTGATATTCTCTATAAATCATCTAGAGGACTAAGTAATAGATAATATATCTAAAGGTGTAAGTATACATTCTTCAAATAGAGATACTATTTCTAATGTTGCTTTTATTTTTCAAATAGAACCAAAGAATATAGAATAAGCTTTTGCAAATTAATTTTGGATTTTTGTTATGTAAGAGGAACTCAATCAGTTTGAGAGTAATCAAGCTTGGGAACTTGTTCCAGACCTAATGATTATTCGATCATTGGTACTAAATGAATTTTTTGAAATAAATTAAATAAGGATGGTTCAGTCACACGCAATAAAGCACATATCGTAGCTCAATGTTACAACCAAGAGGAAGGCATTGACTATGATGAGACCTATGCTCCTGTCGCTAGACTCGAATCTATCCGAATGCTTTGCGCTTTTGCTAGTTTTCACAATTTTGAACCTTTTCAAATGGACATTAAAAGTACTTTTCTAAATATTTTTATAAAAGAAGAAATTTTTGTTAAACAATACCCTAGTTTTGTAGATTTTAAATACCCTGACCACATATTCAAGCTACAAAAGGCTCTCTATGGACTCAAATAAGCCCCATATTCTTGGTATGAGCACCTTAGCTCCTTTCTACTTAAAAATGGTTTTTTAAAAAGGAAAAATTGATACTACCCTTTTTATAAAATCTTCTGCTGACTCTTTACTATTAGTGCAAATATACGTAGATGATATCATATTTGGATCTACAAATGAGATGCTATGTAATAAGTTTTCTAAGTTATACAGAGTGAATTTGAGATAAGCATGATGGAAGAACTAACATTCTTCCTAGGATTACAAATCAAGAGAGATTCACAAGGAACATTCATTAATCAGGCTAAGTACATGAAGGATTTGATCAAAAAGTTTGATATGGACAATGCAAAGTCTATCGACACTCATATGGCAACATCTACCAAGCTTGATCTTGATGAGAGTGGTAAACCTACAGACATATGTAAGTATCATGGTATGATTGGTAGTTTGTTACATCTAACTACTAGTCGCCAAGATATTATGTTTGATGTATGTCTTTGTGCTAGATATCAGGTTAATCCTAAGGAATCATATTTGTGCGTAGTCAAGCGTATCTTTTGATACCTCAAAGAGACTTTGTCGACATGCTTATGGTATCCCAAAATTACGTCCTTTGATTATACTGGTTACACAGATGCTAATTTTTCTAGATGCAAAGTCGATCAAAAAAGTACAAGCGGTACTTGTCATTTCCTAGGAAAGTCTCTAGTCTCCTATTTAGCAAGAAATAAAATTCTATTATATTATCAATAAATGAGGCTGAGTATATCGTCGCAGGCTGTTGTTGTGCACAAATTTTATAGATGAAGTAAACCCTAGAAGACTTCAATCTGCACTATAGGAATATTCATATTTCCTGTAATAACACTAGCACCAATAATCTCACTGGAAATCTAGTATGCCATTCACGCACTAAGAACATAGAAATCAGATATCATTTTCTAAGGGATCATCAACAACACGAAGATATTTATTTAGAATATGTTGACATGGAACATCAATTAGCAGACATTTTTACTAAACCTTTAACTAAAGATCATTTCAACTTTATACGTCGAGAATTCGGTCTTCTAGATTCTGATAAAATATAAGAATTGTAAGATGCTTTAAATTCTTATTCAGTCTAAGTTATTCAAAGGATGATAAATCTTGGATACAAGCTGAAAGGACCCTTTTGTCAACAAAGTATGAATAACCTTAAGCGACACGGTATTTAAGTATCTTTGGATCACCGCCAGCTGGGATCCGGCCCCTACACCTGCTTCGAGATAGTCCACCATCTTTCGAACTTACTATCTGATAAAGATCATTTAGCACTTATTGTTCTGTATTTCTATCGAGTCCAAAAAGAAAAAATATCGATTAAAGTTGCATTATGATTCTGCACATTAATAAAAACATAATTTGAACCTTTATCCTTTAATAAAGTTCATAGGATTGAGCCATCTTTACTTCTACCTTATAACTCGTCCTCAAACTCCAATACACATCCTGCTAATTTCGTTCCTACTAATGCTGAACCACCACAAACCTTGGAATCTATCTTCAATCTATTGCGTGATCGCTTCCATAAAGAAGATGAATGCTATCATATTTTTATCACCGCCAAACTCTTCATACTCAAGCCCTTGGCAACACCTTGATAGATATCCAGTATACCCACTCTCAGTACCCAGCCGGACAATTTTTGATTTTTCGGAATCCCAACCAACTAGGATTTCGTATTGATCACCCTAATGTTCAAAGATATCTGGATCCAGTCGATGCTTTCTTTGATCCAAAAACAACTAAGCCTGATGATGAAGATAATAACTAATACTACAATGGATTTGAATATTTTAGACTTAGTTTGGTTGATCTATGATGATATTATTTTAGTAAACAACTTTTATTGTATGCATGTCATTTATGTTTGAGAACTGATGATTAATAAAAGCAATGTATTAAACTATTTGTTATTAACTGTTGGTTCTTCTTTTTATTATTATTCTATATAAGTTTTACTCTCTTTTTACCTTGTCATACATAAAACCTAACCAATTTTGGGAGAACACACCATTTCAATCAAATAAAAATAGGGGAAAGTATAACATGATATTGTATACTCGACTCAGAATCAGATGTTAACTTCAGTATATCAAATTGTTCGACAAACTACGAGGGAGCATTGCATACTTAAGACTTGTAGTATCATTCATAGTTTGTCAATTTTTAAAATAGGGAAGATTGGTGTCCCATCCGGTCTTAGTCAACTTGATTTTGATGGTTAACTAAACTATGTATCAATATGTCACAATCTGAAGACTCAACACTGCTGCTACTTGTTCACTTTACTACGTCATTAAAATATAATTTTTACTTTATTTGAGTATAGCACTTGTGTACATCGAGTCGCACTGGCATAAACCAAAGTCCACTCAAACAAACCCTCGAATAGCCACGAAATTAGCCTACATTCAAACTTAAACCTTACTAGAATAAGCAACCAAAATTATACCGAATTCGCACCAAACTGAAACCAAACTCGGTCACCTATATAGTATGAAATAAATCTAGTTATTACACCCCTGGTTTTCTGGCCTAACGTTCAATAAATTAAATTAAAACCTACCCGAACTCTGGATAAATTCTGTTTACCAATACCCTATAAATATGATTGAATTTCAAACTCTCAATATCTCATCCCATTCTATAATCTTCAATCCTTTAGTGAGCAAACATCTGAGACTCAACCTTCCCATCTCTAAGAGCAACTTCCTAGACTTCTAAGTGCCAAGTGCGATCTCGGTCTAGAAGTCTACAAGAGTTGTAAGAGCTTAGCTTAAACAATTTTATCTCTTTCTCTCTATTTTTCTGTGAAGTTGCGAGACTTCGGATCAAATCTCGTGATTGTAAAAAAGTGGCAAGCCTCCGGATCAAAGCTTGTGATTCACTATTGGTGATTATAGTGGATACAATTTCAAGCAAGAGTTCTCGGGACTGGACTAGTCCTCTCAGAGGAAACCAGTATACATCGCGGCAGTTGCGTTTGCTTTCTCTTACTCTTACTACTTTATATTACTTTCTTGCCTATGCATTGTTAGTTGCTAGCTGCCTTCACTTCACTTAATTTTTAATTGGATAGATTATTTTGCTGCACTATATTTACCCTCCCCTCTAGAGTTATTCTATGGTCCTTCACTTCAGTAATAACCTCAAAGGATATTTTAGTGGTAATGGTAATGTAGGTATTCCTCTATATCATGTTATTAAAGATAATTGTCTAGTAACAAAATTAAAATATAACCTACTCAGCATCAGTCATCTAGCTGACCATGGTTATTGTATTAACTTCGTAAAAGACGAATATTCTATCTATGAAAGATCTACAGGTAATATTATTTTTGAAGGTATTAAGAAAGATAACATATATATATTCTATCTTTCAAAGGACATTAACAATGCAGGCAGATGTCTATATGCCAACAAAGATGACAGCTGGCTATGGCATATATGTCTAGGACATGCTAACATGGATACTATTATGAGACTATCCATGAAGAAGCTGGTAAGAGGCTTACCGAAGATTACTTTCAAGAAGGATATCGTATATGATGACTATGAAAAGAATAAAGCTATTAAATCTTATTTTAAGTCAATCAACGTTGTAAATACCTCTAGACCACTACAACTATCACATAAGGATATGTTTGGACCTAGTAGAGTCACCAGTCTTGGCGGTAAGCTTTATGCATATGTGATTGTTGATTATTTTTTTTAGATATACATGGATTTACTTTCTTGCAAACAAAAATGTGGCATTTTCTGATTTTGTTAGTTTTTTGCAAAAACGTTTAAAATAAAAAAGATTTCATGATACTCACATCCGAAGTGATCATGGAGGCGAATTCAAAAATAGTGATTTCAAAAGATTTTGAAATAAAAATAATTTTTCTCATGAATTCTTTTGTTCTAGAACTCCTCAACAAAAATGGTATTGTGAAGATGAAGAACAGAACTCTCGGCAATATGGCTAGAGTCATATTAAATTAGCATAAGTTCTAAAATACTTTTCGATTGAAGTTGTAAATACAATATGACATATTTTAAATAGGGTGTTTATTCGACCTATTTCTAAGTAACCTAGAAAAGTTTAACTCCAAGGAAAGTTTGACTTCAAGGCTGATGAAGGTATCTTCTTTGGTTATGCCGCCAAAAGCAAGGGATGTCGAGTATTCAACAAGCAATCAATGACTGTAGAAGAATCAGTAAATTTTATATTTGATGAACTCAACAATCAAGTACCAAACAACAGCGACGACAAAGATGTAAGACTTATATTTACCAAGGCCCCTGAAGATACGACTGGTACAAGCTATCGGGAAAGTCTTCCTAAGAGATTGAGATTCTCTACAAACATCCAAAAGACTTGGTAATAGGTGATGTATCAAAATGTGTAAATATACGCTCTTAAAATAAAGATACCATTGCAAATGTTTCTTTCATTTCACAAATAGAACCTAAGAATGTAGGAGAACCATTTTCTGATGAACTTTGGATTTCTGCTATGCAAGAGGAACTCAACCAGTTTGAACGTAATCAAGTTTGAAAACTTGTTCCCAGACCAAATGATTATCTGATCATTGGTATTAAATAGGTTTTCTAAAATAAATTAAATAATAATGGTTCTGTCACACGCAACAAAGCACGTCTCGTAGCTCAAAGTTACAACCAAGAAGAAGGTATTGACTACGATGAGACTTATGCTTTGGTTGTTAGACTAGAATCTATTCGTATGCTATGTGTTTTTGTAAGTTTTTATAATTGCAAACTTGTTCAAAAGTGATCTTCTAAATGTTTTTATAAAAGAAGATTTTTTTGTCAAACAACCCCCTGGCTTTGAAGATTTTAAATATCCTGACCATGTGTTCAAGCAACGAAAGGTTATATATGGACTCAAACAAGCCCTACGAGCTTGGTATAAACACCTTAGTTCTTTTCTACTTGAAAACGGTTTTTTAAAAGAAAAGTAGATACTACCTTGTTTATAAAATCTACTAATGATTCTACTAATGAGATGCTATGTAACGAGTTTGCTAAGTGTATGCAGAGTGAATTTGAAATGAGTATGATGGAAGAACTAATATTCTTCCTAGGATTGCAAATTAAGCAAGATTCACAATGAACGTTTATTAATCAAGCTAAGTACACGAAGGATTTGCTCAAAAAGTTTGACATGGATAACGAAAAACCTATCAGAACTCCAATGGCAACATCAACAAAGCTTGAACTGGATGAAAGTGGTAAACCAACAAATATACATAATTATCAAGGTATGTTTAGTAGTTTGTTATACCTAACTGCTAGTCACCCAGATATCATATTTTATGTATGTCTTTGTACTAGATATCAAGCTAATCAAAAGGAATCACATCTGAGCACAATTAAGCTTATTTTCCAATACCTTAAAGGAACTTTATCGGCAGGCTTATGGTATCCCAGAACCACGTCCTTTGAACTTATTGGTTATTCAGATGCTGCTTTTGATGGATGCAAAGTTGATCGAAAAAGCACCAGCGGCACATGTTATTTCCTAGGAAAGTCTTTAGTCTCTTTGTTTAGCAAGAAGTAAAATTTTATTGCATTATCAACAAGTGAGACTGATTATATCACTGCAAGATGTTGTTGTTTACAAATTTTATGGATAAAGCAAACCCTAGAAGACTTTGATCTGCAATACAAAAAAAATTATTTACTGTGATAATACTAGCACTATTAAACTCACTAAGAATCAAATATGCCATTCACGCACAAAATACATAGAGATTAGACATCATTTTCTCATGGATCATCAAAAACATGGGGATATATGTTTGGAATTTTTTGACACAGAACATCAATTAACAGATATTTTTACTAAACCTTTGGCTGAAGATCTATTTAACTTTATCCGTCGAGAATTAGAACTTCTCGATTCTGATAAAATATAAGAATATAAGCTATTTTAAATTCTTGTTCAGTCTAAAATCTTTAAAGTTCTAATAATTTTGGATACAAGCTGAAATGGTCATTCTGTCAACAAGGTGTAAATAACCTTAAGGGATATGGTATTTAAGTGTCTTCGGACCAACACTAGCTGGGATCCGACCCCAATAGCTACTCCAAAATAATATGAATTTTTAAATTTATGATCTGATAAAGCCCATTTAATACTTATTTTTCATACATTCTAACAAATCAGGAAACTAAATTATCGAATATAGTTAAAATTATGTCCTGGTTTATTTTGGCACCAAATTCTGACCAAATTTTGATTGAACTGGATCTACATTATTCCAGAATATTTATTTAATTGCCAACTTCCTAATTAAGGGTTTTTCTGCTCTATAAATTCATCATTTCGTGGTTAACCCATCATACCAACGAAAAAATACCTCCTTTAAAAAAACCCTTATTTTTTGCTCTAATTTTCTCCATCCCTCCATGGCTCCAAAAAGGAAATTAGAATCCTCTCTTGATTCTTTATTTTGTCCCATTATGCCAAACATTGGCTAATTCGATGATTTTCTTGGAATGGTTTAATAATTTCTCCAATTGTACCATTTGTTCTGGTAACCCAATTGATTTTCTTCATTACAATGACTATATATCTGTTTTCAAAAGTTTCAACTTGAAGAACTCATTGTAACACGTTATCGTATTTTCTGAATGTTGTATGCATATTTTATTAGCATATAACAATGATAGCATATCATCAAGGGTATGCGGTACTCATATTGAATTTGACTTAAATGACTTGGATAAAATCCTATGCATCCCTGCTGAACGTGGACCCCTCATCAATATTACTCAAGTTCAATTTGAATACTACATTACTCTTGAAACTTTCAAAAACCATCTTTGTACCCCACATATCTGTCAACCTAAAAGTTTTAATGCAAAGTATTTAAACAATTATTTCTATGAAATGCATCACATCATTTTGTCCATATTTCTACCTAAGAAGACATAAAATGATGAAGTTTCTTATTTAGAAATGTCTGCTTTATATCATCTGTATTTCTCTATTTCGTTCAACCTTAAACAGACTAGTATATCACAAATGGTTACAATGTCGCAAGAAAGGGCGTCCATTACTTTACACAATGTACTTGCCAACTATTTTATGTTACATTGACATTCGTCTGGACACTTGTCCACATCTTAATGAACCACGATCTTTGAATCGAGTTTGTAGGATTGAGTCCACACTTTTTTTACCATATAAATCATCCTCCAACTCTAACACACACACCGCTGATCCTCCTCCTGCTACTGAGCCACCAACCACCTTGGAATCCATCTTTACTTTGTTGCGTGATAGCTGCAAAATGGAAGACGAATCAATCATGCTTATGTTCAGAGATACTTAGATCCAACCAACACCTTCTATGATCCTAATAGAACAACTGAACCTGATGATGACGAAGAAGATGATTAGATTTCACAATAATTTTTAAAAGCTTAAGGGCTCAAATTTTGCTCTACTATGATGTTCACATCACTTTTTAGATCTTTTTATATATGCTTTTTGGAAAATTTGAACTCAATAAAATTAAATGTTATCAACTTTCTAGAATAATTGGATATTATTATTTGTGTTATTTCACTCTCTTATCTTTTTGTCCATCATAAACCTCCACTAATTTCTGAGGAGTACGCCATTTCGATTAAATGACAACAAGGGAGAAGACATGTAACATGATACTTGACAACGTTGTATCAAATCACTAAATGAGTTATGGTGGAGCTATGCACTTACAAGTTTTGCAGTATCATTCATAGTTTGTCAATTATCAAAATGGGGGAGATTATTGGCCCATTCGGTCTCAGTCATCTTGATTTTTGATATTTAACAAAACCATGTTTCGTAATGTCATAATATGATACAACTTAAGACTAAACAAAGCTAGGACGATTGCTGATTGTACTGCATCCTTTTGTAATTCTTCTATGTAATTTTTTATTTGATTTGAGTCTACGAATGATTTATATTGAGTCGCACTGGCATAACAATAGTCCACTCAAATGAGCCTTCAACCTATTCACTATATACGAACCCAAACTAGCCACACATAAAAATAAAACCCTGCCAAAATAAACCAACCGAACTCGGACAGAATTCTGACCGAACTCGATTAGTATATTTTGGAAATATGAACAGTTGTGAAAATCCCTTATTCTGTTGCCCCCAACGTTTAAAAATTTGAATATTTCACAACGAATTCTGGCTGAACTCGGTTTGGTAACAACCTACAAATAGGCAAAGATTTTTTATATTTTCAATCATCCAACTCACTCTCTTCTCTCATCTTTTGTGTCACGACCCACACCCGGATATTCGAACACTAGTATGTGGTTACGTCCAGACTACGCCATAGAATCGACGGTAGAACGCTGTCTGGGTCATTTCTAACTA
Source organism: Iris macrosiphon (assembly GCA_036927795.1). Classification (NCBI taxonomy): domain Eukaryota; kingdom Viridiplantae; phylum Streptophyta; class Magnoliopsida; order Asparagales; family Iridaceae; genus Iris; species Iris macrosiphon. Next base: position 75,939,328 of record JAYESA010000019.1, on the reverse strand, counting down.
TTTAAAATCTTGACAATATAATATGGTACCTGTGAATCATCCAACTCCAAATGGAGGAGCAATACGGTATCTCACAAGTATGACTAATCTCAATCACAAAACAAACTAAGGAAGATAATGCACAAATGGAATAATGAAGGAAAGAATAGGAATACAATCCATAATCTAAAATAATAATATAAATTATGAATCTCAACAAAAGAAAAGTCTAATACAATCCAACACATATAAACTAGACCTCCTCGGGCTCTACAATTAAGTCCTCCTGGTCTATAGGAGTATCCTTTATAGGTACGCCATCCCGAGGCCCGTAGAATATGGGACACTGTCCTATAAGCCAATCATCTGGAAAAATATATCCAGTCAGGATTGGAGCGAAGTACACCTTTGCTAGCAATTCCAATTAATTGACAAAGACTATAAAACAGTTATAGTAAGTAATACATGATGAGCAAGGAAAAGAAATGAATTAGAGAATAAAATATAGTCACGGTTAATTTAAGAAGCAAGAAAGTTAAACATGGTAAATCAAGAAATACTGTAAATAAGACTGTGAATAGATGAGAAATAAACTCGATAAATAAGATGTGTATCTAGCAAGTATCATGTGAATCCAGCAAGAAAGTACTAACTAGTGTGTTTTAAAATACCGCTTTTGACATGTAAACGGCTATGGGTAATTACGGCTCACCGCATACTTGGTGTGCGGCTGTTATCATTCCAGATTAGACCAGATGAGTTGATTCCTGTTTTTGGAAATATTTACATGTCTACTCGAGTATTTTTCCGCTTGACTAGTATAAATGAATCCAATTCCGACACGCAAATTAAATATGAGTCAATCCAGATAAAATAGGTGATTCCAGTTGGTGAGTCCTGATGTGATACAAGTAATGAGTCCTGAAGTAGAGGCCAGACAAGTATAATGTACGTGTCGTAAGAAAGTGAATCCATGTAGTACTAATTCGTGCATCCAAGTATCGAGAAATTAGGTAAAACAATACAATAAACCAGAATCATAATAAATATCAAATAATGGAAACTATCAGAGAATGTACTCATCTGCCGTCCAAGCAATGAATGTCAAACTGTGTCCCAACTGGTGTCACACAAACCTATATATGAAATATTGCATTAATATAAGGTCTTGGAATAAATTTAAGTTAAACTCGTCAACATTTAGGTCACAAGGCCATGTCTAAGTCAAACCAATAAAATCTAGGCTACTAGAGTCTAACACTAGGATACTAAGTCGATACACTATGAAACTAAACTATGCTAACTAATCTAAGATACTAAAACCACACAAAATGCCGTATCCTAAGATACTCAAGTTCATTTATCTAAAAATAGTGTTTTGGATATATATACAAGTCAATATACTTAATACTATATCAAAACAATAAAAATACGATACCTTGGCCTTTCACCAATGCGTATCTCATCTATGTCGATACCCAAACTCAATACCTTGGGTATCTACCCAATACCTTGGTATTACCTTCGTATCCCAAGGCCCAAACCTCAACATATAACCAATACAAATAGATATAATACCCCAAGACCAAAATACTAACTATAAGCTAATCACAAGTATATAAAATACCTTAAGCACTAGCTATATAAAATATCTAACTACTAATCAAATAACAACTATATATATATATATATATATATATATATATATATATATATATATGTATATATATATATATATATATATATATATATATATATACATATATATATATATATATATATATATATATGTAGCAAACTATCATATATTTATGCCTGCACCAATATATATATATACTAACTGTTTACATTCTAACTACTTAACTTATTCATATGCTAGTTATAACCATAAGTACGTACTAATATATAATACCATACTACAAATATACATAATACATATAGCTAGATATAACTAACTTAACTTAAACAAGTATATATATATAATCACTAACTACTAACAATACCAAGCTAAACCAAAACTTCAACTAACTAAATATATTAACTATTAGCTAACTCTTACTAATAGGATACTAACTAACTAACACTAATACCTTAAATACCCAAACCCAAGTGAAACCGTACTGATACTACACTAAAAACTGACTAAACACTAAATAATAAACTGAAACGAATGCACCCAGGGACTGAAACCTACTGAAACCTCTACCGACTGATACAAAGACAATAATATACAGAAAAGACCCTACTGACTCACTGAAACACTAATACCTCAATACTGCTACCTATTAGCTACTGTGCTTAGGGAAACTGCACAGTGGCTGCACCTAGTTGCTCTTCTCGAATTTCTCTCTTCCTGACTGAACACTGAACTACATTGGAGACTGCACGAGCCCCTCTCTATTTGCTGTGCTCATATTACCTGCTGCAGCACTCCCTTCAGTGAGTTCCCTGTTGTGCAACTCCCTGCCTCGAGTTTCTGATGGATCCCCCTTAGTTACCACTGTGTTGTAGCTGCTACACTGTCAGTGAGTTCCTTCAGGATGTTGCTACTGTTGAACTACAAAGCCCGACTATCCATACTCCATGCTGCTGTTACAACATGCACTACTTCTTTTTGTGCAGTCAATACATCTCCTCCAGTGCACTGCAGCTGCCTCTTCTCCATTTGCTTGCTGCCCGAGTCCCCTGTGGCCTCGAGCTACTGAAATGTGCAGCTCCTCTGCACAGTTGCTGCACTGATTCCACTGTGCATTTTACTACACAATGAGCTACTAATACCCCATTGCTGGATGCACTAGAACACACTGCTGCACCTCTGTGCAATAACTTGCTGTCGAATACTGAAACCACTGTGCAATAGGATACTGTACAGTCTCCCCCCCTCCTTCTTACTGCCACAAAGCTCACTCACACACCACACCAGACACAACATATAGCTCGCAAAAACTCACAGACACATATACGTATATACTTATAAACACTCACACACACACACACACACATACATATATACAAGTACATATATATACATATAGACATATATATCACTGTATACACTTACACACATATAAATAACTAGCTATATATATATATATATATATATATATATAAATATATATATATATATATATATATATATCAATTTATACATATAAACCAACATATATATATATATATATATATATATATATATATATATATATATATATATATATATATATATATATATATATATACATATACATATACATATAGATCTATATATAACTATATACACTAATCATACATACACTAATATATACAATATTTTATCACATATATATATATATATATATATATATATATATATATAAATACACATGTACGTATAGTAAAGAGGACAAAACATCAAACCGCTCCCGTATCACACTAACTCCATGATACGTTAGCGATACGGCTCCACCACACAACCAAACGTATCTCAGAGGACACATGCAAGTCTAGTAAACTAATTATGAGCAATACATATAATAATTAGATTAACTAAGTGTCCGTGTTACAATGTGATATGCACAAGACCCCGTATCGGAGAAAAATCCCCAAAATTCACCCATTTCGTCAAATTGACGAGATACGGCCTATACGCACCTAATTGTGGATGCGACACCAGTCACAAACACGCAATCATATGTCATTTGGATCTATTAGACCCAATGACAAACACTATATGTGCCAATCTCGAAATTTTCCTAAAATTGGTACCAAAATGCGTATAACTTCCACCGTAGGTCTCTGATGAACCTAAAACTATTTTCTATGGGTAGCTTATGCATGTGGGTTAGTTTCTTATGGTTAAATCTCAGATTTATAGTTTATTTGAAGGAGAAAAATTAAAATATACCTATTAGGTGATGGATTTCTAATAAAAAGTTTGCTAATGCAAAGTAGCTCCTCTCCTTGTAGATCATGGCCTCCTCCTTGTTGCTCCTTACTTTCTTCTTGTAGATCATTATTATAGTAACCTCTATTGAAGAATAGGGACTGAATTTGGTGAGGAAAGGGGAGGAAATAAAGAAATTGAAAGAGGGAAGAATGTAGATCTAAATGAATTGGGAATTGAAATGAATGAGCACTCTCTCTCCTCACTCTAGGGCCGGCCATGTACACCCTCTCCATGCAATATAAAATATCTTAATTACCCCTTGGGACCTCTCATGAAGAAATTAATTAGGGAGGAAAGGTTATAGTCTAATAGTTTCACTAATTAATACAACCTCCTAATCCATGGGCCTAATTCATGGGCTCAAACTAAACCAATCAAAAATGTTTGTTCATACAACTAATAAAATAGCTTAGGTCCACTACACAAGTCAAAAATAAAACAATAATTAACAATTAATAAATAATACAATAATTAATTAAATATGCATGCACAATATTTAAATATAACACATCCTAAAATTTAATGTACCCGTGTTAATTATCAAACTACCCTTAATTGAAAATATGAGGGTGACAATCCTACACACCTTAGAAAAATTTCCTCATCGAAATTAAAGAAGATCGTAACCCCCTATAGGTCAGCCCCAGTCTAAACTAAACATACAACATACAATTTAAAATAAATCACTAATTATGGTCTCTGTCCATCATAGTCTTGCAGTCTCCGACAGGGTATACTAACTACACAATAACACACAAGCAGTCTATAAGGTACTAACTAAACATTCAAACAACAGATGGGAATGAAATAAACAGAAAAAGACAAAACAAGCTAACTTATCACCTGAAATAACGTCCTCTCCGACTGTCATTACAAATGCCCTGCCCTGCTGGGGTATCTTCCTCTGTCGGTGTGGGGTATAATGCTATGCCATAGGTGGTCTAACTCCTTCTTTCTGACCCCGTGCTCCACTAAATGGGGGTGTTGTAGGGCAATCCCTCATCTGGTGTATTGCGGATCCACAAAACAGACACACCTTCAGCCTCCTCCTACAAATATCCCAAGTGTATCCTGACTTCCTGTAGTAGGAACAAGTGGGCACTGGCTGAATCTGCCTCTAGGGCTGCTGCTGAACTGGAGTACGAACCAGCACCTGAACCTGCTACAGCTTGATATGGGGACGCTTAGTTGGTCCCGTACTACTACCATTACCACCCAAAATATCTCTACCTCTCTTGGACTTGAGATCCAAGTCATCCTCCGCTCTCTGTGCATCCATCAGGATCTCCTCAAAAGTAGCCGTGCGATGCCCCCTTAGTGGGGGATTTGATCTCCCTGATTAAACCCTTTCGGAATTTCCTGGCCTTCTCTTGGGGATTCTGCCCCTGTACAAACCTGCTCAATCTATAAAATTTTATAGCGTACTCGTCCACTGTCATGCTCCCTTGGATAAGGTATAGGAACTGGCTCTCTAAGACACCCAGAGCCACGTCCGAAAAGAACTTCTACTTGAAAAGCTCCTTAAAAGCTTCCCAAGTCAATCCTGCCACCGTGATCCTCAGGTCTGTCCTGAACCATGTCAATACTATGTCGAATATCTGGCTGCCTGCTGCCTCCACTCATAGACTTTTTGGAATCTTTGCCAGTCGCAGGTTCTTTTCCACATCCTCGATCCAATCATCGGCATATAAGATCCCTTCCATTCCTTTGAAGCCTTTCAGTCCCATCCTCTTGAAGTCTATGATAGTCCACGGCCTCTGTTGCTGAGGAATAAACTGAGGTGGTATTATCTGTGGCTGGACCGTAGTAGCTCTCTCAACTGTTGTAAGTGCGATCTGGTGAGCATTCTCCATGCTCTATCGCATGACCTCGGACTGTCGCTGCTGCACCTCCATTATCTGCTGGAAGAGCGTAAATATCTGCATCTGATCAACTGCGGGTGGTGGAGGTGGAAGATCCTCAGAAACTGTCTGCCCTGTCCTCGGTACTGGAGGTGGAGTACCTCCGAAAGTTGCTGCCTATACGTCCACCTAGACTGGTGAAGCTGACTTCCTGAATGTAGGTGCTAGACCATCGTTTGAGGGTATTGCCCTTAAGGGTGATGAAGTGACTGATCGTGTTGTCGCAGCACCTGATCACTGGGAACACGTCTTCGGCGGTATCCTGAAGATAGATTGAAATACGAAATCAATATTGAATATGATACGATATTATCGAAGAAGGACAAAACTTTATTCAAAGTAAGCCAATATTCAATAGATAAGGAATTACAAAACAGATTTTTAAATTTTTCTAGGTGTGATTGAGTAAACTCTCAGCCTAAATTATATTTTCTAAAGCAGGCTCGTAGCAGTACTCTAGACGAGCACAACTACAAAATCGTACTAATTATGAATCGAGACCTCCATAGGCCACTACTAAAAATGTGTCACGACCCACACCCGGATATTCGGGCACGAGTACATGGTTACGCCCAGCCTACGCTACAGAATAGACGGTAGAACGCTGTTTGGGTTATTTTTAACTATCTATCTCGATAATATAATATGGTACCTTTCAATCAACTTAACTCTAAACGAAAGAGCAATATGGTATCTCACAAGTATGACTAATCTCAATCACAAAATAAACTAAGGAAGATAATGCATTAATGGAATAGCGAAGGAAAGAATAAGAATATAATCCAAAATCTAAAATTATAATACAAACTGTGAATCTCAACAAAAGAAAAGTCTAATACAATCCAACACAAATAAACTAGACCTCCTCGGGCTCGGCAACTAAGTCCTCCTGGTCTATAGAATATCTTCTATAGGTATGCCGTCCTACGACCCGTAGAATATGGGACACTGTCCTATAAGCCAATCATCTGAAAAAATATATCTAGTCAAGATTGGAGCAAAGTACACCTCTGCTAGCAATTTCAATTAATTGACAAGGACTATAAAACAGTTATAGTAAGTAATACATGATGAGCAAGGAAAAGAAATGAATCAGAGAATAAAATACAGTCACGGTTAATTTAAGAAGCAAGAAAGTTAAACATGGTGAATCAAGAAATACTGTAAATAAAACTGTGAATAAATGAGAAATAAAATCTTAAAATAAGATGTGTATCCAGCAAGTATCATGTGAATCTAGCAAGAAAATACTAAATAGTGTGTTTTGAAATACCGCTTTCGATGTGTAAACGGCTAGGGGTAAGTATGGCTCACCGTAGGGAGCAAATGTTTACATGTCTACTCGAGTATTTGCCCGTCCGACTAGTATAAATGAATCCAATTCCGACACACAAATCAAATATGAGTCCAGCCAGATATAGGTGTGTAGAAGCATAAAAAATACGCTGGAAGGATCTATGCAGCCTCTTGATACAGAGCAGCGTAAACAGAGGCCTTCAGAGCCATCAAGCGTACAACAGAGCTTTTTCCACTAAAACACAGCGTGAAGAATAAGCTCAGAGGACCATCCGCATAAGTGCAGTACGTCCAGGCCGCTCCAGCGTAAACAGAGTTCTTCATCGCCTCCATGGCATAAAACTCATCCGCTCTCAAAGCAGCGTTAAAGCGTACGAGGAACGCTTCGTCTTCCCCGAAATGAACCTGTCAAGTCACGCAGTGAATCTGACCTCTGACTCCTGACAAAAAGTGCTGCACGGCTACCCAGACGACGGCTGGAAACTATTGCAGACCCCTCGGGACGCGCCCCACAGTATGATGGCGGATCTTTGCATTTAATGCAGAGGATTTGGTTAAAACATCACCGAACCGTCATTTACTGGAGTCCCCTCAGCGTAAACTGCTCTTTCGCGTACAAGGGAATACGCTGCCTTGTTTTACACAGGCAAACATGAGCTGTTTTACGCTCCGTAGTAGACAAACCACCTGCCACGTCAAAAGCTGTACTTCGTACGGGGCTCGAGGCACGTCTCCACGTTTAATTGCACAGAGCGGTGACAGTTTCTCTCAAGGCACATCTCTGCGACGGATGCACAGAAGGGCTGCAGACCTTCAAAACACACCTCCGCATTTAATGCATAAGATGGTGGCAAATCTCTGCAAGAGATTTGATTATATCTTCAAAAGCCGTAATTTCGGCTAAGACGTCCACATCAACACTCTGGCACGGTACGCAGAGGCTTCTATGCCCATTCAGGATTTGTGCTCACGCGGCTTCTACGCCCATTCAGGATCTGTGCTCACGCGGCTTCAACGCCCATTTAGGATCTGTACTCATGCGGCTTCTACGCCCACTCAGTCTCTACGACCACTCAGTCTCTACGACTACTCGGCCTCTACGACTATTCGACTTCTATGCCTGTTCGGCTTCTATGCCTGTTCGGCTTCTATGCCTACTTGGCTTCTACGCCAGGATGACAGTCATTTGGCTTCTACGCCAACCTCTTCTACACAAGGGATACCTACCTACGTGGCTTCAACGTCGTGATCTTCGCAGCAAATATACGTATTTTGTCCCCTTAGTTGGACACGCGTCACATGCTCACTCAAAAGGTTATCTATACGCAGGCATTGGTTACCTTAACCGTTGTGTAAAGGGGTGCTGTACTTCCCACTCCTCGGTTTTTACACCGACGGAGTGGTCACTGTCACCAAAATTCTATAAATAGAGACCCCTATCAATAGGAAACAAGGTCGAAAAACTAAAAACTTGAAGATCTAACAAGGTCGAACTTCCCAGAAAGATCGAACCGGAGGTCAAGAGAGAGAGAGAGAGAGAGACCGGAGCTCAGACAAAGAGCAGGGATCGACGACTTTGGCATCATGTATCCACCCTCTCCTGTAACCTTCGAAGCTGCTACCAGTCTTCCACGGTATTTTTTCAATATCGTGTGGTCCAAGGGCTAAAGTGATCGACTACAGATCAGACACCTATAGTAATTTATACCCAGATTAAATAAATTGTACTCCCACATCCTCGTATAGGATTATATTGTACAAGTTTGTTTGTAAACCAATGGGTGCGGGTTTCGCATAAACCCTGTCATTGAAATACACTTTCATTCTTTCGTTTAATACCACAAACAAGATGGCGACTCTGCTGGGGACGTCTTTCTCTTCTGATGAGGAAGCAATTGCTCAACACGATGCGGTACCCGTGGGATCTGTGAAGAAGACACTGGTCATCCAATTCGACCAGTCTGCCTACGAAGACATGCTTCGAACCGGGGGTAGCTCTCACTCTCTCTCCGTCAAAGACAACAGGAAGCTGCGCAAAATATGGATGCCCAAAGCATCATCTACCATTCCTGTGGACTCTCCGATCTCTCCGATCTCTCCGACCAATGAGGTGGTAGCATTGCTCCCTCCGTGCCCTGCACGTAAAACTCAGTCTCCCGCTACGCGTGGTACAGACAAAACTTCGGGCAAAGCCTCAGCGCTGACCAGGAAGTATCCACTGCGCTCTACGTGTAGGAATCAGTCTTCCGCTATGCGCGGTACAGACAAAACTTCGGGCAAAGCCTCAGCGCTAATCCAGGAGTATTTACGCACAGAAATTAGTCTCCCGCTACGCACGGTACAGACAAAACTTCCGATGGTGCCTCAACGCTAAATCGGAGGTACAGATCACGCTCCATGCGTAAGACAATATCTGACCTCTACGGTAAACCAGATGAGCGCTGTGATCTCTGCGAGGGGAAGCAAGCAGGCGAGTATGCAACTTCTCGACCTTTACGCCAGCAAGAGAATAATCTGCCTACCCTCCAGATTACGCGAGAAGCCGATGGCCGACTGAGGGCCTCTCCAACTTTACGCCAGACTGAGCGAATCTCTAATTTACGCCAGGCACAGTCCTTCGGCGTAAAATAAGCACAGATTAGGAAAAGCATCCCTCCAAGGGATTATCTGCCACCAAGATGGCCAATCTGTTGTACACAGGTGGCGTAGGGAAGACCAAAGTGCCCAATCTCCGCATACCCACTGATGGGAACAGAAGAAACAAGCCTTCGTCTTCTTCCTCTACTCCTCCTGACTTGCGCGCATATCTAATCCAGAAGCGTAAGGAAAGGGGACCTTCCAACATGTCTATTATACCCCCTAGCGAGCAATGTTATAATAGTCATAAAATTATGATTGACTGCTGCTGCTCTAAAGCAAAACGGTCGGTTTTCGACCGATTGAGCTACTCTCAGTCTTTCCAGGAAGAGGAACCCGCGCATGCATCTGTGAACATGGCTTCACACATACGTAGAGGAGGGTCGAGCTCAAGACATCATCCCTCCCGGCCCCCGAGCCGAGGGGGGTTCAGTGAGCTCCTCAGGAACGCTAAAGTCGGAGTGTTCCAAAATACTCACGCAAGGTTTCGACAACCAGCTTCGTCCTCCTCTGATTCCGACGTTGGGGGTCGCCAAGCCCCCGAATCAGAGGCAGAAAGTGTAGAGTCAACTTCTACAGCGACCTATACTAATCCTTCAATAACGCCCAGGGAGATGGGAGTTTACGTCGTTGAAGATGAATGTGAGGAAGCTTCACCGTCAGGGAACGTGGAACAACGCATCACTATACTGGAGACATCCCTGAAACAAATGCAATCCATGATGAAGAACATGCACCAAATAATGCTAACTTAGCACGCGACTGCCATGGCTCAAGCATCAGTCCCGCCAACTCAGATACGTGTAGGGGTGGACTTACCACCATCCAACCCGAGCCAAGAGCCTGCGCTAGATCAAGAGTCAGCAGTTCCTCCGCTTCCTCACTCAGAGAATGCCTTACCTCCCGCTGGACTTACGATACAACCAACTCCGCATCACTCCGTGGCCCCACTTCCGACTGAAAATCTGATACAGGCAGTACGGGAGTTGAAAGCCCAGTTCGAAGCCTTGAAGCACAAAGATCAGCTCAAGAAACTGGGAATCAACCAGCCCTACCCAGCTATCTGGGAGGAGGTCCCTTTCCCGCCGAGGTACAAACCTCAGACTATAGCCCTGTTCGAGAGAAAAACATCACCAAGCCAGTACATGAACTATTTCAATATGATGACGGTGTTGCTACAAGGGAACGACGCCCTCCACACTCGGGTGTTCAAGGCTGTCTCTCAGGGATAGCCTATCAGTGGTACCGTAGCTTGACGGACAACTGCATTACTTCCTTCGAAGACTTCAGAGCTTTATTCTTCACGTGATTCTACGAGGGAGGAATGGACATGTCTATGTCCTCTCTCATCGAAGTCAAGCAGAAGGAAAAGGAGGACGTTCGCATCTTCATCGAATATTTTCGTCAGGCCACCTTACAGATGCCTCCAGGAGTTTCCGACTCTGTATTGGTAGACATTTGCAGGAAGAACCTCCTTTCCGTGGTCTCGGCGTTCACAGGACCATATCAGTTCCATGATTGGCCCTCGTTCTCATTTCGGCAGTAGCCGCCGAAGACAACGGTCGCAAGGCGTGCGACAATGGCATCATGATCTCCGCCTTTGACAGAGGCAAGAGGTCATCTCCTAGCAGCGACCATCCTCATGGTCCCAAAGGGAAAGAAGCCCTGGCAATCAATACGGCCAGACCAAAGATTGTGGCAACCACGCAAACGAAACCCGTGACTTCCAGGCCCGTCGAAGTCTACTCTTTCGACGACGATGATATCCCAAGTATATTCGAGTATCTCGTCAAAAGCGGCAAGATCACCCTTCCAGAGCTAAGGCGGCCCCAGGAAGTCGGCAATACTAATAACCCCAAATACTGCCTCTTCCACAGATACGTACACCACCCAACAAAGGTGTGTTACATACTGAAAAGGAAGATCCAGGGGTTAATCGATGCTAAGGCCATCACTCTGTACAACACCAAGAAGACGGTCACGGCCAACATGATCTCTCTGCAGTTTGGCAATCTGCCTCCCCAAGAGATCTCGGATGGCGTTGCACCTATCTCCCGGATAACGATGAACATCGTCAATCTTCCTCCAGCTAGGGATCAAAATCATGACCTGGTACCCCTGACTACCCGGCAGGGCGAGATTATATGGATTCATCCAGACTTGGTGTCAGAGCTCGAGGAAGAAACTAAGGCTTCTGAGCCTACATCCAAAAAGAGCTCCAAATACAGGCCCTGCCATATGATCGCGACTTCTTCGGCATCGGACGAAGATGAGGTATTTGCTGCAAACCGTTCAGGAAAAGCCTACCTCAACGACTACGGAGCAAGTCAGGAGGGTGCACCGGCGGACGCTCCAGCAATCAAACCTTCAAAGCAAGGTCCCGTCGTACCAGATATCAGTCCTTCAAAACCAACCCTGACGGAGAAGAGGAAGCAAAAAAGAAGTACGCTTTGATAAACCTGTGAAAAACATTCCAAGCAAAGGTTTAGAGAAGCCATACAACTTTGACATCCTGGCCCAACTAGCCAATACGCCAGCCAGGTTGTCCATCTTCGAGCTACTCAGGCTCTACCAAGATACTCGTCTAGCCCTGAGTGAAGCTCTGATGCAGGCGGAGGCATACTTGACCCAGCTCAAGTCCCCCAACGAAGAACCAGTGGCGTGTCCTCAATGCCACAGTGTGGTGGAGGTGGTCCCAAATATCACTTTCACCCAAGACGACATGCTGTTAAAACATAACAAGCATGACAGGCCCCTCTATTACACCGGGTACGTCGGTTCCATGGAGGTCGATCGGATTCACATAGATCCGGGATCGTCGATCAGCCTCATCCCTCATAGTCTACTCAGACCGCTGAGAATTCCTACCAGCGAATTGGCCTACACCACCACTACAATCGTGGGTTTCAACGCCGAAAGCAGTAAGCCATTAGGGAAAATTCACCTGAGGATCCAGATCGGTAACCTTAGATCGGTGGCCACATGTTACGTCATCGATTCAGAGGTATCCTACAATATTTTGCTGGGGAGACCGTGGATCCACGACCACAACATCGTTCCTTCAACCCTACCTCAATGCCTTAAATATGTAGATGCACAAGGAACAGTACAAACGAAGGTAGCTGACTTAAAACTGTTCAAAGGAATAGAATCCTACTATTTCGATGCCGTGTTGTACTCCCAAGACCACACATAAGAAATGTCAGGCGACGCAGAAAAGGAATCCTACCGGGAGCCAGAAGAACCCTCTACCGCACTACCGCTGTCAATCAGAGTGAAAGGACGAACCACTCGTCCAAAAGCCATAGAGCCCGTTGCTATCCACCTGAACAAGACCAGGTCAGGAGAAGGGAGTGATCCTCTCGTGATCACTTTGAACCAAAAGCCCCCACCTTTGGTCATCAACCTTCGGCACGACAGGCAGCCGACTGATATAAATGCAACCAGGAACGGAGTTTCAGATGATAATAAATATCCCCTTTTCCAGTATATTGATGCTCAAATGTCGAGACTGGAATCCACTCCCCGTGACGAGGTAGAACCCATAGCATAAAAATTCTTGGAAGCTATAAACTCCTACCATCCGTATGTCTGGGAAGTAGCGTCATCATCCAACGTCATCACAACGTATGGACCCCATGAGGATTCTATCTTCATTGTCCCGCCTACCTGCAGTAGTCAGCGTCCAATATTCTTCGGCCGCATGGGCAATCAACCGGCTAAGCAGGAAGATCCTTTCGATGACGATACTGGAAAAATGTAAGTTCACCGATACAGCCCGCAAGCGCTGAAGATCATGCAAAACATGGGCTACGACTTGAAGCGGAAGCCAGCCTCAACTACAGGAGAGGCAGACGAACGCCGCCGCACGGCGACCCTCGCTATCGACAAACTCATTTCGGGTTAGGGTATGCCACCTCCCTTACGACTTCCAAGTCAGACGAGGACATCTTTTTCTCCTCCCAGAATGGCTCGTCGCCCCCCGACTCACCTGATGCTCTCGAACAAACACTATCAGTAAATATGGTGGTGACAGATCCCTCAGGAGCAGATGAATAGGATTTTGAGCCATTTGAGATTGACTCTTGGGCTCAACAAATGGATACGCAGTAGGAATTCTGCTTCGAGCAAAGAGAACCTCCCACCAAAGATGAAGTTATCCAAATCGATGTTGGAGGTGAACTTTCGCCAAAGCCGATATTTATCAGTGACAATCTTCCCTCAGCTGAAAGGGAAGAAATCATACAGCTGATAAAGGAATACGTCGACATCTTTGCATGGAATTATGGGGACATGCCGGGCCTAGACCCGAAGGTGGCTACTCATAAACTCAATATATTGAGCGACTCAAAGCCTGTGAAGCAGCACCAACGCCGGTTCCGCCCAGACATGATGGATGCCATTGAAGCTGAAGTCAAGAAGCTGATAGCCTGTGGTTTCATCCGGGTGACTGGGTCGCCAACGTTGTCCCAGTCAGAAGAAAAATAGGAAGGTACATATCTGCATCGACTACCGAGATTTGAATACGGCCTGCCCCAAGGATGAATTCCCTCTTCCTATCACGGATATCATGATCGACAACACCTGCGTCTTTGAACGCATGTCTTTCATGGACGGATTCTTAAGATACAATCAGATCAAGATACATCCAGAAGACGAGAAGCATACTGCCTTCCGGACACCATTGGGGGTATATTGCTATACGGTCATGCCCTTCGGATTGAAGAATGCCGGGGCTACATACCAACGGGCTATGAATAACATATTCCACGAGCATTTACGCAAAACAGTAGAATATTATGTAGACGACATAGCCGTCAAGAGTCGCCTCAAGGGTGATCACATTCAAGACTTGAGGACGGTATTCGAGTTAATGCGCCAACATCAACTCAAGATAAACCCTACGAAGTCCTTTCTGGGTGTATCCAGTAGCAAGTTCATGGGATTTGTCATCACCGCCAAAGGCATCCAGGTGGACCCCGACAAAGTCCAGGCAATCGTGGAAATGCGACCGCCCCATAATCTGAGGGAACTCCGGGGATTTCAAGGCCGTCTGGCTTACATCCGGCGATTCATATCCAACCTCTCGGGGAGATGTCAGCCCTTTTCTCATCTCATAAAGAAAGGTGTATCCTTCGTATGGGACAAAGCCTGTCAGCAAGCGTTCGGAGATATCAAGCACTACCTCACCAGTCCTCCTGTTCTGGTGCCTCCCGTCATGGGGAAACCATTCTTGCTGTACGTTCGAGCGATGGATCATTCACTAGGAGCTCTTCTCGCACAGAAGAACGACATGGGTCATGAACAGGCTATCTACTACCTCAGCAGGATGATGGTCGGAGCCGAACATCGGTATAACCCAGTAGAGAAGGAATGTTTGGCTCTGATATTCGCTATCCAGAAGATGCGGTACTATGTCACCGGCCAGACTATTCATATCATCTCCAGGATCAACCCTCTTCGAGTACTGATGAGCAAGCCTAGTGCTCTTAATTCCTGACTCGCAACTTGGGCGATGCTATTAACACCATATGACATGGTGTACATACCGCAGAAGTCTATCAAGGGCCAAGCGCTGGCTGACTTCCTAGCCGCTCATCCGATCCCGGAGGCCTCCAAATTATACGAGGACATTCCCGACGAAGTTGCAGAATATAATTCTGCGATGAAAAGTGACGCGTGGCAACTCTTCTTCGATGGTGCCTCCAGAACCGGTCCTAGGGGAAATATCGTTTCAGGAGTAGGACCAGCTCGTCATCTACGGAGCATATTCTCTTAGCGAGCCCTGCTCCAACAATGTGGCAGAGTACAACGCTCTGCTAATCGGGCTCCAAGTCGCCAAAGAGCTGGGGGTCGAGTCCCTGGAAGCATTCGATGATTCTCTGCTTATCGTCAATCAAGTCAGAGGAATATATGAAGTCCGGAATCCATACCTTATCCCCTATCATCGAGTGACGGTCGAGATAGCCATAACATTCAAAGGGTTCTTCCTAGAGCATGTACCTCGATCTCAGAACCTAGAAGCTGATGCCCTAGCCAATCTAGCTGCAGATTTAGCCATCCCTATAAGAAGGCAGGATTCGGTAATCCTTCTTAACAGAGATTTATTCTGTGTAAAGAACAACTTTCACATAAAATACAGCCACGCTGTGAACGCAGATCCCTCCAGAAAAGACTGGAGAAGTCCCTTCATGGATTTTGTCCCATACGGAATCTTGTCGGAGGACCCCAAGGAAGCAGTATCCGTAAAAAGGCGATCATTACGCTTCTACTATAATGCATCTTCCCAATGCCTATATCGTCGGACCTACGACGGACTGCTATTAAGATGTCTATCTGAAGACGAAGCACAGCAGATTATCCGGGAAGCTCACGACGGCGTATGCGGAGCGCATCAACCCGGTCCTAAGCTACAGGATCGCATCAAGAGAATGGGCTATTACTGGCCTACTATGATCGCAGATGCAATGCGGTATGCAAGACAATGCAGAGCCTGTCAGGTTTATGCAGATTTCATACATCAACCGTCTGAATATCTACATCCTACGTTTGCATCCTGGCCTTTCAAAGCATGGGGTATGGATATCATGGGTCCTATTCACCCGTCTTCTTCCAGCGGTCACCAGTTCATACTGGCCATCACGGATTACTTCTCCAAATGGGTAGAGGCGATCCCCCTCGCTGAGGTGAAGGCGTCTAATGTGATCAGCTTCATCAAACACCATGTCATTTATCGCTTTGGGGTACCCCGGAGGATAATTCATGACAATGGGCCTCAGTTCATCAGCCAAGCGTTTCATCGATTTTGCGATAAAAATCGGATACACAATATTGCCTCTACGGCATATTTTCCAGCTGCTAATGGTTTGGCGGAAGCTTTCAACAAAACCATTATCAAACTCTTGAAGAAATTCGTCTCTTCAAACAAGAGAGATTGGAATGAGAAGCTGGGCGAATGTTTCTGGGCATACAGCACAACGGTACGAACACCGACAGGTTGCACCCCATTCTCGCTGGTCTATGGGAGCGAAGCAGTTCTCCCCATTGAAATCCAGATCTCGTCACTCAGGATAGCAGTGACTAGTGAGCTGACTCGAGAAAAGAATGACCTGTTAAGGCTCCAAGAGCTAGAAGGATTAGACGAGAAATGCGTACAAGCTCAGCAGCGCATCGCGCTCTACCAAGCAGGCATTTCCAAAACCTTCAATCACAATGTGAAGAAAAGAGTGTTCAAAGTCGGCGAGCTAGTTCTAGCCGTAAGAAGGCCGATGATTCTCACCCACAGAAGTAAAGGCAAATTCCAGCCAAAGTGGGAAGGCCCTTATGTGATCGAGACAACATTCTCGAACGGCGCCTACAGGATAGCCCAGCCTAATGGAAACCTGTTAGTGGCTCCTATCAACGACAAATTCCTGAAAAGGTACTATGCTTAATCTTCCCTGCTCGAGTAGAATATAGCGAGAATCTCAATTCTGACAAAACTACTTCCAGAACGCTATTAGTTGGGTTATATTCTATCATGTCCGTATGACCTCTGAACAGATATGTCCAGCTAAAAGTTTATCGAGAGCCTATCATCAGATATCACTCTCGCCTAAAAAACTGTCATTTACATTCTGAAATGATGGGTTCAGAAAAGTCAGAAAAGAGTCACTTTTATTTATTCCCAAAAGAGAGCAGAATTACATCTGGGGAAGTAGAAAGAGAAAGGATACATCATGATGGTGGAGTAGTCAGATTGTGAATCAGCCGCTCCAGTGCAGCTATCCTCTCATTCCTAAGAACCAAGGCATCGGCGCGAGCCCGCTCCAGCCGTGCCTCGGGGGTATTCATACAGGACAGCTCAGCCCTTGCCCGAAGGTAGCCCGCGCGGGCAGCTTCCGCACGGTCCAAATCCTGTCGCGCCATGCTTAATCGCCCAGTCGCTACGTCTAGACCCGCCAACGATTGATAAGCCCACTCCTTTGCCCGAACGAGTTTTTTCTTCAGCTTAGAGACCCTCGTTGCATTCCCGTCATGCTCGGATCGACACTTCGTCTCAAGAGCAAGAGCCTCTGCCATGACAGCTTTTCTTCTATCCATCTCCAGCTCATGTGTCTTGATGAAGTTGTCTAGGCTTTCCAGCTTTGTAGTGAGCCGCGCAGTCATGTGGTCATACCTGGTCTGGACCTCAGTATCGAAGCTGCCCCAAGTCAACTGCAAGTATTCGTTAATGGGTTGCTCTAAACCATTAACCACCACCTCCAGGGCGTCAGCTACCCCAGGATCGCCGAGCTCCCAGATGGCCCCGATCGAAAACTGAGAAGTCTTCTTCAGGCGCTCGAAGTCGAAACTCTTCGCCAACACCATTGATATCATCATTTTCAAACCGGTGTAAAAGAGGCTGGTATGTTGCTCGGTCAACGCAACTAGATCCGACTGAACGCCAGGAGTGGCCGCAATATCAGCAAGTCCCTCTCCAGGGATAATTGCAGACGAGGTGGCCACAGTCGCCGCCTCGACGCGTGGTGCGACCGAAGAAGGTGCGACGACAACTATCGAAGTCATCGGCATACTCGCAAGGGGCGAGGTCACGATGACGGGTTCGTCCTCCTCTTGAGACGACGAAACCACTCTGGACGAGCTAGCCCCCGAGGACATTTCCTCCTTGAAGTCAGGCGCCTCCACATCATCGCCAGGAGCCGGAGCAGAGCCAGAAGGCGCTTCAACGCTGTGCTCTCCATGGACGCCATCCCCTGAGAAAAGGACAAGAAAGTTGATATCAATATGATGGTAATCTTTCTAAAGGGAGACATAAAGACGACATTTACCCGGAGCCAACGGCATATACGATGCATCTACAGCCGATATAGCTAAATCACGCCTTAATGACGTAATACGAACTGTCATACTTGGAGAAGGAGGTGGGCCGACCGACATCGCCAAGAGTTCTGTCAAGCCTTCACCAAGACGCAGTCGAGGTTCATCAGCTGGAATCTCGCCAGACGTGCTCGCTGACACGGCGGAAGTTTTACCCGCTGCTGACCTCGGGAAAGGTTCTCCCATCTGCCTCGGCCACACAGGCAATCTCGTTCCGCTACCTGGAGCAGTAGCCACGACAGCAACCTCTAGAGAGGATTCTCCGGCGTCGCCGACCGTAACTGTAGAAGGTTCCTCTCTAAAAGGCGAGGAACCTCCAGCCAAAGAATCATCCCTGATATGGGGAGATGCAGGCTCACTCCCGGGAGCCGCAACACCAAGAATGCGGAGAGGACAAGCAACCGTCTCCTTCCTCCTCTTACGAAGAGAAGCTTCCTTCGGAGCAGAAGCCCGTCGCTTCCCAGAAGAGACTACTAAAGCCCCCGCAGGTGGAGGCACTTCATACCTCGGCACCGACACCAGAGGCTCATCCGGAGTACCAAACTCCTCATCCTCGTCCGAAGAAACCGAGGGGACTTCGACTCTTCCCCCAGGCTTGGAAGAAGGTACCCTGAAGCTTCCACGCATGTCAAAATCGCGATGGAAGGTGTTAATCGCCATATAGAATTGGGCGTAAGAATGGAGAATACGAAGCTCCGTGGAGGTTATAACGACCAGCATGATAAAGGTTGCTCCCGTACAACCCATGATGAAATATTGCCACCCTCTAGCTCCATCGATGAGTCCACCCCTGGACCTAAAGCTGGTGACGGCGTTGCCCACGTGCAACTGATCGTACCCGAACTGCCTGGCAAACCGACTGTAAACACCCTAAATTTTTGAGAATAATTTTAAATGAAGTTATTTCGTTTTGGGAATTTTTGGAAACTTAAAACCAGGATGAGTGTGATTTAAAGAAATAATTTTAAGTGTGGCTAGATGGGGTTAAAATATTCTGGAAGTAAAAATTTATTGTGTATGATGGAGAACCGGACGCATGGCATTTTTCGGTGAATTAATCGGACACCGGAGCAACGTATCGAGGACCAAAAGCAATTGGATTGTAAACCGAACCCAAACGGAATCCGAACCAAACCAATCCGACCCAAGCCAACCCGAAACCCGCAGGGAAACCCTAGCTACCGGAGTTCCTGTAGCAGCTATAAGGGGGCTGCCTCGACATCCGTGCTGCCCCCATCCCCAACTACCAGCCGCCACCGAAACCCTAGTTTGATCCCCCGCCGCCGACTTCATCCATCCCTCACGGACGAGCAACCCCTAAACCCTAACCTCCCGCTGCCATCAAGCTAGCCGTCGACCACCTAGCTACCCCGCCGGCAGCTGATCAACGGCGCCGCCGCTTCCCATTGCCTGCAACCCCGCCGTTCGATCACCCCTCACCGCCCATCTCATCGCCGCCGTCCACGGGTAGCTGATCCCCCGGGCGAGTTCGACCCTGTCGACCGACTCCGATCCCGAACACCCCGACCCTCTTCAGTCTCCGGCCCACCGACCCCTCACGACAGCCCCTTGTCGACCACCACCACCCGACTATGCCGCCAGTTCAACAACCCCGCTGAATCGATTCCCCGCTGCTCTCGGCTTCGCCGCCGTCCGCGAGGATTCTCCGCTCGCTACGACAGCTACCGCAGATCCCTAGGCCGGCCACCCGCCGATCTAGTCCCGACTCAGCGGACCCGGTCAACCTCGGAACTGGGACAGCAGACCCCGGACGCGAGGAGACAAGAGATCAACCAGGACACGAACAGTACTCACGGACACGCAGATTTCAGCATTCACGGAGCCCTGTTCAGGTACTGTTTTCACCCTCATCGCAACTCCGATTCCGTTTCTGTAAATTGCTATGCGTAGACTGTATAACCCTCTCGGTGCCCGTGCAATTCGCTCGGAGCATCGCGTCCTGTGGTGATCGCACACCGCGATCCAAAAACAGGAAAAATAACACCCCGTTTCACCCCGGAACTGAGTCCGCCCCGCCAATCGGGACGACTTGGTCGCACGCGGTCTTTACCAAACTGTGCGCGACGTTGATACGGTCGTGTAGGATTTCGCAGAAGTCGATTCAGAGGTGCGTGCACCCCGGAATCAACGCGTATCCGCCGACGACACACCGTATCCGTCCTTTCTGGAACGCGCTGTAACTTCGTGTACACACGTCGGATCGAGATGAAACTTGCGCCATCGGACTCGTAGCAATACGCTGGTCCTGTGAGCCAAGTTTGGTTCGATTCTGAGGACGTTGACAAAACCACGTATCGTGGGCCCCACAGGCTCCACTTGACCGGTGATTTTGTGATCGGCTCATCGGAATCCAATTCTGGAAGTTCCGTTGGGTTCGTATCATCGTTCCTGACTTGTAGGCACTGAGTTTGACTAATTTGGAGACCTTTGACCCTGACACGCTTTTCGGTGCAAAGTGGCCCACAAGTGGAACCCGCTTTGGTCCGGAAATGACCATTTTGCCCCTGTGTCCAAATTGGACGTAAGGACAGGCATTTCTAGCAGTTTGATACCTTCTGAGACTGTTGATGATATTTATTACAGCATCTGGAGTAGCCCCTACCGGTTCCACAGATCCCAGGACGACAGTTGATATTCGGACATCAGGCAAGTGTACCTTGCCAAACTCTGCAGCTTAGTTATTTATTTTCCTTGCTATATATATATTACTGTGCATGCTCAACCTAGGACCGTTTGACATACTTAGCGTCCGATTATCAGTCGGGTGCCAACATCGTACGCGGTGTTGGGTAATGTCACATAGATATGGACATACGTGACACTTTATCTTCTCGTACTGGTCATACCAAGTACACTTGACCCAGGACACTGGACACTGATCATGAGACAGGATCTTCCCGAGATATTCGTGGTGATCCTGTATAGGTTGCAGGACTTATAGAGATACTATATTCTAGATACATTATGACTTGTGCATTAGTTATGACCCCGCGGACATGGACGTGAGACGTTATGTTCATGATTTGTGTGGTTACATTGGGTGGGGAGAGACACACAGACTACAGGCTGATTATATATATACACCCCTATTACCGTGAGGCACAAGACTCTATAGCCGAGCTTGGCCCATTACTCATATTTACTGCTGCTACCGGCTCCCCTACACAGAGCTTGTAGTATGCTTCAGCCTGAGTTCTAGTGCTGCTCTTATCTTGCATACCACTTAGCTGGTTATTTTAGTATTCCCTTATTGTTCCATCTATTGCTGGATAGATTCACAGGCTACAGGTTGATATTATTATGTCGGCTACTCAGTCTCCCGCTGAGCTAGACCACCCCATGATACCCCTGCTACAGGCTCCCCTACACAGAGCTTGTAGAGGTTCAACCTGAGTACTATTGATATTCTTTCTTGCATTATACAGATGTTACATACTTACCCTGCTTATCTCATTATTGCTGCACTGGTTATATTCTGGCTTGTTTTATTTCCTGTACCTTGCTATGTCCCCTGAGGACCTGGATATGGATTTGTCCCCAGATTTTGCAGAACAGGTTTACCCCGAGGTTTACGGTACCGTAGCAGGAGGAGCCGATCCAGGAGCTGTACCACCATCTGATGGCGAGGTCTTAGCTGAAGACTTCTCTTGAGCATCCATGTTCATGCTCAGTTTTTATTTATTATTTCAGTCTTTTCTTTTCTGGTCTGTAGAACCATTGTACTAGATATTTATCGGGTTGTTCCCCGAAGTACTTTGTGAGACTTGCTGATGATTTACATTCCTCATTTATTATGTGGATCATATTTTATATCTTGTGTGGATGAGATTAGTTGTGCCATGATTGTCGTAGACTTGTTTTACAGCTTAAGTATGCCCTGATGGATCCATTATATTGAGTTGGTCCATCGGTGCGTACTGCTGGCCATTATCACGCGTCCGATCCCTCGGTAGCTTGGGACTGGGGCGTGACATGGTTTTTGTGGTGGCCCATGCAGGTCTACGACTAAATAGTTCGGTTTCAACTTAGGGACCGGACCAGCCTGCCCTAAGGATAGTATAAACTATAGGATCTCATCCATCATTTAACCATTTGTTGAACTCCATATCGAACTCGAAATTTTTACTTGAACTGCATCCTGTATTGATTCCTCTGAGCGTTCTCATAGTTTATCTTTTGATTTCAGAGCAATGGATTCTGAGAACAGAGATGATATTCCTTTGGAGACACCACACGACG
Organism: Iris macrosiphon; assembly: GCA_036927795.1. Classification (NCBI taxonomy): domain Eukaryota; kingdom Viridiplantae; phylum Streptophyta; class Magnoliopsida; order Asparagales; family Iridaceae; genus Iris; species Iris macrosiphon. The sequence continues at coordinate 75,916,474 of JAYESA010000019.1, read as the reverse complement.
CTGTGATTACTTATGGAGATGGAGTGACCCCTGGAAGTGGAGGACAAGCATCGCAGAGCGATCAAACCGGTCAGCCTAATCCAAGGTTCCGGAGAGATGACATCCCACCTCCACCACAGTTCACTCCCCAGATGCCAGCTTTCCCACCAGGACAAGCCATGGATGGGCAACAAATGTTTCAGATGATGTATGCTATGATGCAAGCACAGCAGCAGATTCAGCAAGAGGCCCATCGGCAGGAGGCCGAGTATCTGAGGACCAGCCTGGTATCCGCATTGGAGCAGGCTAATCCAGCAGCGAGGCGAACATCGACGGGATCTATCACCGACTTCCGTCATCTCAAGCCTCGCACATTTTCTGGTAAAGAAGGGCCAACGGAAGTTCATGAGTGGCTCACAAACATTCAGCATCAGCTGGAAGCCGCTGAACTTCCAAGAGAGAGATGGATGACTGCAGTCAGAATGCAGTTAACTGATAATGCGCACCACTGGTGGTTAGCAGAAGAAAGGAGACTTGGACAGGACAGAGTCACATGGAAAGAGTTCTCCAGACTCTTCCAAGAGATGTACATCCCGGCAGTTGCAAGGTCAGAGCTCAGGGACAAGTTCAACCGCCTCATCCAGGGCAGCATGACAGTAGAAGAATACAATTCTGAATTTATTCGCCTGAGCCGCTTTGCTCCAACATTGATTTCGACAGAGGAGGAGAAAGCGGAAAAGTTCTTTGACGGGTTGAAGTTCGAACTCCAAAGATTGATTGGCTCAGTGGCACCTACAAATTATACTGATGTTCTAGCAGCAGCGCGACGCATGGAGCGCGTCACTAGAAGGGAATCGAATCTGAAAAGGCCAAACACCTCCGCACCAACCAAGGCAGCACATGGAGATTCTGCAAAACGATTCCAGAGGAGTACGCCAGATAGAGCAGCGCACAGGGCCATATCCCTTCCTACTTGTCATCACTGCGGCAAGGTAGGACACATTGAGAGAGAATGCCGACGCAAGTTGGGACTCTGCCTAGCTTGCGGGTCCAACCAGCATCAGACCAGAGACTGCACCGAGCGAAGAGAGGGAGCACCGAGATTAGCTTTGCCTGCACCACAACCAGCGCATCCAGCCGTAGGAGCACAGCAGGCAGGAGTTGGTGGAGTCAGACCACCAGCCCCAGGAGGGAATCAGCAGAGACCACCCCTAGCACCGCAGGCAGCTTTATTTCAGCAGGCTCAGCAGCAGCGAGGCCAAGCCCAGGGCCGAGGACAGGCATTCACCTTAGCTGTTGAGGAGGAGGCTACAGCAGGCGAGGTCATCGTAGGTACTATTTTAGTAGCTTCATTACCTGTAGTAGCATTATTTGATTCTGGAGCATCACATTCATTTATAGCAGCTAGCTTTGTAGCCACCCATAGAGTAGCTACCGCACCCCTCCCGAAGATGAAGAGGATTCTTACGGGAGGCGGTATTATTCCAGTTAGTGATGTCTGTAGATCATGTTCTGTAGTCGTATGTGGCCGAGAAATGCGAGCACAGTTTCTGATATTTTCTATGCCGGATTATGACGTCGTACTTGGTATGGACTGGTTAAGTCAGTACCATGCGACTCTTGATTGCCGAATTGGGCGGGTTATATTTAGACCGCCTGGACATCCAGAATTTGAGTTTCTTCGAGGAGCAGTAGAGCAAGGAGTTCAGCCTACTCTTAGGGTACTATCTGTAGAAGGGGAGACAGGTTACCCGAGAGTCATATCAGAATTTGTGGATGTATTTCCTGATGATCTTCCAGGTTTACCGCCTGATCGGGAAATAGAATTCATAATAGACTTAACTCCAGGAGCAGAGCCAATCACTTCAACAGTTTATCGACTAGCACCCAAGGAGTTAGTTGAGTTGAAAGCACAGGTTGATGATCTTTTGGAGAAGGGTTTCATTCGGCCCAGTGTTTCACCTTGGGGGGCACCCATATTATTTGTGCCGAAGAAGGATGGAACAGTACGGTTATGCATTGATTACCGGGCACTCAATGCTGTAACCATCAAGAACAGGTATCCCCTACCCCGCATTGATGATCTATTCGATCAATTGAGTGGTGCAAGGGTATTTTCGAAGATTGACCTTCGATCCGGCTATCATCAGATCAAGGTAAGGAAGGAAGACATCCCGAAGACAGCTTTCAGGACAAAGTATGGGCATTATGAGTTCTTGGTGATGCCGTTTGGCTTAACCAACGCACCAGCAGTATTTATGAGCTTAATGAACAGGGTCTTTCATCAGTTCTTAGATAAATTCGTAGTGGTATTCATTGACGACATCCTCATATATTCCAAGAGCCCTGAAGAGCACGAGGAACATCTTAGAATCGTGTTAGAGACCTTGAGACAGGAGAAGTTATATGCCAAGCTTAGTAAGTGTGAGTTCTGTATGGACAAAGTACCTTTCTTGGGACACATCATATCAGGAGAAGGACTTTCCGTAGATCCAGAGAAGGTGGCAGCAATAGAGACTTGGCCTACACCCACATCAGTCGCAGAGGTGAGAAGTTTTCTCGGACTTGCGGGATATTACCGAAGGTTCGTAGAAAATTTCTCAAGGATTGCAGAACCAATGACGAAGCTGACACGGAAGGACCAGGAGTTTATATGGACAGAAGACTGCCAGAAGGCTTTTGAAGAACTGAAGAGAAGATTAACAACAGCACCTGTCTTGACTCTTCCTTCGGGGTCGGAAGGTTTTGTTGTTTACAGTGATGCATCAGGCAGTGGACTAGGATGTGTTTTGATGCAACATGGCAAGGTCATTGCTTATGCGTCGAGACAGTTGAAGGACCACGAGAAGAACTACCCAACACATGATCTGGAATTAGCAGCAGTGATATTTGCATTGAAGATATGGAGGCACTATCTTTATGGAGAGAGGGTAGAAATCTTCACCGATCACAAGAGTCTGAAGTATGTATATACTCAGAAGGAGCTAAACAGGAGGCAGAGACGCTGGCTGGAACTGATGGTAGATTTTGACATCGATCTGCAGTATCATCCGGGAAAGGCGAATGTTGTTGCAGACGCACTGAGCAGGAAGCCTATGGCCTATTTCTTGACGGTGCAGCCCGAGTTATTAAGAGATTTGCAGGAGTTACAGATAGAGGTCGTCTTACCGGGACAGAATGGATTGATGGCTAATCTTGAGATTCAGTCATCCCTCGTGGAGAAGATTAAGGAGGCATTGCCCACCGATGCTAGATTCCGAAGACTCAAAGAAAGGACAGAAGCCGGCATTCAGACAGGACTTCGCATCCACGAAGATGGGACCTTGAGGTTTGGAAATCGCCTGTATGTTCCAAACGAAGAATTGAGACAGGAGTTGATGACGGAAGCACATAGCTCTATGTACTCTGTTCACCCGGGAGGAACTAAGATGTACAGGGACTTGAGACAGTATTACTGGTGGCATGGAATGAAGAGAGAGATCGCAAGGTTTGTGGCTAGATGCTTAGTCTGCCAGCAGGTAAAGGCCGAGCATCAGAGGACCGCAGGGATGTTACAGCCGCTTCCGATACCGGAATGGAAGTGGGAGCACATCACGATGGACTTTGTCACAGGATTTCCGAAGAGCCCCAGCGGAAGAGACGCAGTATGGGTGATCGTGGATCGACTCACTAAATCGGCACACTTCTTGCCATTTAGAGTTGGACAGACCACAGAGGTACTAGCTGACATGTATATGCGACAAATCGTCAAATTACATGGAGTACCTGTTAGTATTGTATCGGATCGAGATTCGAGATTTACATCTCATTTCTGGAGAAGCATGCAAGAGAGTCTCGGCACCAGACTCAAGTTCAGCACGGCATACCACCCGCAGACAGATGGCCAATCGGAACGCACCATTCAGATATTGGAGGACATGTTGCGATCATGTATGCTAGACTTTGGAGGATCTTGGGAAGATCATTTGCATTTAGTAGAGTTCTCCTACAATAACAGTTATCAGGCCAGCATTCAGATGGCACCCTTCGAAGCTTTATACGGAAGGAAGTGCAGGTCACCTATATGCTGGAGTGACGTCGGTGAACGTCAGATACTGGGACCAGAATTGGTCACACAGACAGTGGAGAAGGTGAAGCAGATTCAGAATCATCTACGGGCAGCTCAGGACCGACAGAAGCATTGGGCAGACACGCACAGACGTCCCCTAGAGTTCAAAGAAGGGGATCACGTATTCTTGAGGATCTCGCCCACTCGGGGTACTATCAGATTCGGGAGCAGAGGCAAGCTGAGCCCAAGGTATATTGGGCCATTTGACATTCTAGAGCGCGTTGGTGAGGTGGCTTATCGTCTTGCATTACCTCCATCCTTAGAGGGAGTGCATGACGTATTCCACGTCTCACAGCTGCGAAGGTACGTGACCGACCCAAGTCACGTAGTCGATCATTCAGAGATCGCAGTAGGCCCGAGCTTGAGGTATGAGGAACAACCAGTTGGCATCCTCGACGTCAGTGAGAAGACATTGCGGGGACAGATAATCAGACTGGTCCGAGTAGCATGGAAACATCATTCACCAGGCGAATCGACTTGGGAACGAGAAGATAGTATGCGTCAACGATATCCCCATTTGTTCGAGGAGGCAGTTGTAAACTAGGTCACCTTGTATTTCCATAACCCTTCTTTAGTAACTTATTCTTTGATTGCGAGGACGCAATCCTTTTAAGGAGGGAAGATTGTAAACACCCTAAATTTTTGAGAATAATTTTAAATGAAGTTATTTCGTTTTGGGAATTTTTGGAAACTTAAAACCAGGATGAGTGTGATTTAAAGAAATAATTTTAAGTGTGGCTAGATGGGGTTAAAATATTCTGGAAGTAAAAATTTATTGTGTATGATGGAGAACCGGACGCATGGCATTTTTCGGTGAATTAATTGGACACCGGAGCAACGTATCGAGGACCAAAAGCAATTGGATTATAAACCGAACCCAAACGGAATCCGAACCGAACCAATCCGACCCAAGCCAACCCGAAACCCGCAGGGAAACCCTAGCTACCGGAGTTCCTGTAGCAGCTATAAGGGGGCTGCCTCGACATCCATGCTGCCCCCATCCCCAACTACCAGCCGCCACCGAAACCCTAGTTTGATCCCCCGCCGCCGACTTCATCCATCCCTCACGGACGAGCAACCCCTAAACCCTAACCTCCCGCTGCCATCAAGCTAGCCGTCGACCACCTAGCTACCCCGCCGGCAGCTGATCAATGGCGCCGCTGCTTCCCATCGCCTGCAACCCCGCCGTTCGATCACCCCTCACCGCCCATCTCATCGCCGCCGTCCACGGGTAGCTGATCCCCCGGGCGAGTTCGACCCTGTCGACCGACTCCGATCCCGAACACCCCGACCCTCTTCAGTCTCCGGCCCACCGACCCCTCACGACAGCCCCTTGTCGACCACCACCACCCGACTATGCCGCCAGTTCAACAACCCCGCTGAATCGATTCCCCGCTGCTCTCGGCTTCGCCGCCGTCCGCGAGGATTCTCCGCTCGCTACGACAGCTACCGCAGATCCCTAGGCCGGCCACCCGCCGATCTAGTCCCGACTCAGCGGACCCGGTCAACCTCGGAACCGGGACAGCAGACCCCGGACGCGAGGAGACAAGAGATCAACCAGGACACGAACAGTACTCACGGACACGCAGATTTCAGCATTCACGGAGCCCTGTTCAGGTACTGTTTTCACCCTCATCGCAACTCCGATTCCGTTTCTGTAAATTGCTATGCGTAGACTGTATAACCCTCTCGGTGCCCGTGCAATTCGCTCGGAGCATCGCGTCCTGTGGTGATCGCACACCGCGATCCAAAAACAGGAAAAATAACACCCCGTTTCACCCCGGAACTGAGTCCGCCCCGCCAATCGGGACGACTTGGTCGCACGCGGTCTTTACCAAACTGTGCGCGACGTTGATACGGTCGTGTAGGATTTCGCAGAAGTCGATTCAGAGGTGCGTGCACCCCGGAATCAACGCGTATCCGCCGACGACACACCGTATCCGTCCTTTCTGGAACGCGCTGTAACTTCGTGTACACACGTCGGATCGAGACGAAACTTGCGCCATCGGACTCGTAGCAATACGCTGGTCCTGTGAGCCAAGTTTGGTTCGATTCTGAGGACGTTGACAAAACCACGTATCGTGGGCCCCACAGGCTCCACTTGACCGGTGATTTTGTGATCGGCTCATCGGAATCCAATTCTGGAAGTTCCGTTGGGTTCGTATCATCGTTCCTGACTTGTAGGCACTGAGTTTGACTAATTTGGAGACCTTTGACCCTGACACGCTTTTCGGTGCAAAGTGGCCCACAAGTGGAACCCGCTTTGGTCCGGAAATGACCATTTTGCCCCTGTGTCCAAATTGGACGTAAGGACAGGCATTTCTAGCAGTTTGATACCTTCTGAGACTGTTGATGATATTTATTACAGCATCTGGAGTAGCCCCTACCGGTTCCACAGATCCCAGGACGACAGTTGATATTCGGACATCAGGCAAGTGTACCTTGCCAAACTCTGCAGCTTAGTTATTTATTTTCCTTGCTATATATATATTACTGTGCATGCTCAACCTAGGACCGTTTGACATACTTAGCGTCCGATTATCAGTCGGGTGCCAACATCGTACGCGGTGTTGGGTAATGTCACATAGATATGGACATACGTGACACTTTATCTTCTCGTATTGGTCATACCAAGTACACTTGACCCAGGACACTGGACACTGATCATGAGACAGGATCTTCCCGAGATATTCGTGGTGATCCTGTATAGGTTGCAGGACTTATAGAGATACTATATTCTAGATACATTATGACTTGTGCATTAGTTATGACCCCGCGGACATGGACGTGAGACGTTATGTTCATGATTTGTGTGGTTACATTGGGTGGGGAGAGACACACAGACTACAGGCTGATTATATATATACACCCCTATTACCGTGAGGCACAAGACTCTATAGCCGAGCTTGGCCCATTACTCATATTTACTGCTGCTACCGGCTCCCCTACACAGAGCTTGTAGTATGCTTCAGCCTGAGTTCTAGTGCTGCTCTTATCTTGCATACCACTTAGCTGGTTATTTTAGTATTCCCTTATTGTTCCATCTATTGCTGGATAGATTCACAGGCTACAGGTTGATATTATTATGTCGGCTACTCAGTCTCCCGCTGAGCTAGACCACCCCATGATACCCCTGCTACAGGCTCCCCTACACAGAGCTTGTAGAGGTTCAACCTGAGTACTATTGATATTCTTTCTTGCATTATACAGATGTTACATACTTACCCTGCTTATCTCATTATTGCTGCACTGGTTATATTCTGGCTTGTTTTATTTCCTGTACCTTGCTATGTCCCCTGAGGACCTGGATATGGATTTGTCCCCAGATTTTGCAGAACAGGTTTACCCCGAGGTTTACGGTACCGTAGCAGGAGGAGCCGATCCAGGAGCTGTACCACCATCTGATGGCGAGGTCTTAGCTGAAGACTTCTCTTGAGCATCCATGTTCATGCTCAGTTTTTATTTATTATTTCAGTCTTTTCTTTTCTGGTCTGTAGAACCATTGTACTAGATATTTATCGGGTTGTTCCCCGAAGTACTTTGTGAGACTTGCTGATGATTTACATTCCTCATTTATTATGTGGATCATATTTTATATCTTGTGTGGATGAGATTAGTTGTGCCATGATTGTCGTAGACTTGTTTTACAGCTTAAGTATGCCCTGATGGATCCATTATATTGAGTTGGTCCATCGGTGCGTACTGCTGGCCATTATCTAGGCCGGTAGGGCTCGAAGAAGCAATGGTCTTCGCTTCTGTACAGCAGATGGGAGGGCCTAATGCAGACCAACCAATTAAAAGATTCCAGAGAAAGATCGGTCTTCTCTCCACCTGAATTCTCAAGCCTCATCCCAGATTGATTGCAATGTACAGGAGGGGGAGTACAGAGGAGCTTCCAGCCGTGGCTGAGGTTCAACACCAGCGGACAGTCTAAAACTGTGCTCACATTCCAGGGAGAGTCCTTGTAATTCAGCAAGAATATACCCCCCGAACTGCTACCGGAGCCAGGAGACATCACCCGGGGATTGTGGAGAATTAACCATCCCATCAAATACAGGTATGGTAATTCCACCCGGGGAAAACTCTCACGCCGAGCTTCATCGACGAGCAACCCGTCAGTCATGGCTCTCAGGCCATCCTGTATACGACACACCATGGCAGGAAGCAAGCCCAGTCTTGCCCCGAACACCAAGCGCACTGCCGGCCACAGGATGTTCCGGTGAATACGGTCCGCGGACGCAGTACCAGGCAGTACTACTAAACGCAGCCATATGGAGAGGAAACCAGCCAGCTGGGCTTCCTTAGAAAGAGGCCTGCGACAGTGCCTCATGTAACTACAGGCCTTAATGCCTTCAGGGTACTTTCCTACCCCCTCGTCGAGAATCTGATCCGGAGCTCTAGCCTCCTCTATAAGAACCTCCACGACCTGGGCACTATGCACGCCCAAACAGTTCACGGGCTCATTCTTGCCCCCCGAGGCTTTCTCCGACTTGGCAGCCCTGGCTCGGTGGAAGAAGAGGTAGGACATCCACTTGGTGGTGTGAGCCAAATCAGAAGGCTCGTTATAAAAAGCGGTGCACGCGAAGTATTGACACATCAGCTCCTGATACACTTCCGCCACCCGAGGCTCCAAGTCCACTAACTCCCGGTTGGTGGGAATATACTCTTCATATGGGGTATCCCCCATCGGCAGTCTCGAGACAACTGCCATCTCATGGAGGGCCAATTCCAGCTCCCCCAGTCGAGTGGCAAAGGTGCCAGTGAGCGAAATGTATTGCTCCATCAGTGCCAAGAACAAGTTAGGATTGGGAGGCAACCCGACGCTCGTCGCACTCACAGCGGCATACAGTCCAATGCCCTCCAGCTCTCTCCGAAAGTGCTTCAAAGCCCAGTCAACTAGGAATGTCCATCGGGAGTTTGTTGGGGGCAATCCACCCATTGCACCGAGGATTCTCCTTGGGATATACCCCGCCTCGTCCCATGAAGTCGTTGCAGAAGGTCAGCAATTGGACCGGCTGGATCACTGAGCTGTCTTTACTCGGGACACTGCCCGGGCACAGTCCCCTGAACAACGTCACAACGCCGGAAGGGCGACTGACAAATGACCCCTGGTCAGCTCCTTTCAGATGAAAGATTTTCCCCGGCTTTCCGTGAAGATCAGGAGTCAGCATCCACGACATCTTCCTGTGATGCGTCGCGTGGAAGAAAGCCGAGATGGGATAATACCTCGGCATCGTTGGCAGGTACAAGACCAAATTCTCGGCAGGGAAAACCCAGGGCTCCCTCTTGGGCTTCGTCTGGGACTGTTTGTCAATCATGTCACCAAAGAGGAAAGTCGGCTTTATGTACTGCTCCCCGTCTACATATGTCAAGGGCTCGCCATTGATCTTGCTCAGCAGCGTCCGCTCGCCCTGAACCGATATCAAAAACTTCCTTTCCTCTGGATACTGGGGTCCGGAGATGGGAAACGCCACGTGGGACAGATCCTCCAGGTAGTTCGAGTGCAGCATCCCGGCAGCGGAGCCCATCACCTCGGCCAGTGGAGACTCATCCAAATCAACTTCAAAAGTGCAAGAAAAATGTCATTGCAAATCTTGTACAAACATACAGACCAAAGAAACGATAGTCTGTGCTCTACGCAGGATTGTACAAATTTGGTTATTTTACGCCAAAAATCCCCTCCACAAGCGTAAAACTCAAATTTTACGATATACGCCAATTTTCGGTAGCCAGAGCTTTTACGCTCAGAACTACGAAAATATGGAGTCTTTACGCTGGCACATTAGAAATATGGGCGTAAAAGATGAAAACGTCTCCGTGCATCATCTTCCTCAAAAGGGGCTATCAGCACAGAAGACGACCTAGCACGGTCATGTTCAACGTGTACGAAGGATTTTTTGTCGTTTTTGTCACCCAAAAGGCTCTACCTCTAAGACCGGATGCACTGCTCGTCGGCGGGATACTTCGCTCAGAAGGAAGTTTGCCTTGCCCGACCGAAGACTCCCTCGCTGGGGCAGAAGAATGGGAAGAAGAACCTATACTCTTTTCCTTAGCGGAGGGGGTTTGTTTCGGCGCCATTTCTGAAGATTCAAGGTGCTCGGAGAAGGAACGAAGAAAAACTCGAACAGTCGAAAGCTTTCTTTCGCAGAAGACAGATAAAAGGTTTTTCTCTCAAAAGCTTGGGATATATATAGAGTTCGGGTCGACTCCTCGAATCCTCGGACGGACTCCTCGAGACCCTAACCAAATCTCGCAATTAATAATGGGTTATGATTGGATGCTACGTCAGCCCACTACCCTTGAAAGACGGACAGTCAGCAAATTCAAAAAGTTTTTTGTGCAAGACGGTTTAGCAGGTTCTACGCTAAAGGAGCTTTTCTACACTCGACAGCAATAGATCTACATTTTTACGCTCGCAAGCTATAAGTCTATGGTTTTACGCCCGGATGCCTTTGTGCTCGGTAGCTTTTATGCTCGAGAGGCCACAAACCTACGACTTTACGCTCAGCAGATACCAAATCGATGATCTCACGCTCGGTGGCGCTCAGTTTACGCTCAGAAGCAACAGATCCACAAACTTCACGCTCGAAGAAATTTTTTTTTCAGGAGCTACAGATATACAGTTCTACGCTAAAGGAGCTTTCTACGCTCGACAGCTACGAATCTACAGCTTTACGTTCGACAGCTATAAGTCTATGGTTTTATGCCCGGATGCCTTTGTGCTCAGTAGCTTTTATGCTCGAGAGGCTACAAACCTACGACTTCACGCTCAGGAACCATAAGTCTACGATTTCACGCTCGATAGTGTTCTACGCTCACAGGCTACAGATCTCCAGTCCTACGCTAAAGGATCTTTCTACGCTCGACAGCTATGAATCTACAGCTTTACATTCGACAGCTATAAGTCTATGGTTTTATGCCCGGATGCCTTTGTGCTCGATAGCTTTTATGCTCGAGAGGCTACAAACCTACGACTTCACGCTCAGGAACCACAAGTCTACGATTTCACGCTCGATGGTATTTTACGCCCAGAGGCTATAGACTGATGATTTCACGCTCCACGACTTTTCGCATATTCGAACAGTCCCCAAAGCGGTCAATTGCCAAGAGTTCACACAGAAGATACTCGTTCTTGACCCAGAGCATCCCAAGTACCCAAAGCATACAGAGTTCAAATATTGAGAAATTACTCTTCTCGGGTCCAAAATTGGAGGTTCATCCAGACTCCAGTCTGAACGTCTCGTCTATCAAGATGGCAAAATCAGTTTAACAGCCAAAACCTTGACCCTGTACCAAGGGATTTTCGAGAGATCATTCTTGAAGACGAAGTCTAAACAAAATTTCTGCTCATCAGAAGCAGCAGTTCAGAGCTCTACGCGGTCCCTCAGTCCTAGCAACATGACAGTTCTAAATATTTAAAATGCTTAAACAGCGTTCTATGGACTATTCGTTATGCGTAAAGGACAGGGCCTAATACTCTTTCTATCAGAGTCGGCGTAAAGATTCAGACATGTCGAAGCTACACATATTCAGACTTCACAACAATGTATGGCAAGATAATCATATGAAGAAGCAAGACAATTTTATTAAAGATTAAAGTCATGATTACATATGAGGGAAATCCAATCTACAAGGGTTTTCTTTTCATTTTCGTGATTACAACTGAGGGAAACTCCGTCGACAGGAGGGTTGCCCCATCATCGTCTAAAGATTGCCCAGAAGCTGTTCTGACAGGTTCTCGCTGGGCTTCAATTCTTCATCCATCTTCTCCGGCGGTTAGTCAGTTCCAGCAAACTGACTGACATGGCAACGATCAACGGCAGAGTTGGGGCTTTCATATCCCACGCTCCGTGTGCCATGGCAGATTGGGTTGAGGTATTAAACTCAACTCAGTCCTGGGAGACGGCTGTTACAGCTTGTCTTCTCTCTCATCCCCGAAGAGGTGACAGGAGAAGATACCGCTTGCAAGCAGTATGGTAAAATATGATCCTTTCCTCTTCCCGGAAGAATCGCCATACAAAGTTGCTGATTATCCCGAGCAAGGGAGGCTAAGATATCCTTCCATGATCCATCGTTGCAGTGGACACTTGCTCGAAGACGCCGTCTTTTTCGGATCCCTACATGCTGGAAGAACATGATCTCCTTCTTCCTCAGGTCGACCCGACGAACTCCGGCGATCATCTCGGCATGGTAACAGGAATATGGGGAGAACAGGCTAACTCCCCCAGCCTTTTTATAGGCTAAAGAGATCACAGCGGTCCCCAATAAATTCGCCATAAAGTCAGCATCGACCGTTTCAACGCTCCATTCAGAAACATTTTGAGTTACGAGGGGCCGTTCATGCTTCATTCAAAGCGTTTCAAATTCCGAGAAATTTAAAAGCTTTGAAGGGGGTCTTTTAGAAGCATGAAAAATACGCTGGGAGGATCTACGCAGCCTCTTGATGCAGAGCAGCATAAACAGAGGCCTTCAGAGCCATCAAGCGTACAACAGAGCTTTTTCCACTAAAACACAGCGTGAAGAATAAGCACAGAGGACTATTCGCGTAAGTGCAGTACGTCCAGGCCGCTCCAGCGTAAACAGAGTTCTTTATCGCCTCCATGGCGTAAAACTCATCCGCTCTCAAAGCAGCGTTAAAGCGTACGAGGAACGCTTCATCTTCCCCGAAATGAACCTGTCAAGTCACACAGTAAATCTGATCTCTGACTCCTGATAAAAAGTGCCGCACGGCTACACAGACGACGGCTGGAAACGATGGCAGACCCCTCGGGATGCACCCTATAATATGATGGCGGATCTTTGCATTTAATGCAGAGGATTTGGTTAAAATATTACCGAACCGTCGTTTACTGGAGTCCCCTCAGCGTAAACCACTTTTTCGCGTACAAGGGAATACGCTGCCTTATTTTACACAGGCAAACATGAGCTATTTTACGCTCCGCAGTAGACAAATCACCTGCCACGTCAAAAGCTGCACTTCGTACGGGGCTCGAGGCATGTCTCCACGTCTAATTGCACAGAGCGATGACAGTTTCTCACAAGGCATGTCTCTGCGACGGATGCACAGAAGGGCTGTAGACCTTCAAAACACGCCTCCGCATTTAATGCATAAGATGGTGGCAAATCTCTGCAAGAGATTTAATTATATCTTCAAAAGCCGTAATTCCGGCTAAGACGTCCATATCAACACTCTGGCATGGTACGCAGCGGCATCTACGCCCATTCAGGATCTGTGCTCACGCGACTTCTACGCCCATTCAGGATCTGTGCTCACGCGGCTTCTACGCCCATTTAGGATCTGTGCTCACGCGGCTTCTACGCCCACTCAGTCTCTACGACCACTCAGTCTCTATGACCACTCGGTCTCTACGACCACTCGGCCTCTACGACTGTTCGGCTTCTATGCCTGTTCGGCTTTTATGCTTGTTCGGCTTCTATGCCTGTTCAGCTTCTATGCCTATTCGGCTTCTATGCCTACTTGGCTTCTACGCCAGGGTGACAGTCATTTGGCTTCTTCGCCAACCTCTTCTACACAAGGGATACCTACCTACGTGGCTTCTACGCCGTGATCTTTGCCGCAAATATACGCGTTTTGTCCCCTTAGTTGGACACGCGTCACATGCTCACTCAAAAGGTCATCTATACGCAGGCATTGGTTATCTTAACCATTGTGTAAAGAGGTGCTGTACTTCCCACTCCTCGGTTTTTACACCGACGGAGTGGTCACTGTCACCAAAACTCTATAAATAGAGACCCCTATCAATGGGGAACAAGGTCAAAAAACTAAAAACTTGAAGATCGAACAAGGTAAAACTTCCCAGAAAGATCGAACCGGAGGTCAAGAGAGAGAGAGAGAGAGAGAGACCGGAGCTCAGGCAAAGAGCAGGGATCGACGACTTTGGCATCGTGCATCCACCCTCTCCTGCAATTTTCGAAGCTGCTACCTGTCTTCCACGACACTTCTTCAATATCGTGTGGTCCAAGGGCTAAAGTGATCGACTGCAGATCAGACACCTATAGTAATTTATACCCAGATTAAATAAATTGTACTCCCATATCCTCGTATAGGATTATATTGTACAAGTTTGTTTGTAAACCAAAGGGCGCGGGTTTCGCATAAACCCTATCATTGAAATACACTTTCATTCTTTCGTTTAATACCACAAACAAGGTGATTCCAGTAGGTGAGTCATGATGTGATGCCAGTATTGAGTCCTGAAGTAGAGGCCAGACAAGTATAATATACGTGTTGTAAGAAAGTAAATCCATGTAATACTAATGCGTGTATCCATGTGTCGAGGAATCAGGTAAAACAATGCTATAAACAAGAATCATAGTAGATATCAAATAATGGAAACTATCAAAGAATGTAGACGCCTGTCGTCCAAGCAATGAATGTCAAACTGTCCCAACTAGTGTCACACAAACCTATATATGAAATATTGCATTAATTCAAGGTGTTGGAATAAATTTAAGTAAAACTAATCAACATCTAGGTCACAAGGCCATGTCTAAGTCAAACCAATAAAATCTAGGGTACTAGAGTCTAACACTAGGATACTAAGTCGATACACTATGAAACTAAGCTATGCTAAAACCACACAAAATGTCGTATCCTAAGATATACAAGTTCATTTATTTCAAAATAGTATTTTGGATATATATACAAGTCAATATACTTAATACTATAACAAAACAATAAAAATATGATACCTTGGCCATGCACCAATGTGTATCACACCTATGTTGATACCCAAACTCAATACTTTGGCATTACCTTGGTAACCCAAGGTAACCCAAACCTTAACATATAACCAATACAAATAGATATAATACCCCAAGCCAAAAATAGTAACTATAAGCTAATCACAAGTATATAAAATACCTCAAGCACTAGCTATATAAAGTATCTAACTACTAATCAAATAACAACTAATACAATATATATATATATATATATATATATATATATATATATATATATATATATATATATATATATATATATATGTAGCTAACTATTTACTAGCATACTAACATATATTTATGCCTAGACCAATATATATAGATGCTAACTGTTTATATTCTATCTAATTAACTTATTCATATGCTAGTTATAACCATAAGTACTTACTAGTATACAATACCATACTACAAATATACATAATATATATAGCTAGATATAACTAACTCAACATAAACAAGTATATATATATATATATAATCACTAACTACTAACAATACCAAGATAAACTAAATCTTCAACGAACTAATTATATTAAATATTAGCTAACTCTTACTAATATGCTACTAACTAACTAACACTAATACCTTAAATACCCAAACCCAAGTGAAACCATACTGACACTAGACTAAAAAGAGACTGAATACTGAATAATAAACTGAAACCAATACACCCAGGGACTGAAACCTACTGAAACCTCTACTAACTGATACAAAAGACACTGATACACAAAAAAACCCTACCAACTCACTGAAACACTGATACATCAATACTGCTACCCATTAGCTACTGTGCTCGGGGAAACTGCATAGTGGCTGCACCTAGCTACTCTCCCCGAATTTCCCTCTTCCTGACTGAACACTGAACTGCAATGGGAACTGCACGAGCCCCTCTCCATTTCCTGTTCTCATATTACCTACTGCAGCACTCCCTTCAATGAGTTCCCTGCTGTACAACTCCCTGCCTCGAGTTGCTGATGGCTCCCCCTTAGTTACCACTATGGTGTAGCTGCTACACTCTCAGTGAGTTCCTTCAGGATGCTGCTACTGCTGAACTAAAAAGCCTAACTATGAATACCCCCTGCTGCTATTGTAGCATGCACTACTTCTAGCTATGCAGTCAATGCACCTCCTCCAGTGCACTGCAGCTGCCTCTTCTCCATTTGCTTGTTGTCCGAGTCCCCTGTGGCCTCGAGCTGCTAAACTGTGCAGCTCCACTACACAGTTGCTGCACTGATTCGACTATGTATTTTACTGCACAGTGAGCTACTAATATCCCTTTGCTGGATGCACTAGAACACACTGTTGTACCTCTGTGCAGTAACTTGCTGTCGAACATTGAAACCACTGTGCAGTAGAATACTGCACTGTCTCCACCCTTCTTGTTGCCACAAAGCTCACTCACACACCACACCAGACACAACATATAGCTCACAGAAACACACAGACACATATATGTATATACTTATAAACATTCACACACACGCATACATATATACAAGTATATATATATATATATATATATATATATATATATATATATATATATATATATATATATATATATATATATATATATATACACTTACACACATATAATTAACTAGCCATATATATATATATATATATATATATATATATATATATATATATATATATATATATATATATATATATAACTATATACACTATACACATATACACTTAAATACACTAATATATACAATATTTTATCACATAAATATCATATATATATATATATATATATATATATATATATATATATATATATATATATATATATAAATACACATGTAGGTATTGCAAAGAGGACAAAATATCAAACACGTGGAGTGCACCGCACCCGTATCACACTAACTCCATGACAAGTTTGCGATAAGACTCCACCACACAACCAAACACATCCCGGAGGACACGTACAAGTCTAATATACTAATTATGAGCAATACATATAATAATTACATTAACTACGTATCCTTGTCACAATGTGATATGCACAAGGTCCCGTGTCAGAGGAAAACTCCCAAAATTAATTCGTTTCTTCAAATTAACGAGATACGTCCTATAGGTGCCCAATTGTTTTCACGATACTAGTCATAAACAAGCTATTATATGTCATTTAGATCTATTATACCCAATGACAAATACTACATGTGCCAATCTTGGAATTCCTCCAAAATTGCACCAAAATGCACATAACTTCTACCGTAGGTCTCCGATGAACCTAAAACCAATTTTTATGGCTAGCCTATGCATGTGGGTTGGTTTCTTATGGTTAAATCTTAGATCTAGAGTTTATTTGAAGGGGAAAAACTTAAATATACCTACTGGGAGATGGATTCCCAATAAAAAGTCTCCAAATACAAAGTAGCTCCTCTCCTTGTAGATCTTTGCCTCCTCCTTGTTGTTCCGTACTTTCTTCTTATAGATCTTTGTTGTGGTAACCTCTATTGAAGAATAGGGACTGAATTTGGGTAAAAATTTGATGAGGAATGGTGAGAAAATAAAGAAATTGAAAGAGGGAAGAATGTAGATCTAAATAAATTGGAAATTGAAATGAATGAGCACTCTCTCTCCTCACTCTAGGGTCGGCCATGTACACCCTCTCATTGCAATGTGAAATGTCTCAATTATCCTTTGGGGTCTCTCATGAAGAAATTAATTAGGGAGGGAAGGTTCTAGTCTAATGGTTTCACTAATTAATACAACCTCCTAATCCATGGGCCTAATTCATTGGCTCAAACTAAACCAATCTAAAATGTCGGTTCATGCAACTAATAAAATATGTTAGGTCCACTACACAACTCTAAAATAAAACTACAACTAACAATAAATAAATAATACAATAATTAATTAATCATATATACACAATATTTAAATATAACACATCCTAAAATTTAAAGTACCCTTATTAATTACCAAACTACCCTTAATTGGAAATGTGAGGGTGACATTTTGTAAGCCCCCTCATTTTCCTATAGGTATAATTTGGTATTTTATAATTATTTTATTATTTTATTTAATAAAATAAGTTATAAAATTAATTTTTAAAATCCTTATATATATATTGAACGATTTGTACCAACATAACTTAACCCAAACATTTCTAAACTCCGGCATGGTTCATGCCAAATATTATGTATCATTGTAATCTCTATAAAATACCAAACATAATTATATTTCACTTATACTCTCACACTTAACACAGTAGGAAATAATTTCAGTTATACATACTTTGGATTTGACCCAACTATGCACCTCACCACTTAACTACTTTACGTTGGACTCAAGTGTGGTCAAGTATACTAAATGGACATCCAACCCTCTCTACTTATTTATCTTCCATAACTCCCAAGTAGCATTAACCATTCTCTTTCTATAATTTAAAAAAACTCTCAAACCATTGCTCTCCTCTCAACCATTCATCACCCCCTTAATGAATGGCAACTTATAGACTTCTCTTCAACTTATTATCGCATAACACCTGAATAAAACTTCTTCCTAACTCTCTTCCTCACATTTTCTATTCACAAACTATCTCAAAAATTCTTCTCAATTTCCCTCCATACCAGCATATTTCCACCTCAACCAAGGCTGAATCCGAATTTATCAACACCCCACCAATCCGACCATATCTCCCTCTACAGTAAGTATATTTCTCTCAAATTTAGTATTTTTTCTTCTACCTATTTTAAACACTTTCTCTTTACAAATATTCCATCAAAACTCACTCTAACTTCCTCAAAATAGCCCATCTATCAGAAGTATTCAGGCTGAATCTGAATTCAGTCTATTTCCTTCTCAGGCTACTCCACCACCTCCATAGCCCCAAAATCTTCACCAAAGGGACTCTAACGCGTACCCCTATCGGTCCTCTACCTTTAATATTTTCCACAGCACCTGGATCGCAACCGTTTACCAGTGGCGAGCGGTTTACTATGATTGGTCTAGGCTGAACCAGTTTTTGTGCACCGATGTTTGCATCACTTTGTGACGTGCCACGACAGCAAATAAATACTTGGTAATGTTCCTAACACATCCCTCTATCGCTCCAATATTCTATATATTTATCTCGCTGAGTTTTATACATATTTGTGCATCCATTTTCGTAGGACAACTCAATGAAGATCGAAAAACTAATGAATCTAATTTATTACTTTAACTTGTGATACCACCAACTCGATATATCATTTTTCGATGATTAAAATTATGTACCATATTAGAGACCTCTAAATTAAATCTTTTTTATGTTTATTTTATATTATAAAAAATTATATTTTGTATGTACCGATTTGTTCCAATGAACCTATTCGTGGACAAGTTGTGCAACTAGTTGACCCTAGTGACTAGACCCAGTGGAAAAAAAATATTAATTATCGATATTTTTAATATTTATTCCAGATTTATTAGAATATATTTTATGAATATATTTCTGGTAGATTAATGGTGTAGCTTAGTACCAACTTGAACCTAAAACTAGACTAGTTGCCATGTGACCTAGTTTTGACATAGATGACTATGAAATAGTTGTGTATAACATACCTTACTATGATAATTGATCGTTAGATATCATATATCCGTAGGAGTACGTGACGATACGACTGGGATTGCTGAAGCAGGACCTTTGATCACTCATCAGAAAGATTCAGACAAGTATACTTTGACAAGATGTTTACAGTTCTTATTTATTTCTTATGCTTTAGTTATTATAGTTATATGCATTCTTGATATATATGCTTATCCTAGGTCCGATTTAAGATTCGGGTCTGAACGAGATTTGGGTACCGACATTCTTGATATATATGCTTATCATAGTTAGAGAGTCAGTAATCAAACCCATATTTTGTGCATATATTATTTGCCCATCCGACCGTAGGACACTTGACACGTTATTCATGTGACAGTCTTTCTCGACATATTAGTGGTAATTGAACTCTGGATAGGATTACAGGATGCATGACATAAATTATTTTCAGTTTTATATATATATATATATATATATATATATATATATATATAGTGTCCATGACTTGTGTTGATAGAGGTTATGATCTTGCATGTCATGATTGAGACATAAGGTTACATTGGGAGGGAAGAGTCTTCATCATGCTCTGGACATATTCTACTTATTACTTATCTATTATTTTATAGGACATTAGGTTCCATGTGCAAAATCTAAAGTGTATATATATATATATATATATATATATATATATATATATATACATATATATATATATACATATATATATATATATATATATATATATATTTATATATTTATATACTAGCCTTCTCTGGGTCCCCCCATACATGGCCTCGAGGGTACTGTCTAGCATACGTATGAGTCCGTGCGTACCAGCCTGGGTACGAGTCCATAATCTCATTTTCATATTACATAGTTGGTTATAGTAGTTTCCCCTGTATTATAGCATTATACTGTTTACTTTAGCATATTGTTTCTTATACCTTGTTTCGTCCCTCTAAGGACATAGTCCACTACCAATTTTGTAGCATAGATGGTTGATATGTTTTCTGGAGCTGCTTATGCATACCACCTCGTCATGCAGGCATTGGACTAAAGTATTGTTATCATTTCTACCGCAGTTATGTTTATCATCCCTAGTTACTATTTCTGCTGCCAGAGCCTAGTTTTGTAGACTCTTATTATTTTTTGAGTCTATTCAGACAAGTATTGAAGTGGTGCACGCCATAATATATGTTGTTCATTATTGTATTTTATTTCATTATGGATTGAGACTTAGATATATTTATTGTGTTATCTATATAGTAACCATTATAGTACTTCTTATACGTATTCGAGTCATACAAGAGTCCGGTGGAATACGTAGATGGCCAATGCCATGTACTCTGGTCCTACGTAATTTTGGAATGAGACGTGACATGATTTTTGCTGTGGCCCATTCAGGTCCTGATTAAATTATTTCGGTTATGTTATTGTACCGAGCGAGCCTACACTAGGATATGTTTGTTAGGATCTCAATCCATAATTTCTTTGAACATTCTTTTGATTTATTATTATTATTATCTTTGATCCTCAAAAAATGTATTCGATGGTACCCTTCTTGAACTCCCTATCATTTAAATCTCGTTCTTTTCTATTTTGGAAGGACGAACACTCATGCTTGACTTTTAATTATATATTTATATAAGCAGGGTTGGTAGATTAATTCATATGAAGGGTTATCTATGTTAGAAATGGGTAAGATAGATATATGTACTAGGTATACTAGTAGAACGAGAGGATAACTTGGAGTTATAAGGATTAGCCTTAACAGAGAACTTTCCATTATCAAATAGATATTAGAACTCCTACCAGCAGTTAGTGTTCGACTAGAACCTTTACCAATCATCAATAATGATTAGGATAGACTTCGATTTTCTATAATGACTAAGATGACTATGGTAACTATTGAGAGGATAGCCAGTTAAACCTTAGAATATGTGTAGCCCCTTAAACCAATAGAATATCTTTGAGACTTAAGGAAGACTTTAGAAGATATGCTTTGAGATTTTCATAATGAATAGAATAGATTGACAAACCTTATAGTTAATATTAGACCTAAGCCTGTGTAGAATCTTACTATTTTTTGGAGTTCGATAAAATTATCACTTAGAAGAGATGATCATGACTTGATGCTTGTGTTGTAGGTTAGTAACCTAGCCAAAAGGACTTCTATGAGAAAGATAGCAGAAACTAGAATAACAACAGTATAGAGGGATAGGTAATAAAAGGGGTAAGTTGCATGGGAATATATAGACATTCCAATTAAAGGTTAGACTAGTATTGGAATGACCAAAAACAATCGTGATTTAAAGAGTGTCAGTAGTAAATAGTATGCCAAGAGTAATATATCTGAGTACCTACTTAGTTTATCCTTGACCCTTACTTACTAAGTTAGGAATATGCGAGTTAGATGAAGTTGTAAGAAATATATAGTACTTATCTATAGCTAGAAGTGGGTTGCCAATAGTATGGGTGAGGTTATATAGAATAAAATTAATAAAAAGTATAATATCGATATCAAGGATTTATTATATTAATTTATCGACTGTATTCCTATCCTTCCTATTAATAATTTGTATCTTATTTTACGATCATAAGCCTCTTGCTTTTGCAGCAACAAGCCTTCAAATTATACAAATTTGTAGATCCTTCCTCTTTTACTAGTTGTGCCTTAATTATAAAATCAATCCCTTAGTTGGTACCACTCCTTGTGTTAATATCCATATCACCAAAGGTATTAGTTCTTTTCTACTCTAATTCCCTTGATCTAGTAACCATGACTTGATTCTCCAAAAACCTGCCTAATCGTGCCTTATTGAACCATGTTAACTTAGCATAATTTCTTCTTATCGTGGTCTAAAATTCCTTCATCTCATGATTCTCTCCATTTTGGTCTCTTCATCATCAATGTCCATCGATGATCGAAGCCTCTATACAACCTTGCCTTAGTTAGATCTGACTCAATCCTTTCTTCTGCCTTGTATAAGCTTGACCTATATAAGAGAAGTATTAGATGGGTAGTAATTTTCCTTATAAAGTTGTTGACCAATAGCACCTTGATAGTATCTAGGTTCCCTTAGATAATCTTTGATTATGGCCAGTAAATTCTACAATTCTTCTATCCTTATTTAGGAAATATGCCTTTCTAGAAATCTTGTTAGCAGGACCATGACTTTAGTTTTAATACCAACTTAATTTTTATAAGTTGGGTAGATTAAAAGCCCCAGTTTTAGTCAGGGTTATTTTTGGAAATTCAGGATAAATTTAAATTTATTTTGGTATTAATTAGATTTATTCTCAAGCGAATTAAATTACCTCTTTAATTTATATATCCTTGATACTCTTTATTGTGGCTCGGATATTTGGAGCACAACACTATCATTTCCTTTCAAACAACTTTCACCCTTATGACCTAGACTAGTCACTATATACATATGACAAGACTATCACTCACAAACTCAAATTTTCATGCTTTATTTTAGTCGCACGACATTTGCGACGCATTTGTCCACACACACAAATATCCATTTTTGTTGTGGTCAATTTAAATACGCAACAGACAACTTTGACATTCATGAGCCTAACTGGACCTACTAACTAATGACCCAGATGTACTCCAAATTATGCACTACCATGCACAATATAGACCCTACCACATTTGTGGCTTATCTCCTTCTAAAGTTCTATACTTAAATATTCAATCCCGGTGCAATTGTACATCGGCAACCCAAGTACCCTGACAACTGATATACTCGTGGCTCACTCGAGTCAAACTAAGTTCATGACACTTGTGTTGCATAAAATTGAGCCCCTTGTACTCTCTACACAATATTAATCTCCTTGAAAAATTATATTACCAGTGATACTTATTGTTGAATCATTCATTGGGATCCAAGATATGAGATAAATGTTTCCCTCTATACCATCTCACTCTAATTGTATTTTACCAAGATTTATCCTATTGTCTTATAAATATGACCTAATTAGGAGCAATGAGAACTGGTAAAATTTGTTTATAGAGATATTGACTCAATAATACAATGGTAGTACCTAGATTTCCTTTGATAGTTTGTGACTACGATCACAAAAGCCTCCTCAACTTATACCCTTTCTTAAAGATAAACTTTCTATAACTCTTGTAAATATGATGTGGACAAGAATTTTTACTGCCAACTTAATCTCTATAAGTTATGTAGTGACTAGAATTGAGTGTATCCTCACTCTTAGAACGTGACATCAAACTAGGATCTTATTTGTCTGTGTCACCCAGCTTTCAAGAACCAATGTATGGCCTTGCGTACTAAAATTATTTTCTACTAGTCTATAATCCTTATCTTTAGATCGTGCTTTATTTTTATCGAGAAACTCGATACGATAAGTCGTATTCATCATTCTACCGCAGTGAATCCTCTTACTCTTTTCTATCATGTTTATTTTAAATTTTGAGGACAATTTTTTTATAACTTGGGTAGATTATAAGCCCCCGCATTTTATTATAGGAATAAATTTTTATTTTGCAATTATTTTATTTAATTAAATAAGTTACACAATTAATTTTTTAATATATATATATATATATATATATATAACACTTTGACTAGACAAACTAGACCAAATTGACCTATTTGCACCAACATAACTCAACCCAAACATTTTTAAACCCCCGTATGGTTCATGCCAAACAATATGTACCATTTTCATCTCTACAAAATACCAAACATCATGATATTCCACTCATACTCTCACACTTAACACATAAGAAAATAATTTCTGTTATACACACTTTGGATTTTATCCAACTATGCACCTCATCACTTAACCACTTTTGGTTGGACTCAAGTGTGGTTAAGTACACTAAATGGATAGCCAACCCTCCCCACTTATTTATCTTCCATAACTCCTAAGCAGCCTTAACCATTCATTTTTCATAACTTACAAAAACTCTCCAACCATTACTCTCCTCTCAACCCTTCATCTCCCCCTTAATGGTTGGCCACCTATAGACTTCTCCTAAAGTAATTACCTTATAAAACCTAAAAAAATTCTTCCTAACTCTCTTCCTCACATTTTTGCTTCCCAAACCATCTCCAAAATCCTTCCCCATTTCCCTCCACACCACCATCTTTCCACCCCTACCCAGGATAAATCCAAATTTATTAATACCCCACCAATCAGGCCATATCTCCCTCCAAATTAAGTATCATTCTCTCAAATTTGGTATAATTCTTCTTCTCCCTATTCTAAACACTTTCTCTTCACAAACTTTTCATTAAAACCCAATTTAACTTCCTCAAAATAGTCCCTCCACCAGAAGTGTCCAGGCTAAATTCGAATTCAGTCTATTCCCTTCTCAGGCCACTCCACCATCTCCACATCTCCAAAACCTTTACCAAAGTGACTCTAATGTATACCCTATGGGTCCTGTACCTTCCATGTTTGCCACAACACCTGGATCGCAACTGTTTGCTAGTGGCAAGCGGTTTACGAAGATTAATCCAGGCTGAACCAGTTTTTGTGCACCGTTGTTTGCATCGCTTTGTGATGTGCCACAACAGTAAATAAATACTTGGTCACATTCCTAACACATACCTCTATCAATCTATTATTCTATATATCGATCTCGCTGAGTTTTATACATATTTGTGTATCCATTTTCGTATGACAACTCATTGAACATCGAAAAACTCATTAATCCAATTTGTAACTTTAACTTGTAAGACCACCAACTCGATATATTATTTTTCCATGATTAAAATTAAGTGTCCCACGTTAGAGACCTCTAAATTATATCTTTTTCATGTTTATTCCAGATTATAAAAATTATATTTTGTTTGTACCAATTTGTTCCAATCAACCTACTAGTGGACAAGTTGTGCAATTAGTCGACCCTAGTGACTAGACCCAGTATATAAAAAAAATAATTAAATATTAATTATAGATATTTTAAATATTTATTCTAGATTTATTAGGCTATATTTTATGAATATATTTATGATAGAATATTGGTGTAGCTTAGTACCAACTTGAACCTAAAATTAGACAAGTTACCATGTGACCTAGTTTTGACCATATATAACTATGATATAGTTCTGTGTAACATACCCTAGTATAATAACTGAATGATAGATATCATATGTTCGTAGGAGTATGTGACGATACGACTAGGATTGTCGAAGCAGGATCTTTGTTCACTCATCAGAAAGATTCAGGTAAGTGTACTTTGCCAAGATGTTCACAATTCTTATTTATTTCTTATGCTTTAGTTATTATAGTTATATGCATTCTTGATATATCTGCTTACCCTAGGCCTGATTTATGATACTTTGTGTCCAAATGAGATTCGGGTACCGACATCCTACGTGGAGTCGAGTATCGTAGTTAGAGACTCAGTAATCGAACCCATATTTTGTGCATATATTATTTGCTCATCCGACCGAAGGACTTTTGACATGTTATTAATGTGACAGAGTCTTTCTCGACATGTTCGTGGTAATTGGACTTTGGATAGGATTACAGGATGCATGACATAAAGTATTTCCAGTTTATATATATATATATATATATATATATATATATATATATATATATATATATATATATATAGTGTCTATGAATTATGATGATAGTTAGAGGTTATAATCTTGTGTGTCTTGATTGATACGTGAGGTTTCATTGGGAGTGGAGAGTCTTCATCGGGCTCTGGACATATTCTACTTATTACTTATCTATTCATTTATAGGGCTTTAGGTTCCCTATGTGAAATCTAAAGTGTTATATATATATATACTAGCCTTCCTTGGGTTCCCCCACACGGAGCCTTGAGTGTACTGTCTAGCATACGGAAGAGTCCGTGAGTACCAGCCCGGGGTACGAGTCTATACTCTCATTTGCATATCAAATAGTTGGTTTTAGTAGTTTCTCCAGTATTATAGCATTATATTGTTTACTTTGGCATGTTGTTTCTTATACCTTGTTACTTCCCTCTGAGGACCTGGTCTACTACAAGTTTTGTAGCATAGATGGTTGAGGAGTTTTTTGGAGCTGCTGATGCGTACCGCCTCGTCATGCAGGCATTGGACTCAGGTACTGCTATCATTTCTATCATAGTTATATTTATCATCTCTTGTTACTATTTCTGCCGCCATAGCCTAGTTTTGCAGACTCTTGTTATTTCTTCGAGTATATTCGGACAAGTATTGAATGTGGTGCACACCAGGATATATGTTGTCAATTCTTGTATTTAGTTTCATTGTGGATTGAGACTTAGATATATTTATTGCGTTATCTAGATAGTGATCATTGTAGTATAGCTTATACGTATCGAGTCGGACAAGTGCTTGGTAGAATACGTAGCTGGCCAATGCCATGTACCCTGGTCCTACGTATTTTGGGACTTGGGCGTGACATTTTTTTATCTACTAGTGAGCTATACCCTAAGGCTTAAACCTTCCCATCTTCAAGATCAACTCCCTAGCCTTCTAAGTGTCCAGTGCGATCTCGGTTTAGAAGTATCTTAAAGTTGTAAGAGCATGGCTCAGCAAGTTTTCTCTCCCTAGTTGTGAAGTTGCAAGCCTTCGTATCAAAGCTTGTGGTTATAAAGAAGTTGCAAGCCTTCAGATCAAAGCTTGTGATTCACTATTGAAGATTATAGTGGATACAACTCTGAAAAAGTGTTCTCGGGCCTAGACTAGTCATCTCAGAGAGAAAGTAGGATAAAATATCGGTGTTTGCATTTGCTCTCGCTTACCCATATTATTTTATATATCTATCTTGTTTATTACAGTTAGTAATTAACTGCCTTTACTTTAGATAATTTTTTAATTAGATAGATTATTCTGCTACACTCTATTTACCCCTACTCTAGAGGTGTCATCACGGTTCTTCATTAGCAAGTTATTTCTAGGTTATCTCTGGGCATACCCTATGGGTATATATATATATATATATATATATATATATATCACTAATCCCTTAACACTAGTATCTTAACCTTAATACCTTAACCTTGGAATCTTACTATCTTATTGTTACCTATTTGTATTTGCTCTCTCTTACCAATACTGCTTTATATATCTATCTTGCATTTTATGGTTAGTAGTTAAATTCCTTTACTTTGGATAAATTTTTAATTGGATAGATTATTCTGCTACACTCTATTCACCCCCCTCCCCCTCTCTAAAGGTGCCATTACGGTCCTTCATATATTAGCAAGTTATTTCTAGGTTATCTCTAGGCATACCCTATGGGTATAGGTATCGATGTATCTAGGCATCATATATATATATATATATATATATATATATATATATATATATATATATATATATATATATATATATATATATATATATATATATATATATATATATATATATATGGCCTAGTGGTATAACCATGAGTACGTGGGGGGGGGGAGGGGAAGCGATTCTGCTCTTGCGATGGAGGGGGGGAGTATATATATATATATATATATATATATATATATATATATATATATATATATATATATATATACACGCACATACACACACCCCTCAGTCACTAAACCAGGGTACCTCAGCCAACTCTAATTGTAAACCCCCTTGATTTATTCTGTAGATAGTTAGAGTGGTTTTGGAAAATTTTGATGGAAGATGTTGATGTTTAGAGTAGAGGAAATTTACCTGGAATTTTAATCCAATTAACTTAAACCCTTGGCGCACTCTATCTTTGTCTAGTTATTCGAAGCCGAATAACAGCCCATAAATTCCGTACAATTATTGTACTTCCGACTCAACTTGCCAAATTAGGCACTGGACTTTTCTGACTGTTAAAATCAACTTTTGTGTGCTCTAATTTAATTGCGCAATATTTTTGAAAATCGTAACCCGTATTTAATTCCGTGTCGGACACCTGTGTCGTTACCCTCGATTTTGGGGTATCAACTTAACCCGTTGAGCTGGACCAACTAAAGGGTCCAAGTTTGACTCCAAGCCCCCACCATTTTTGGCTTTTGTGTCATTTTTGGATTTTGACCCCGCGGGCCCCAACTAAATTAAATTCTCGGGACGCGTTATCTCTATTTAAATCGGGATTTACCAACTTTGTAAATTCTATTTTTATCCAAAATTAATCCCAATGCCCTTCAAATTAGACCCGCGCCTAACGCGCAACACCCCCTCACCATGACAATTTTTAAATATATTTTTCTTCGTAATTTTTGCGTCATTTCATGTGTCCATGCAATTTCTCGAATTTACGGGGGCTTAGTCGCAATTATCAAATTGTTGGCAACATCCTATTGGTCATGAATAAATGAGATGGTCCCAATATAGGGTCCCATTCTCACCCACCTATTCCTCACATGAAGAAACCCCTCTCCTATTCATGTTAAATCTCATCCATCCATTTTGAATGGATGGATCTCTACCCTCCAATCCCCACACATTATCCTATAAAACCATCACATCACCCTCACCACTCCCCAAACTGGCCCTAATCCCAAGGAAGCATTGGAAACACCCCTCTCTCTCTCCTCACCTCTATACTAAACCCACAGCTATATTTTTTTTCTTTTCTTCTTCTTCTTCTTCTTCTTCTTATTCCTTTCTTTTTTTCCTCTCCTTCAAAAATCAAGTCCTCTGCTCGGCCGCCCCACCCCTTCCGGCGGACCGTTGCTCTCCGGCGCTGTCCCCCCGTCGAGCCCGTACCCCCGCAGATCGGTGCTGCAGCCACTGTTCTCCGGCTGCTACTGCGGACATCCGGCCACCCGAGCCGCGGCATCCCACGATGAGCCAGCACCCCGGCCGAGGCCTCTTCGGCCAACCGACGAACGCACTGGCGAGCTTCCTCCACCCCGCGACTGTCCGGGCAGCGTCTCGCTCTGCCCCGTGCACCCGACGTCGACCGTCCACTATGTATTCACCCCCGCTCCGGCAGTGCACTGCACCCGACGCCGACCGCCGACTGAGCAGTCCTCCGCTCCGGCAGAGTAGTGCACCCGACGCCGACCACCGACTGAGCAGTCCCCCGCCCCAGCAGTGATGTGTTCTTCCCGACGACCGCCATGCTCTTCCCGTACGGATTGAATAGCAGTCCGACCGCTGTGCAGCTTCCCTGACTTCGGCCGGCTGTCCACGGCAGCGCCGCCCCGACCTCCTCCCTGTCAAGCCCAATACACCATCATCACCACCATCATTACACTCCCAACTCCGGCCATAAACTTCGACCAGCGAGCCTCGTCGAGGTAGACTCTTTCCCTCTCTTTTTGAATAATAGGTATGTTAACTAAGGTTTAAGTTTTAATGTTTAGATAATTGGTTGTGTTGATAATGAGCATAAAAAAAAATGACTTGAGGTAGGGGCTTAATGAGGTTTTATATATCTCAACATGTGTGTTTAATAGTTAAATGCTAAGTAAAGATTTTATGAGCATTACATGAAAATTTATGGTATAAGATTGCGATAAATTTTTATGGTTTGTTGTGACGAAACATTTACTTTGATTGTAAGTGATAAAATTATGAGTTTAGGGATTAAAAAAAAGGCCATACGAGACTTTGGGAATGATTTGATTACTATATGCATTTGGTCATCGTGGATGGGCGGATTTAAATGGTTATGGAATGATGCTGAGGATATTAAAACATTAATTTTCATTGAGGAGCTGGTTAACTACTATAAAAATTGTAGGGTGATATCAACCCATTGATTACTATGGAAAGCTTAGTAAATAACAATTGTTTATTTCGAGGTTGACATACTTAAATAAGCGGGATAATGTCTGTAAGGACCAGGGAAAATTGGAGGATTTAACATACTTGAACTAATGAACATTGTGATGAATATCGTATGATTGAGGATTGTGTCTGATGATTTTATACTGGTAATTAATCAGATTAGATGTATCATACCTTTAGTCAACCTTGGTCAACCCTCTAGCTTAGTGTCTATGTGACATGTAACTAAGATTGTAGCATATGTTTAGACGGGTATTGCATCCCTGTCTATTATGGAACAAATTATTGATTATTGGTTTGTATCTTATCTCTAGGTACTACGGGACCTGCGGACTTGGACGCGGTACCGGGACCCCGTCATCAGCAGCCGTACGCAGGCAAGTGTACCATGCCATCCTGTATTTCAGATTACAGATATTTGTTGTTCTTTATGTACATTGTGCACGTACCTAGTTTGATGTTCGATATTCCGTGTCCGGTTCATAACCGGGTGTTGATATTCGACTTAACGTCTTAGAATAAATACTAGATGCTTCATAGCACCTCGATGCACGTAACAGAGTACATCGATACCCCAGGACACACTCATACACTGTGATCATGCCAGATTCCTGTATCCTGATACTGATATCATGATCAGAGATTGGGACGACCTTAGGGTCGCGTCTGTTGAGTTATCTTTCGTGTGTCGAGACTGTTAGAGGTTCAGGTTCAGCGCACAATCGTTGACCGCTTGGGATGGGGAAGACAGTTACTAGACGTTTGGGCTACTATGCACGCGCTTATATATGTATATCAAGTGATCCTGTTTCATAGTGTAGTGGTAACACCCGTGTGTCTCTGTGCTTGGAGCTACGGTATGACCCGTGTGTCTCGGTGTTCGGAGCTGCGGTTTTATTTTGGACAGCCCACGCGTCGAACAATGTCTTTAAACTGTGTCACACTAGTTGGTTATGATAGAGTACCCTGTCGTGCACTTGTACTTTCTGTTTACTTGGCATGCTATATTTCTGTACCTTGTTACGTCCCTCTGAGGACCTGGTTTCCTGCCAGTTTTGCAGCATAGACGATTACGGAGCATTTGGAGATACTGATAGAGTGGCATATCTTGCGAGCATGGTACCAGGTACTCACATTATATCTACCGGCATTTATGGTTATTTTATATTGATTATTCATCTGCTGTTGTAGCCTAGTTTTGTAGACTCATACTTCTTCTCGAGTCTATTCGAGTTAGTGTGTTATTGGGCGGCCGACCTTAGCACATTTAGCTCTTTCTTGTATACTGATGTACATTGTGGATTGAGACATAGAGGTTTACATTTACGGAAAATTCTAGATAGTGCCCTTGATATTACAGCTTATACGTATTCGAGTCAGACCAGAGTCTGGTCGAATGCGTAGCTGGCGTGTCAGGTATTCCTGGTCCTACGTATTTTGGGACTGGGGCATGACATATTTTTGTGGTGGCCCATGCAGGTCAGATTTAAATCGTCTTGGTCACCTGACTGTGCCAAGCGAGCCTGCAAATTAGGAAAAAGATATTATGATTTTTGAATAGGATCTTAATCCATAATCGATTTAAAACTCTTGGTATGTGATTATCGCCCTTGGACTTCCACTTTGCATTCGTTCAATCTTCGTCGATATCGCTATCCTTGTCTCTCGTCCCCTATTGTTCGGGGAGACGAATGCTTGTGACTGATGATTTTCCTCCAGAAGAAGATCGAAGACCAGACGACAAAAGACAAAATTTGTGTACCTTTCTTGGAGAAGATTGTTACCTTATCAGGATAGATTGATGGGTCCTTTGGATTCTAGATCTAGTAAGGATGGTTGGCAAGGGAGTTGGACCCACTAATACCCTACCCGTGCTTGAGGTAACAGTGATCTTGGAAGTACTAAGAGATGGAAGGATTGTTGATCATGACCTAGAATAATTTAGGGAAATACATCGCCTGAGGATGGAAACTAGTAGTTGCATATGATAGCAATGCTAGGAACGATGATTATGAGCTAGAGGAGATAAAATATTAGGGTCTCACTTGGAAGATAACGATCAGATTTCCAGAAATTCTAGTATATGCTTGAGTGATACCATTATTGTACTTGTGACTTGGAGAGATGAATAATGAAAAGAAGAAATTTGAGGAATAAAATTTTAGGGAAAACCTTGAGGAGAAGAGAAATTATACATTAGGCAAGGAAACATTTTCTTTTGAGGATTGATGTTAGAAATAGAACAGGAGAAT
This sequence comes from Iris macrosiphon, assembly GCA_036927795.1. Lineage (NCBI taxonomy): Eukaryota > Viridiplantae > Streptophyta > Magnoliopsida > Asparagales > Iridaceae > Iris > Iris macrosiphon. The sequence goes on along the minus strand of JAYESA010000019.1, from coordinate 75,884,125 downwards.
TTATCTTGAGGTTAACGTTTAGATCCTAGACATGGATTGGTTGAGCCAATACCACGCGACGCTAGATTGTCGATGTGATTACATTATTTATGACCACCGGATTACCCTAAGTTTGAGTTACTTCAGGGAGCCCGGGAGCATGGTGCCCATCTACCTTAGAGGCACTCATTGTAGAAGGTAAACCAGAGTACCCCGTATTATACCAGAGTTTGAGGATGTGGTTCTAGAGAATCTTTTCGGCCTGCCACCTGACAGAGAGATAAAGTTGTTATAGAGTTGACTTCCAGAGCTGAGTCAGTTATTCTCTCGTCTTCAGACTAGCACCGATATAGAGGGTTGAGTTGGAGATCCATAGTAGAGGATCTCTTAGACAAGGGTTTCAGTCGGGCTAGTATTTTTCCATGGGAAGCAACCATTTTATTGTACCAAAGAAGGACGGGACGATACGTTGCATAACGATTACAGGGCATTAAATGCCGTAGTACTAAAGAGCAAGTACCCTTGTCACACATCGAAGATTTATTTAAATCAGCTAAGTGGCGCATATGTATTTTGAAGATCGATCTCAGATCCAGTTATCACCAGATCAAGGTACGGAGAGAGGACATTCCGAAGATGGCTCTTCGGACGAAGTATGGACACTATGAGTTTTTAGTCATGCCGTTTGGTTTAACCAATACGCCAGCAGTATTTATGAACTTGAGGAACAAGGTTGTCCACCAGTACTTGGATAAGTTCGTGGTGGTGTTCATCGATGTCTTGATATATTCCGAGAACCAGGAGAAGCACGAGAGACATTACAAGATTGGGGTGGAGATACTGAGAAATAAGAGGCTGTAAGCCAAGCTCAGCAAATATGAGTTATGTTCAGATGGAATAGATAGTCTATGCCTCAGGACAGTTGAGAGTACATGAGAAGGACTATCCGATGCATAGTCTTGAGCTAGCTGCAGTGATATTGCACTAAAGCTATGGAGACACTACCCTTATGGAGAGCGTGTTGAGATTTAAAAGGAACACAAAGGTCTGAAGTATGCCTATACGCAGAAGGAACTCAACATGAGACAAAGACATTGGCTAGAATTTATGACAGCTTATAATATCGAGTTGCAGTACTACCCTGGCAAGGCGAACGTAGTAGTAGATGCCTTGAGCAGGAAGCCTATGGCATATTTTTACGACTCATCGCCAGTTGTTAGAGGATTTTCAGAAACTCAGGATTGAGATTATATTGCCAGTCATGGGGGAAAAGATGGCCAGTCTCGAGGTTCAATCCACAATTATTGAGAGGATCAAGGCAGTCTTGCCTATAGATACGAGTTTTAGAAGATTGCGAGAAAGGACAGAGGCTGACATGCAGACGGAACTCAGGATTCATGAAGACGGAACGTTGAGGTACGGAGATCGCCTATATGTTCCGAGTGGCGAGATACGCCAAGAGTTGATGAACGAGGCTCATAACTCGAGTTATTCCATTCATCTCGGGGGTACGAAGATGTACCGAGACTTGAGACAGCATTTCTGGTGGCATAGGATGTAGAAGAAAATTACAAGATTTGTGACGAAGTATTTAGTTTGTCAGCAAGTCAAGGTTGAACATCAGAGGACTGCAAGATTATTGCAGCCACTCCCCATTCCCGAGTGGAAGTGGGAACATATTACCATGGACTTCGTCACACGATTTCTGCGAAGCCCTAGCCAGAAGGATGCAGTTTGGGTTGTTGTAGACAGACTCACCAAGTCTGCACATTCCTTGCCCTTCAGAGTTGGGCAGTCCACAGAGATACTAGCTGACATGTATATGAGGCAGATAGTACGATTACATGGAGTGCCTGTCAGCATCGTATCGGATCGTAAATCCAGATTTATGTCATATTTTTGGCGGAGTATGCAGGAGAGCCTAGAAACTCGTCTCAAGTTCAACACTGCGTATCATCAACAGACTGATGGACAGTCAGAGCGCACGATACATATATTAGAGGATATATTGAGAGCGTGCATGATTTACTTTGGAGGATCTTGGGAGGAACATCTACACTTGGTAGAATTCTTCTACAATAACAGATACTAGGCTAGCATACAGATGGCACCTTATGAGGCACTGTACGGCAGGAAATGTAGGTCGCCAGCTTGTTGGAGTGACATGGGAGAGCATCAGATACTTGGTCCAGAATTGGTGACACAGACAGTAGAGAAGGTCAAGCAGATTTAGAGCCACCTGCGCGCAGCACAGGACAGGCAAAAATACTGGGCAGATATGCACTGCAGACCATTGGAGTTCAAAGAGGGTGACCACGTAGAGGATATCGCCCACTCGTGGTACCATCAGATTCGGAGGCAGAGGCAAGCTGAGTCCGAGGTATATCGGACCTTTTGACGTTTTGGAACGAGTTGGCGAAGTGGCTTACCGTCTTGCATTACCTCCGTCATTAGAGGGAGTATATAACGTATTTTACGTATCGCAGGTGAGGAGATATGTCGCAGACCCTAGCCACGTGCTTGATCATTCGAAGATTACAGTCGGGCCTAGTCTGTCTTACGTAGAGCAGCCAGTTGAGATTCTTGATCGCAGCGAGAAGACTTTGAGAGGACAGACGATTCGACTGGTCAGAGTGGCATGGATGTCACTACCACATTCTGAAAACAGGAATATTTTTGACTTTTTATATTATTTATTATTATGGTCGTTACAATTAAGTAATTGCATGATGAGTATATTTGATTTAAATAAATGTGTGAGATGTATAATTAAATATATAATTATATACAGTGTTCATTTGTGTTTGAGCTAGTAGACTTGACCTAGAAGCCCAGTAGATGAACACCTGTCCGAATTAGGAAATTTTGTATTTAATTGTTTTATCTAGAATTTATTTATTGGAGATTGTAATTAATTACCGTATTTTAATTAATTATTGCGCTTTGCCTTTGCTTCGATATTTGGAGCGCTACCCTGACTTTTGTCTTCCAACAAATTTTACAATCTTGCCCTAGACATGCCCGCCTTCTATTCTGCTATTTTTGCAACTCATAATTATGCTCTCTGTGCATTATTTCTAGCCGCACAAAAATCGTCGCGGACGTTTATTTAATAAATTCCTATTTTTGTAGCGTTGTGCGTTCCAATCGAAATTGGAGACAATTTTGACCTATTTTTCGTGCAGCCCAAATAAGGGTAATATTTTGTTCTGAGTCTTCTTCATTATTGGTATTGATGACTTGACCTGATTTTGGCCCCATGTACTCCTAATTAATTTTAGAACACAACTTGTATTTATTTCTAATTAAATTGAGGATACTATTTTAACCGATTCTAAAAATCCCAATTTAGTTCCAGTGTCCTGCTAATTGAGCCCATACCGAACATACATCGCCCCCTGACCCTACAAAACACCGAACACCGAATCGCCCGCCAAATTTTTGTTATTTTATGCGTCTGTGCAAATACCCAAATTTAAGGGGGCTAATTTACAAATTTGTATTTTTGGTATCAACACCCATTTGTTTAAACCAATGAGGAACCCCTAATATTTTTAACATCACCCTCATTCCCACATGAAAATTCCTTCATGACCAATCTGGACCACACATTTAATGGGCCAATCCTAACCCTTGATTTCACACACTCTCTCACCCTATATAATGTCATGTCACATCAAACCCTAATCCCAAGAAAACCTAGGTTTCCCCACCTACTCACAAGCCCCCACATTCTTCCTCTCTCCAACGTATGTAAATTCTTTTTCTCCACTTTTTCTCTTTTCTTCTTCTTCCCTTCTCCTTCTTTTTCTTCTTCTTTTTCCCTTTCTTCATTAAATTTTCAAATTCAAAAGAGGGGAGGGGGGAATACTGTTCACCCGAGCCCCTCCCTCTGCAGTCCGGCGGCCCGCTGGCAGCCACCCCGACCTGCTCAGACCTCCGACGGCCCAGCCTATCCCGAGCCCTCCGCCTCTACTCTTCCTCCCCCGCCGGACAACTCCCCCACTCCGGCTGCAACCTCCCAACGCCACCACCACTATCACCATCTCCACCATCATCAACTACCATCATAACCATTACCACACCTACCCTGACCTCCGGTCACCCGGCCAACTCCGGCGGTCGAGCCCCGCAGCCCCACCCTGCTGCTCCGGTCAGCCAGCTCTCCGGCCCCCTGCTGCTCGACAACCCATCCTGTTCATCCTCCCCGGCCTGTCCGGCCAACCCCTACGGCCCGGCGGCCAACCCCATCACCACTACTCCCAACTCCCCGACCGAACTCCTCCACCCGCAGTTAGCTCCGGCGATCGAGCCCCGACTCCTTGCTGCGAGCACAGCCGAGCAGCAAACCCCGCTGCTCTGTCCTCCCACCCCAACTCCGGCGGCCTGCTCATCCTCCTCCCTCGCGTCGACCATCGAGCATCACCACCAGCCCGGAGCTCCCTCTGCCAACTCGCTGCCAACACCTCCACCACCTCGACCACCACCTGAAGTCCGGCCGGCCAGCCACCCCGACAGCCCCCTGTGAGACTTCTTCCCCTTCTCTCCTTCTTTACATATATATAAATACGTATGTGTGTGTAGGTGTATATGAATACGTATATTTGTGTGTATAGGTAATTATGTATTTAAATTAATGTTTAACAGTATATGTATGTGTATACATATTTAATATGATTTTTATATATAAATACGTATTCTAGTATATATAATATTGGTATACGTATATATATATATATATATATATATATATATATATATATATATATATATATTCATATATACTTAATATATTTTTATATAAAATGGGTATAAATGTATATATGTATATACATTTAGTATATGTATGTATTATTAAATGGTACATGTATGTATTGTATATATATTTAATTTAGTAAATATATATATTTGGTATATAAATGTACATATATATATATATGTATATGTATAGTATATGTTTGATAAACGTATCTTTGGCATATATATTTTAGGACATATAAATATAGTGTGTTAATTCTATTCAGTATATAGATATATATATACACGTATTGTATATCTCTTTCCATGATATATGTTTGTATGTACATACAGGTATTAGTTTTATTTAAAGTATATATATATACTTATATCTATTATTGTAATTAAGGGATATTAATATATATGTTAATTAATGATATGTATATTTATATATTCTACTAGATAACCCTAGTTGACCCGTATCGTACTTGGCATAGCCCCGAGTTATGTTTTTATGTTGTGATAGTGTAGCACCTGATACAAGTGATATTATGGTATGTTTATAGGACTGTTGATTTTTCCAGACGATACTCTGGAACAGGACACTAGTGGTTACCAGCTAAGGACCCAAGGCAAGTACATTATCTGATAATTTCCAATTCCTTGATAATTTCTATAAGTTCAATAATCTTGAAATGTTACATCTGAATCCTTGACACTGTGCTACACGGACTAGTATAGCTTGGATCTGCAGTCATGAGATGTTACATTGATTATCGTTGACATTGTAAACGATATGTATATTAGACATCGTACATGATAGATTGGACTAGCTCGTGTATCGTGACGTGTCTTGGTTGGATCCACATTACTAGTTGGGGGCGGGGAAGTAGTTAGTAAGAAATGTGATCATACCCTTTATACAGTATAGAATAATGTAAGTGTTAATCATACTCTTCACTCATGATTAGCCAGGCCCTATAGCTATCGTACATGTTTCCAAGCCGATCATATTTTGAAACTACTATTTCAAACACTTAGAATAGATTACAGTTTTCTATTTAAATCATATACTACATCACCCGTATATGATACTGTTCCTTGTTCTTTTTATTTTCATACTGACTGTATCATATTGGCTATTGCCTGTCTCTTTATATTGCAGGTCTCTTTTTAATTGCCATTGTATTTATTTTACTGTCTTCTCAGTAGCTAACATCACATGTTTATTGCTTTATAGTCCTTATCAATTAAATGGAACTGTTATTTGAGATTTGTACTTTGCTCCTTCCTGACTGAAAACATTTTTTCCAGACTATGCCTTAGAGGACCGCTGTCTGACACTTTATGGACTATATGGTGAGTAGCTGCAGACTTGGTAGATTAGTTATGATTCCGGGAGGTCTAGCCGGAATCACTAATCTTCTAGTTAGTTCTTTTAGCAGACTTTTTGGTATCGGATTTGTCTCCGGCATTTATGATGACTTGGATATTTGTTGAGTTAGATTATATTTTGACTTGTGTTGTATTTAATTTTTTTTGTTCGATATCTTATCGTGCTGTAGTCTTATGATTGAGTATGTGTTCATATTATTTAGTGTCATCCGTGCCTCCTTATGGAGATTGGATGCTTGTGTGAGATTGGCTAGATAGTATCAAGACCTTGACAGCGTTCTACCGCCGATGCTGCAGCGTAGGCTGGACATACCCGCGTACTCGTGCCCTAATTCTGGGTGCGGGTCGTGACACGTTTTTAGTGGTGGCCCATGCAGGTCGACTTCGCTAGTTGTGCGATGTCGTAGTAGTGCGACATCATAGTTGTACTACTACGTGCCTGCTATAGAATATAGGACATAGGATACTAGGATGAGAGAGGATACTCAATCACAATTTTTGAGAGATTTCTGGGATGACCCTTGAGAATCTCATTATAAATTCCAATTTAAATCCTTCTCCCTTGTTTTTGTCCGTTCTCACTTGTTGATATTGAGTTTGATTCTTGTTGACCAGTTGTTAAATTTAAATTCTTGGTATCGTTCTTGAGTTGATTTTATATCGAGATGAATTTTACAGACTAAACCTTACGGTATCATCTGATGACATACGTTGATGAGGACAGTGAGAAAGGTAAAACGTCTACTTTGGTTATGGAACCTAGAGTTTATCGCAGCCATATTAGCTGTCATGACGAGAACGTAGGAACCTGACTTGGATGTACATAACTTAGTTATGAAACTTAGAGTCTCTCGCAGCCATACCGGTTGGCGTGGCAAAGATTCTAGATGACATGATTATATAGTTGCATACCTTAGTTACGGAACCTGTCGTTTATCGTATTTATGCTTACTGGCATGGCGAGGATTCTTAGTATCATGATTTCTGACAGACGTGTATGATTATCAGGTTGTATCTTAAAATGGTTCTTAAAGTATCATCTCAAAACTTATCCTTTTTTCTTATTCCATGACTTTGTTCCATCGCTTCTTTTCTTTACTAGCAGTAAAGATACCTTCAATCCTTAATCCCGTTCCTTTTTTAGCTTCTTTGAGGATTCCTTGTTAGTATAATAATTAGTGACTTGCAATTTTGTTTGTGTGTTGTATTAGTGTTGACTGAGTGTGACTTATGAGTTTGTAAGTGTTTCTTAGTTGGACATGGGAGCAGTAGGCCTTAATCTAGAGATACCCATAGTATAGTACCTTGTAGCAATACTTCTATGATAGATGTTATTATAATTAGTATTGGTATTATAGAAATAGGAGTAAGAGTATCAGTGAAGGTTCCAAGAGTAAGTATCAAAATCAGCATGCCAGTCTTGGATAGTCATAAAATTATGTAATTGGATGATCTATGTAAACAATTAAGTATCAAAGAATTGTATTAAAGATTAATGGAGCATGATGTTCAATTTTATGATTGATTACTTGGGTGTGTCAAGGGTAAAGAAATGTATATACATAAAGGGTATTAATGAGTGTGCCATGGGTAGAGGAATATCAAGATTAATCATGAAAGGTATGAAGTGTATCACAGATTAGTGTAACAGTCTGTAAAAGATTAAAAGGAAAATACATATACATCAATCGAGATGAGGAGCCATATACTTGCCCATGAGAGTAAAGAGAAACAGGTGTATTATAAAAGGTGCGAATAATTGTGAGTTCTAATAAGTTTGATGAGATAATCTAATGATGAAGCTAGTGTTACCATACCAATAGTGCTAATGATTCTATATCAAAGATTTGTTGAGCAAGGTGCTAATGACAGTAAGAACTTCGTGTGATGATAATTAGAATGGTGTACCAGTTAATATAGATAGAAAGTCATTGAAGAAAATATGTGTGATGATAACTTTGATTATTGGAAGTAATATTGCAAGTAATCCAGGCAGTACAAATTTAAGAACACAGTTAAGAATTGTAGACCATTGCTATATTGTGTGCACCTTGAGTATTAGAGACTGTGAGTATTATATGTATACTTGTGGATTTAAATTATAATTTGAAGCTTGAAAATGAATTGCATTTTTGAATTTTGAGAAGTCGAGATATTATGTTATTAAAATTTTATTTTGAGGAATTCAGATTCAATTTGATGAACCTAGACAAGCTATAAGGATTTTTGGAATTGATAAAATTTTTACTTCAGTATTTAGATAATTTATCTTGAGGGAAGTATATGCATTTTACTTAAAAAAAAAAATTCGAGGAGTTAGTTTCGAGGACTTTATATGGAGGATAAAATCTTATAGTGAGAGAGATATATTAGTATATAGTAGATAAGATGCATGTGTAAGGATCTGTTGGCTTGAGCATGATTACGATTTTACTGCAAACTGACTTGGGTGTCCATCTAGGGTTGTATTAGAGAGAGCAGTACTTAGTGTGCTGTGTTGCACTTGGCGTGCACTTGGGTGATAAAAACAACTAGTATGAACAATTGTAGTAGGTAAGAGAGCTAGCAGTGGATGTGCTTGTAGTAGAAATAGTGGTCCCTAAAAGGATAAGGGTATCAAACTTTGGATGCATCATTAAACCTATGGTTGTGTTAGAAGGCTATGTTCTGTTCTTTCCTTCCTTCTGTCCCTCTCTATTTAATTGATTGATTGATTCCTTAGTACAATAGTTGTATGCATGATTTTCTTGTTAGAATGTAGTTAGTAGTACACCCTGATACAGAGACTACAATACCATGACAAAAGATACTATGACCGTACATATTCCCCTTAGGTTGCATGTTGTATGGTTGTAGAAAGGATTTTCTTAGACCATGATTATTGGGGTTTGACCATGACGAAGATTCCTGAAGGGGTTATGACTTGACAAGAGAGAGACAAGATGATTAAAATTCGAGGATAACCATCGATTTAAATAAAGGGCCAAGAATTTAACATGGCAGAATTTATGATGTATTAATTCCAGGATGGATAGGATATGACTGAGGTTATTATTAGAATTTGAAGAAATTAAGGAGATTGTCATTAAATTATTGGATTGCAAGTTATGAATTTTTTAAAATGTTATATTTGGATGTTGCATTTGGAGAATCCTTAAGTATCGCATTGTTGAGTATTTTTAGGAAAGAGGAAATCGAGAAATAAAATTTTTGATGGATTAATGTTTGAATTCAAACTTTTTGGGACGAGATTACATTTTTATATATGTGCATTGATAAAAATCAAATTAGAGGAGTGGATATTAAATTCCGAGTATTGAATTATTAACTAAAAAATAAAAATAAAAATTTTGGGAAAATTTTTGATAAAAAATGGACTTTGATTTTATTTCGAGATTTTTTCAGGAATGCAATAACTTCAGAATTTTTGAAAATTGTGAAAAGGCATTGTGGATTATTACCTGATTTCGTGGTTGATGAATTTAAACTTTGATGGAAAATAATAATGTGTATGAATAAACGCTACTTTGAGGATTTTAAATTTCGAGGGCAAAATTTTTTTAAGGAGGGTAGACTTGTCACTACCACGTTCCGAAAACAGGAATATTTTCGACTTTTTATATTATTTAATATTATGGTCGTTACAATTAAGTAATTGCATGATAAGTATATTTGATTTAAATAAATGTGTGAGATGTGTAATTAAATATATAATTATATACAGTGTTCATTTGTGTTTGAGCTAGTAGACTTGACCTAGAAGCCCAGAAGATGAACACCTGTCCGAATTAGGGAATTTTGTATTTAATTGTTTTATCTAGAATTTATTTATTGGAGATTGTAATTAATTACCATATTTTAATTAATTATTGCGCTTTGCCTTTGCTTCGATATTTGGAGCGCTACCCTGACTTTTGTCTTCCAACAAATTTCACAATCTTGCCCTAGACATGCCCGCCTTCCATTCTGTCACTACCACATTTTAGGAAAAAGGGTATTTTAGTAATTTCCTATTTAAATAAATATTGTGCATGGTAAATAATTTTTGTTGTATTATTTAATTGTTATTAGATGTTATTTAATTATTTTGGACTTATTTTAGTGGACCCAACTAGTGTAGTTTGGACCCATGGACCAACATGAATTAAATAGTTAGACTTGGCCCATTTAGAAAGCCCATAGTTAAGGAGATGTATTAAATTAATTAAGTGATTAGACTAGAAGCTTCCTTCCTTAATTATTTCTTCATGAGAGGCCCCAAGGGGTACATTGGACATTTTATAATTGCTTGGGAGAGGGGCAAGGCCGGCCTATTAAAAGAGGGGAGAAATTTCTCTCTCCTCTCATTCTCATTCCAAATCTAGATCTAGAATTTCCCACTCCCAAATTCCCTCCATTCCCATTCCAATTCCCTACCAAATTCATTCCAAATTCTTCCCAATTCACCATTAGAGAAGGAGGAAGCAAGGATCTAGAAGAAGAAAGCAAGGATCTACAAAGAGGAGCAAGGATCTACAATTTGGAAGCAAGTTCTTCTCAATTGGAGGTTTCATTGGGAATCCATCTTCCAATAGGTATAATTCAGATTTTCCCATTTAAATAGCTTCTAAATCTGAGATTTAATCATGTAAACTCAACCTATATGTATGTACTACCCATAGGACTTTGTTTTGTGTTCATAGGAGACCCATGGAGAAAGTTATGGTGCTTTTTGTGTTAATTTTGTTGGAATTTCAAATTTACATTTTGTTGTGTGTATCAATTGATCCTATAGATCAATTGGACATGAGCTTATGTGTTTGGGGCTAGTGTCGTATCCATAATTTGGTACATGTGGTTCGTATCCCAACTATTTGGTGATACGTATCATTTTGGGGGTTTTCCCTCCGACACGGGGCTTTGAACATGTCGTATTTTGACACGGACACATAGATCTACTTTTGACACTTTGATTTATTCATAAATATTATTTGTGAATTATTCGTATCCTTCGGGGTACAATTGGTTGTGTGTTGGACTCGTGTCACATGCGTATCCTAGATCTAGTGGGATACGGTGTGATACTCTCCAATTGTGTGGATTTTTGAATAGATCTAATTATGTATGGTTTAAATTCTTCAATTATAATTAGTAAATATATATAGATATTATATATTTATTTTGTGTATTTATTATAGTAATTATTGTATCATAGATCTATATATTTTTGTGTGTGCTAATATGATGTACAAATATAATATGTAGCTTTCTTGCATGTAATTATATATGTACTTATGTTAATAGTATAAATTATACATAAATATTTTATAAAATATATTTATGTTTTTAATTGTGTAATTATATTATTTATAATTATTATGTAATTATTTGTATATTAATGTATATATTTTAGGTGTGCTTCTAGCCATGTAAAATATGAACATTAATATGTGCATGTGTTGTAACTATTGGTATTTAATTATAAGTTTATATGTGAATATATATATAAGTATATAATTATTTATTTATATATATGTATTGTGATTATTATTGCATATATATATATTTATATATATATATATATATATATATATTTTTATATATATATTTGTGTTTTAGTGACAGTGGGTTTGTGATAGTGAAACTGTCGCTAAATAGGCGGGTCAGCAGCAGCCGCTGTAGCCCACTGTGCATTAATGACAGTTTTGTCATTAATGCTGCGGGCGGGATCTTAGCAGCAGTGGCGACAGTTTTCGGTGACAGTTGATTAACTGTCACCAATGCAGCAGCAGTGGGTTTTATTACACAGTGGCTTTTGCGACGTTTTTCTGTGACAGTTGAGACTGTCACTATAAGCTGTTTTAATTAAATTGTATTTTTAACTCCCTGTTTTCAGTGACGCTTTGGCAGTTTTAAATTATATTTTATATATTATTATTGTATATATATATGTGTGTATATATATGTGTTTTGTGAAGTATAATATTTGTAATAATATATTATGTTATTTGTATACATATTGGTTTGTATATATATTATTTTCGGTTATATATTATTTATATTAGTAGTATACTTTGTGTGAGTATGATTTGGGATCTAATTTTGATTCCTAAATTGTTGCATTTTATTTCTATATTATTTATATAGTTTTTTTGTGAGGTTGACCTTGGTTTGACCATGTTTGACTTTAGAGTTGACCATAGTTGACTTTTGACTTAGAATTTATTTATTGACCTAGGAGTTGACTAGTTTGACTTGTTCTCTTTCCGGGACCTTATTTTAATGTGGTATTCCATATCTAGGTCTTCGAGGCACCGAGTCAGACATCTGTGAGACTGTTCTTTGGACTTCAGGCGAGTACATTCTCTGATAAGTTTCTCATTTATGATATCCTCTATGTTCGTTGTATCTAGTGTAGATTTACATGTTTCTCTCGACACTATGGTTACACGGATTGGTATATCCGGATCTCGTCATGAGATATTATTCCTTGGTATATGGTGTATATGGTGCAAGTATTATTTCATTGGTTATCTTGTACATGTACAGACACCGATTCTCGGGGAGACTAGCTATCTTCTTGGGGAATCTAGTGCCATAGCATACCGTGGTTGGATCTATTATACCAGTTGGGGGTGGGGAGTATTAGTATAGATATGTGATCAAATCCCTATTGAATAAAGTATTGGTAAGCGAATAGTGTTGATCATGCACCGCACGTATGATTAGCCAGGCCGTATTATATCTTGCCCAAGCTGATCACATGTTAAGCTAGTACTCACACACTTAGTCATTAGTATTATTGTTTCATTGGCATATTGTTCATTATTGTATTTCTTTCCAGTATTTCCTTATTGTCTATATATCTCTTATATCAATTTTGTGCATCTTGTTTATCCACAGCTATTTACTGTTACATAGTTTTTATCATGGATTAGAACTGTTGTTAGAGATGTACTCTGCTCCTTTCCTGACTGAATATATTTTTCCAGATGACACTGAGGAGTACCCTACCTATTATGGACCCCAGGATGTTGTGGGTTTAGATTCAGAGACCCTGGCTCAAGAGGGACTTATCCCAACTGAGACAGTTGACCCTGGAGTGTAGCTTGCAGTATGATAGTATTCTTTTGTACTGGATTTGTCTTCAGCTTATTTTTGTTACTCTTCAGACTCATTGATGTATTATTTTAAACTCATAAGTTGAAGACTATTCTATTCTTATCTGATTCGTGTTCATTCTATCTTAGTTCTGTGATTGAGTACACTATCTTTTGGTGGTTCATTATATTAGATAGACTTTCTGGACAGCGTTCTACCGCCGATTCTGCGGCGTAGGCTGGGCGTTGTTTCTGACTAATACCCTTACCCCGGGTGCGGGTCATGACACATTTTTGGTGGTGGCCCATGCAGGTCTAGCTTCACAAGTATGTGATATCGTGGTAGTACGACAACTTAGTTGTACTACTGCGAGCCTGCAATAGGATATAGGATATAGGCTGAGAAAGTCAATCACATCTTGGAAAATTCTTTTGATTCAACTATTCTCCTTTGACATTGATACTTGATCTCTTAAACTGTCCTTTCCTTGATGTCTTACATCTTGTGCCATATTGATTCTTTCTTTCGCTTTGTCTCAGGATGCCGCCTAAGACTAGATCACAGCAGGGGAGAGCAGCTACTGAGAGGTCTGCGACATCCCGAGGGCCTGCACCAGTCACTTCTCCGGTGATTGGAGTGTCAGCTGCTTTCGGAGGTCCACCACCTACTCAGAGGACTGTGCCAGCTGTATCTGAGGGGCTTCCACCTCCACCTCATGTGCCAGCAGAGGCGTCACAGATGTTTACACTATTTCGTGAGATGCTCGAGGCACAGAGGGCTCAGTCAGAGGCACATCAGAGGCAGACCGACGTTCTACGGCAGGGCATCGAGAGTGCTTATCAGCTTGCTCGTGCTGTAGTTGAGAGAGGAGTTCTGGTCCAGCAGCAGGTTGTTCCTCAAGTTGCTCAGCTTCGGCCAGGCAACATTCAGGACTTCAAGAAACTGGAACCTAGGGTTTTCAAAGGGACGGAGGGCATCGTCTATGCTGATGATTGGCTCGAGGACATTGAGCGTCTTATGAGGATGTCCCGTCTTTCTGAAGATCTGAAGGTTGAGGCGGTAGGACTTCAACTGTTCGACGTCGCTCGCACTTGGTTCGGGAATGAGCCGGTTCTAGTTGACGCAGGACAATCTTGGGAGGTATTCAAGGACCTTTTTAAGAAAAAGTTTTTTGCCCGGATAGACAGGCTTGACTTGGGGAGACAATTTGAGAGTCTCATTCAGGGAAGCTTGTCTGTGGAGGAATACGCTGCGGAGTTCGGTAGGTTGAGCCAATTTGCAGAGTACTTGGTGAGGGAGCCGGAGGTTCGAGCTATTCGTTTCCGAGAGGGTCTAAACTGGGAGGTAAAGATTCTCATTCCGTCTTTTTATGAGACATACTCGGAGATACTTGTGGAGGCACGCAAGGTTGAGCAGGATCTGGATTTGAAGACCAAGAGAGACCGTGATTCTTTTCTGGGGGCCAACGGCAGTGCAGTATCTGCCAAACGTCCTTATTTCCAATCCAGACCTTTCCAGCAGCCACAGTAGAACCAGACTCCAGCTAGAGCGACTTTTCACCAGGCACCTCAGTAGCAGAGGCAGTTACAGCAGGCTCCATGCAACTTCTGCAAGAAGCCCGGCCACATCTGGGAAGTTTGCAGGAGGAGGCTAGGAGTTTGTTTGTATTGTGGTACTGAAGGGCATCAATCGAGGGAGTGTCCTCGTCGTGTAGTTCAAGGAGCAGCTCCGGCTCCGAGGACACAGACGAGACCACCTGCAGCACAGCCGAGGGGACCGCTTCTGACACAGCAGCAGCATTTTGTCCAGCATCAACAACAGGAAGGTGCTCGGCAGGGACGAGCGTTTGCTATGACCGTCGAAGAGGAGGAACCCACAGGAGATGTCATCGCAGGTTCTATTCTTCTTGATTCCATTCCAGCTTTAGCTTTGTTTGATAGTGGTGCTTCCCATAGTTTTCTATCTGTTTCTTTTGCTCTGAAGCATGGTTTGGTAGCTGAGTCTTTGCTTAGGACTTGCAAGATCATGACCGGGGGAGGCATTATCCTGGTTAATGATATTTGCAAGGATCGGAGAGTTACTCTGGGAGGCCGGGAGTTGAGTGCGTGTCTACTTGTAATGCCACTTCCGAGCTACAATATTGTACTTGGGATGGATTGGTTGAGTAGGCACAGTGCTAGCATAGACTGTAGAGGAGGTAGAGTTTTGTTTGGTCCGCGAGGAGAGCCAGAGTTCGAGTTTACTAGAGGAGCTGCGGAGCAGGAAGAAGGCATTATTTGTGGAGCTATGGTAGAAGACAAGGAGTTACCACATCCGTTGATAGCAGAATTCTTGGATGTGTTTCCTGAGGAATTGCCAGGATTGCCACCAGATCGAGATATTAAATTTTCTATAGACTTGGTGCCAGGTGCAGAACCAATTTTGCAACATGTCTATAGAGTAAACAACAGCGAGCTGGTCGAGTTGAAGAAGCAGGTGGACGAATTGCAGGATAAGGGGTTTATCAGATCGAGTTCTTCACCATGGGGAGCCCCGGTATTGTTTGTAGCGAAGAAGGATGGATCGGTGCGTATGTGCATTGATTACAGGGCTTTGAATAATCTCACTATCAAGAATAAGTATCCTTTGCCACGGATTGATGATCTGTTTGATCAGTTGAGTGGTGCGAAGGTATTTTCTAAGATAGATTTGAGATCAAGCTACCATCAGGTGAAGGTGAAGCCGGAGGACATACCAAAGACTGCTTTTAGAACTCGGTATGGTCAGTTCGAGTTTATGGTAATGCCATTTGGTTTGACTAATATACCGGCGGTATTTATGAACTTGATGAACAAGGTGTTCCACCAGTACTTTGACAAGTTCGTGGTGGTGTTCATCGACGACATACTCATATACTCGAGGACACCGGAGGAGCATGAGGAGCATTTGAGAATTGTGTTGGATGTGCTGAGGAACGAAAAGCTTTATGGGAAGTTGTCCAAGTGTGAGTTTTTTCTTGGACAAGGTAGAATTCTTGGGGCATGTTGTGACTGGTGATGGTATTTCAGTAGATCCGAAGAAGATTTCAGCAGTGGAATCTTGGAAGACTCCGAGTTCAGTAGCAGAGATCAGGAGTTTCTTGGGATTGGCAGGCTATTACAGGAAGTTTGTGCAAGATTTTTCGAGGATTGCCGAGCCGATGACCAGACTCATAAGGAAGGATGTGGAGTTTGTTTGGACGGAGGATTGCCAGGTTGCTTTTGAGGAGTTGAAGAAGAGGTTGACGTCTGCTCCTATTTTGACGTTGCCATCAGGGTCCGGAGGTTTCACTATTTATAGTGATGCATCGGGGAAGGGTTTAGGTTGTGTTCTTCAGCAGCATGGGAAAGTGATTGCCTATGCATCCAGGCAATTGCGTCCTCATGAAAAGAACTATCCTACCCATAATTTGGAGTTGACAGCTGTCATATTCGCCCTGAAGTTGTGAAAATATTATTTGTACGGAGAGCGTGTGGAGATCTTCACAGACCACAAAAGCTTGAAGTACGTTTTCACGCAAAAGGAGTTGAACATGAGGCAGCGTCGGTGGTTGGAACTGATAAAGGATTTTGATATCTCTTTACAATATCATCCTGGGAAAGCCAATGTAGTTGCCGATGCTTTGAGCTGGTATCCGGTAGCTATGTTCTTAACGCAGGATCGATATCTGTTGGAGGACTTGGAGAGCTTGGGCATTGAGGTGATTATTCCTGGGTGTGCTATGCAGATGTGGGGATTGCAGATACACTCAGATTTGATGGACAGGATCAAGGCAGCACAGTATGATGATGTATCTTTGAGGAGTATCAGAGCTCAGGTGAGAGCAGGATTGGAGGATAATTTCACTATTGCAAAGGATGGATCTTTGAGGCATGGAGTTAGATTGTGTGTGCCTAGTGGGGAGTAGCACGAGGAGGTATTGCAGGAAGTGCATCGCTCTCAGTATTCCATACATCCAGGTGCTAACAAGATGTATCGGGATATGCGAGAGAGTGTGTGGTGGTATGGCATGAAGAGGGAAGTGGCACAGTTTGTATCCAGATGCTTAGTGTGCCAGCAGGTGAAAGACGAGAGGCAGAGGCTAGGAGGGTTACTTCAGCCATTACCCATTCCAGAGTGGAAGTGGGAACACATTACTGTGGATTTTGTGTCCGGACTTCCACGATCTCCAGGAGGGAAAGACGCGATTTGGGACATTGTTGATAGATTGACCAAGTCGGCCCACTTTTTGCCTTTCAAAGTGGGTTTGTCTACGGAGAAGCTGGCAGAGATATATGTGAGGCAGATCGTTAGGATACAAGGAGTTCCCGTCAGCATAGTGTCAGATCGAGATAGTCGTTTCATTTCTCATTTCTGGAGGAGTTTGCAGGAGAGTTTGGGCACTCAGCTCAAGTTTAGTACTGCATATCATCCCCAGACAGATGGGCAGTCAGAGAGGACTATCCAAACTCTCGATGATATGTTGCGCACTTGTGTACTAGATTTTGGGGATTCTTGGGAGGACCATCTTCATTTGGTAGAGTTTGCTTACAACAACAGTTACCAGGCCAGTATAAAGATGTCACCTTTTGAAGCTCTATATGGTCGGAGGTGTCGTACTCCTTTGTCTTGGGACGATGTTGGAGAGAGAGTTTTGCTTGGGCCAGAGATGATTGTGGAGGCAGCAGAGAAGGTTCATTTGATCAGAGACACACTTCGAGTGGCGCAGGACAGACAGCGGCATTGGGCCGATAGCCATCGGAGACCTTTGGAGTTTGAGGTATAGTTTAGATTTTGTTTGTGCTTGTTCTTATTTGTTATAGATTAAGTTCTTAAGATGGTGTTTTGTTCTAGGTGGGTGGTTTGGTGTTTCTGAGGATTTCTCCGACACGAGGCACGATTCGCTTCGGTGGAGGCGGAAAGCTTAGTCCGCGATTCATCGGACCTTTCACTATTCTAGAGAGGGTCGGTGCAGTTGCTTATAGACTAGACTTGCCACCTGCATTGGAGGACAACGTGTTTCATGTGTCGCAGTTGAGACGATACGTGGCAGATCCTAGTCATGTATTGGATCACTCGGAGATAGAGGTGGGCCCTACTCTTAGCTATCCAGAGCAGCCAGTTGAGATTCTGGATCGAAGAGAGAAGGTGCTGAGGAACTAGACTATTCCTTTGGTGTGCGTCGCATGGAGGCATCACTCTCCGGGGGAGTCTACCTGGGAGAGAGAGGATGACATGCGAAAGCGTTATCCATATTTGTTTGTACCTTGAGGTATGTTATTTCTAGTTATGTTCTGTTCATTGTTATGTTCTGTTCATTAGTTAGTTGTGATTCTTTAGTTCTGTTCTGTGTTTTTCTGGGGGTAGTTTTCGTCTTTGAATTTCGAGGACGAAATTATTTTAAGGAGGGTAGACTTGTCACTACCACATTTTAGGAAAAAGGGTATTTTAGTAATTTCCTATTTAAATAAATATTGTGCATGGTAAATAATTTTTGTTGTATTATTTAATTATTGTTGGATGTTATTTAATTATTTTGGACTTATTTTAGTGGACCCAACTAGAGTAGTTTGGACCCATGGACCAACATGAATTAAATAGTTAGACTTGGCCCATTTAGAAAGCACATAGTTAAGGAGATGGATTAAATTAATTAAGTGATTAGACTAGAAGCTTCCTTCCTTAATTATTTCTTCATGAGAGGCCCCAAGGGGTACATTGGACATTTTACAATTGCTTGGGAGAGGGGCAAGGCCGGCCTATTAAAAGAGGGAGGAAATTTCTCTCTCCTCTCATTCTCATTCCAAATCTAGATCTAGAATTTCCCACTCCCAAATTCCCTCCATTCCCATTCCAATTCCCTACCAAATTCATTCCAAATTCTTCCCAATTCACCATTAGAGAAGGAGGAAGCAAGGATCTAGAAGAAGGTAGCAAGGATCTACAAATAGGAGCAATGATCTATAATTTGGAAGCAAGTTCTTCTCAATTGGAGGTTTCATTGGGAATCCATCTCCCAATAGATATAATTCAGATTTTTCCATTTAAATATCTTCTAAATCTGAGATTTAATCATGTAAAATCAACCTATATGTATGTACTACCCATAGGACTTTGTTTTGTGTTCATAGGAGACCCATGGAGAAAGTTATGGTACTTTTTGTGTTAATTTTATTGGAATTCCGAATTTACATTTTGTTGTGTGTATCAATTGATCCTATAGATCAATTGGACATGAGCTTATGTGTTTGGGGCTAGTGTCGTATCCATAATTTGGTACATGTGGTTTGTATCCCAACTATTTGGTGATACGTGTCATTTTGGGGGTTTTTCCTCCGACACGGGGCTTTGAACATGTCATATTTTGACACGGACACATAGATCTACTTTTGACACTTTGATTTATTCATAAATATTATTTGTGATTTGTTTGTATCCTTCGGGGTGCAATTGGTTGTGTGTTGGACTCGTGTCACATGCGTATCCTAGATCTAGTGGGATACGGTGTGATACTCTCCAATTGTGTGGATTTTTGAATAGATCTAATTATATATAGTTTAAATTCTTCAATTATAATTAGTAAATATATATAGATATTATATATTTATTTTGTGTATTTATTATAGTAATTATTGTAGCATAGATCTATATATTTTTTTGTGTGCTAATATGATGTACAAATATAATATGTAGCTTTCTTGCATGTAATTATATATGTACTTATGTTAATAGTATAAATTATACATAAATGTTTTATAAAATATATTTATGTGTTTAATTGTATAATTATATTATTTATAATTATTATGTAATTATTTGCATATTAATGTATATATTTTAGGTGTGCTTCTAGCCACGTAAAATATGAACATTAATATGTGCATGTGTTGTAACTATTGGTATTTAATTATAAGTTTATATGTGCATATATATATAAGTATATAATTATTTATTTATATATATGTATTGTGATTATTATTGCATATATATATATTTATATATATATATATTTTTATATATATATATATATTTTTATATATATATTTCTGTGTTTTAGTGACAGTAGGTTTGTGACAGTAAAACTGTCGCTAAATAGGTGGGTCAGCAGCAGCCGCTGTAGCCCACTGTGCATTAATGACAGTTCTGTCATTAATGCTGCGGGCGAGATCTTAGCAGCAGTGGTGACAGTTTTCGGTGACAGTTGATTAACTGTCACCAATGCAGCAGCAGTGGGTTTTATTACACAGTGGCTTTTGCGACGTTTTTCTGTGACAGTTGAGACTGTCACTATAAGCTGTTTTAATTAAATTGTATTTTTAACTCCCTATTTTCAGTGACGCTTTGGCAGTTTTAAATTATATTTTATATATTATTATTGTATATATATATGTGTGTATATATATGTGTTTTATGAGGTACAATATTTGTAATAATATATTATGTTATTTGTATACATATTGGTTTGTATATATATTATTTTAGGGTATATGTTATTTGTATTAGTAGTATACTTTGTGTGAGTATGATTTGGGATCTAATTTTGATTCCTAAATTGTTGTATTTTATTTCTATATTATTTATATAGTTTTTTTGTGAGGTTGACCTTGGTTTGACCATGTTTGACTTTAGAGTTGACCATAGTTGACTTTTGACTTAGAATTTATTTATTGACCTAGGAGTTCACTAGTTTGACTTGTTCTCTTTCCGGGACCTTGTTTTAATATGGTATTCCATATCTAGGTCTTCGAGGCACCGAGTCAGACATCTGTGAGACTGTTCTTTGGACTTCAGGCGAGTACATTCTCTGATAAGTTTCTCATTTATGATATCCTCTATGTTCGTTGTATCTAGTGTAGATTTACATGTTTCTCTCGACACTATGGTTACACGGATTGGTATATCCGGATCTCGTCATGAGATGTTATTCCCTGGTATATGGTGTATATGGTACAAGTATTATTTCATTGGTTATCTTGTACATGTACAGACACCGATTCTCGGGGAGACTAGCTATCTTCTTGGTGAATCTAGTGCCATAGCATACCGTGGTTGGATCTATTATACCAGTTGGGGGTAGGGAGTATTAGTATAGATATATGATCAAATCCCTATTGAATAAAGTATTGGTAAGCGAATAGTGTTGATCATGCACCGCACGTATGATTAGCCAGGCCGTATTGTATCTTGCCCAAGCCGATCACATGTTAAGCTAGTACTCACACACTTAGTCATTAGTATTATTGTTTCATTGGCATATTGTTCATTATTGTATTTCTTTCCAGTATTTCCTTATTATCGATATATCTCTGGTATCTATTTTGTGCATCTTGTTTATCCACAGCTATTTACTGTTACATAGTTTTTATCATGGATTAGAACTGCTGTTAGAGATGTACTCTGCTCCTTTCCTGACTGGATATATTTTTCCAGATGACACTGAGGAGTACCCTACCTATTATGGACCCCAGGATGTTGTGGGTTTAGATTCGGAGACTCTGGCTCAAGAGGGACTTATCCCAACTAAGACAGTTGACCCTGGAGTGTAGCTTGTAGTATGATAGTATTCTTTTGTACTGGATTTGTCTTCAGCTTATTATTGTTACTCTTCAGACCCATTGATGTATTATTTTAAACTCATGAGTTGATGACTATTCTATTCTTATCTGATTCGTGTTCATTCTATCTTAGTTCTGTGATTGAGTACACTATCTTTTGGTGGTTCATTATATTAGATAGACTTTCTGGACAGCGTTCTACCGCCGATTCTACGGCATTGGCTGGGCGTTATTTTCGACTAGTACCCTTATCCCGGGTGCGGGTCGTGACACATTCTGCTATTTTTGTAACTCATAATTATGCTCTCTGTGCATTATTTCTAGCCGCACAAAAATCGTCGCGGATGTTTATTTAATAAATTCCTATTTTTGTATCGTTGTGCGTTTCAATCAAAATTGGAGACAATCTTGACCTATTTTTCGTGCGGCCCAAATTAGGGTAATATTCTGTTCTGAGTCTTCTTCATTATTGGTATTGATGACCTGACCTGATTTTGGCCCCATGTACTCCTAATTAATTTTAGAACACAACTTGTATTTATTTCTAATTAAATTTAGGATACTATTTTAACCGATTCTGAAAATCCCAATTTAATTCCAGTGCCCTGCTAATTGAGCCCATACCGAACATACAGCGCCCCCTGACCCTACAAAACACCGAACACCGAATCGCCCGCCAAATTTTTGTCATTTTATGCTTTTGTGCAAATACCCAAATTTAAGGGGCTAATTTGCAAATTTGCATTTTTGTTGTCAACACCCATTTGTTTAAACCAATTAGGAACCCCTAATATTTTTAACATCACCCTCATCCCCACATGAAAATTTTTTCATGACCAATCTGGACCACACATTTAATGGGCCAATCCTAACCCTTGATTTCACACACTCTCTCTCCCTATATAATATCATGTCACATCAAACCCTAATCCCTAGAAAACCTAGGTTTCCCCACCTACTCACAAGCCCCCATATTCTTCCTCTCTCCAACGTATGTAAATTCTTTTTCTCCACTTCTTCTCTTTTCTTCTTCTTTCCTTCTCCTTCTTTTTCTTCTTCTTTTTCCCTTTCTTCATTAAATTTTCAAATTCAAAAGAGGGGAGGGGGGGAATACTGTTCACCCGAGCCCCTCCCTCTGCAGT
This sequence comes from Iris macrosiphon, assembly GCA_036927795.1. Taxonomy (NCBI): domain Eukaryota; kingdom Viridiplantae; phylum Streptophyta; class Magnoliopsida; order Asparagales; family Iridaceae; genus Iris; species Iris macrosiphon. The sequence goes on along the minus strand of JAYESA010000019.1, from coordinate 75,861,240 downwards.
CCGGCGGCCCGCTGGCAGCCACCCTGACCTGCTCAGACCTCCGGCGGCCCAGCCTAGCCCGAGCCCTCCGCCTCTACTCTTCCTCCCCCGTCGGACAACTCCCCCACTTTGGCTGCAACCTCCCAACGCCACCACCACTATCACAATCTCCACCATCATCAACTACCATCATAACCATTACCACACCTACCCTGACCTCCGGCCACCCGGCCAACTCCGGCGGCCGAGCCCCGCAGCCCCACCATGCTGCTCCGGTCAGCCAGCTCTCCGGCCCCCTGCTGCTCGACAACCCATCCTGTTCATCCTCCCCGGCCTGTCCGGCCAACCCCTACGGCCCGACGGCCAACCCCATCACCACTACTCACAACTCCCCGACCGAACTCCTCCACCCGCAGTTAGCTCCGGCGACCGAGCCCCGACTCCTTGCTGCGAGCACAGCCGAGCAGCAAACCCCGCTGCTCAGTCCTCCCACCCCAACTCCGGCGGCCTGCTCATCCTCCTCCCTCGCGTCGAGCTGACCCCCATCGAGCATCACCACCAGCCCGGAGCTCCCTCTGCCAACTCGCTGCCAACACCTCCACCACCTCGACCACCGCCTGAAGTCCGGTCGGCCAGCCACCCCGACAGCCCCCTGTGAGACTTTTTCCCCTTCTCTCCTTCTTTACATATATATAAATACGTATGTGTGTGTAGGTGTATATGAATACATATATTTGTGTGTATAGGTAATTATGTATTTAAATTAATGTTTAACAGTATATGTATGTGTATACATATTTAATATAATTTATATATATAAATACGTATTCTAGTATATATAATATTGGTATACATATATATATATATATATATTTCATATATACTTAATATATTTTTATATAAAATGGGTATACATGTATATATGTATATACATTTAGTATATGTATGTATTATTAAATGGTACATGTATGTATTGTATATATATTTAATTTAGTAAATATATATATTTGGTATATAAATATACATATATATATATATCTGTATATGTATAGTATATGTTTGATAAACGTATCTTTGGCATATATATTTTAGGACATATAAATATAGTGTGTTAATTATATTCAGTATATAGATATATATATACACGTATTATATATCTCTTTCCATGATATATGTTTGTATGTACATACAGGTATTAGTTTTATTTAAAGTATATATATATACTTATATCTATTATTGTAATTAAGGGATATTAATATATATGTTAATTAATGATATGTATATTTATATATTCTACTACATAACCCTAGTTGACCCGTATCGTACCTGGCATAGCCCCGAGTTATGTTTTTATGTTGTGATAGTGTAGCACCTGATACAAGTGATATTGTGGTATGTTTATAGGACTGTTGATTTTTCCAGACGATACTCTGGAACAGGACACTAGTGGTTACCAGCTAAGGACCCAAGGCAACTACATTCTCTAATAATTTCCAATTCCTTGATAATTTCTATAAGTTCAATAATCTTGAATTGTTACATCTAAATCCTTGACACTGTGCTACACGGACTAGTATAGCTTGGATCTGCAGTCATGAGATGTTACATTGATTATCGTTGACATTGTACACGACATGTATATTAGACATCGTACATGATAGATTGGACTTGCTCGTGTATCGTGACGTGTCATGGTTGGATCCATATTACTAGTTGGGGGCGGGGAAGTAGTTAGTAAGAAATGTGATCATACCCTTTATACAGTATAGAACAATGTAAGTGTTAATCATGCTCTTCACTCATGATTAGCCAGGCCCTATAGCTATCGTACATGTTTCCAAGCCGATCACATTTTGAAACTACTATTTCAAACACTTAGAATAGATTACAGTTCCCTATTTAAATCATATACTACATCACCCGTATATGATACTGTTCCTTATTCTTTTTATTTTATACTGACTGTATCATATTGGCTATTGCCTGTCTCTTTACATTACCTGTCTCTTTTTAATTGCCATTGCATTTATTTTACTGTCTTCTCAGTAGCTAGCATCACATGTTTATTGCTTTATAGTCCTTATCAATTAAATGGAACTGTTATTTGAGATTTGTACTTTGCTCCTTCCTGACTGGAAATATTTTTTTCAGACTATGCCTTAGAGGACCGCTGTCCGACACTTTATGGACCATATGGTGAGTAGCTGCAGACTTGGTAGATTAGTTGTGATTCCTGGAGGTCTAGCCGAAATCACTAATCTTCTAGTTAGTTCTTTTAGCAGACTTTTTGGTACCGGATTTGTCTCCGACATTTATGATGACTTGGATATTTGTTGAGTTAGATTATATTTTGACTTGTGTTGTATTTAATTTTTTTTGTTCGATATCTTATCGTGCTGTAGTCTTGTGATTGAGTATGTGTTCGTATTATTTTGTGTCATCCGTGCCTTCTTATGGAGATTGGATGCTTGTGTGAGATTGGCTAGATAGTATCAAGACCTTGACAGCGTTCTACCGCCGATGCTGCGGCGTAGGCTGGACGTACCCGCGTACTCGTGCCCCAATTCCGGGTGCGGGTCGTGACAATGGAAGCACCATTCACCAGGCGAGTCTACTTGGGAGCGCGAGGAGTCTATTCGACAGCGATTCCCGTACTTATTTGAGGAGCGAGGTACGAATTTACGTACGGCATTGATTACTTGTTTGTTTTAAAATTCTGTTAGATATTATCGTGCTTTACTTTTAATTTCGGGGACGAAATTTTTCTAAGTTGGGAAGAATATAAACCCCTTCGATTTATTCTGTAGATAGTTAGAGTGGTTTTGGAAATTTTGATGGCAGATGTTGAGGTTTAGAGTAAAGGAAATTTACTTGGAATTTTAATCCAATTAACTTAAACCCTTGGCACACCCTATCTTTGTCTAGTTATTCGAAGCCGAATAACAGCCCATAAATTCCGTACAATTATTGTACTTCCGACTCAACTCGCCAAATTAGGCACTGGACTTTTCTGACTGTTAAAATCAACTTTTGTGTGCTCTAATTTAATTGCGCAATATTTCCGAAAATCGTAACCCGTATTTAATTCCGTGTCGGACACCTGTGTCGTTACCCTCGATTTTGGGGTACCAACTTAACCCGTTGAGCCGAACCAACTAAAGGGTCCAAGATTGACTCCAAGCCCCCATCATTTTTGGCTTTTGTGTCATTTTTGAATTTTGACCCCGCGGGCCCCAATTAAATTAAATTCGCGGGACACGTTATCTCTATTTAAATCAGGATTTACCAACTTTGTAAATTCTATTTTTATCCTAAATTAATCCAATGCCCTTCAAATTAGACCCGCGCCTAACGTGCAACACCCCCTCACCATGACAATTTTTAAATATATTTTTCTCCGCAATTTTTGCGTCATTTCATGTGTCCATACAATTTCTCGAATTTACGGGGGCTTAGTCGCAATTATCAAATTGTTGCAACATCATATTGGTCATGAATAAATGAGATGGTCCCAATATAGGGTCCCATTCTCACCTACCTATTCCTCACATGAAGAAACCCCTCTCCTATTCATGTTAAATCTCATCCATCCATTTTGAATGGATGGATCTCTACCCTCCAATCCCCACACATTATCCTATAAAACCATCACATCACCCTTACCACTCCCTAAACCGGCCCTAATCCCAAGGAAGCATTGGAAACCCCCCTCTCTCTCTCCTCACCTTTATACTAAACCCACAGCCATATTTTTTTTATTTTCTTCTTCTTCTTCTTCTTCTCTTTCCTTTCTTCTTTTTCCTCTCCTTCAAAAATCAAGTCCTCTGCTCGGCCGGCCCCCCCTTCCGGCGGACCGTTGCTCTCCGGCGCTGTCCCCGCGTCGAGCCCGTACCCCCGCAGATCGGTGCTGCAGCCACTGTTCTCCGGCTGCTACTGCGGACATCCGGCCACCCAAGTCGCGGCATCCCACGACGAGCCAGCACCCCGGCCGAGGCCTCTCCGGCCAACCGACGAACGCACTGGCGAGCTTCCACCACCCCGCGACTGTCCGGGCAGCGTCTCGCTCCGCCCCGTGCACCCGACGTCGACCGTCCACTATGTATTCACCCCCGCTCCGAGAGTGCACTGCACCCGACGTCGACTGCCGACTGAGCAGTCCCCCGCTCCGGCAGAGCAGTGCACCCGACGCCGACCACCGACTGAGCAGTCCCCCGCCCCAGCAGTGATGTGTTCTTCCCGACGACCGCCGTGCTCTTCCCGTGCGGACTGAACAACAGTCCGACCGCTGTGCAGCTTCCCTGACTCCGGCCGGCTGTCCACGGCAGCGCCGCCCCGACCTCCTCCCTGTCCAGCCCAATACACCATCATCTCCACCATCATTACACTCCCAACTCCGGCCATAAACTTCGTCCAGCGAGCCTCGTCGAGGTAGACTCTTTCCCTCTCTTTTTGAATAATAGCTATGTTAACTAAGGTTTAAGTTTTAATGTTTAGATAATTGGTTGTGTTGATAATGAGCATAGAAAAAAATGACTTGAGGTAGGGGCTTAATGAGGTTTTATATATCTCAACATGTGTGTTTAATAGTTAAATGCTAAGTAGAGATTTTAGGAGCATTACATAAAAATTGATGGTATAAGATTGCGATAAATTTTTATGGTTTGTTGTGACGAAACATCTACTTTGATTGTAAGTGATAAAATTATGAGTTTAGGGATTAAAAAAAAGGCCATACGAGACTTTGGGAGTGATTTGATTACTATATGCATTTGGTCATCGTGGATGGGCGGATTTAAATGGTTATGGAATGATGCTGAGGATATTAAAACATTAATTTTCATTGAGGAGCTGGTTAACTACTATAAAAATTGTAGGGTGATATCAACCCATTGATTACTATGGAAAGCTTAGTAAATAACAATTATTTATTTCGAGGTTGACATAATTAAATAAGCGGGATAATATCTGTAAGGACCAGGGAAAATTGGAGGATTTAACATACTTGAACTAATGAACATTGTGATGAATATCGTAAGATTGAGGATTGTGTCTGATGATTTTATACTGGTAATTAATCAGATTAGATGTATCATACCTTTAGTCAACGTTGGTCAACCCTCTAGCTTAGTGTCTATGTGACTTATAACTAAGATTGTAGCATATGTTTAGACGGGTATTGCATCCCTGTCTGTTATGGAACAGATTATTGATTATTGGTTTGTATCTTATCTCTAGGTACTACGGGACCTGCAGACTTGGACGCGGTACCGGGACCCCGTCATCAGCAGCCGCACGCAGGCAAGTGTACCTTGCCACCCTGTATTTCAGATTACAGATATTTGTTGTTCTTTATGTACATTGTGCACGTACCTAGGTTGATGTTCGATATTCCGTGTCCGGTTCACAACCGGGTGTTGACATTCGACTTAACGTCTTAGAATAAATACTAGATGCTTCATAGCACCTCGATGCACGTACCAGAGTACATCGATACCCTAGGACACACTCATATACTGTGATCGTACCAGATTCCTATATCCTGATACTGACATCATGACCAGAGACTGGGACGACCTTAGGGTCTCGTCTGTTGAGTTATCTTTCGTGTGTCGAGACAGTTAGAGGTTCAGGTTCAGCGTACAATCATTGACCGCTTGGGATGCGGAAGATAGTTACTAAACGTTTAGGCTACTATGCACGCGCTTATATATGTATATCTAGTGATCCTGTTTCATAGTGTAGTGGTAACACCCGTGTGTCTCTATGCTCGGAGCTACGGTACGACCCGTGTGTCTCTGTGTTCGGAGCTGCAGTTTTATTTTGGACAGCCAACGCGTCGAACATTGTCTTTAAACTGTGTCACACTAGTTGGTTATGATAGAGTACCATGTCATGCACTTGTACTTTCTGTTTACTTGGCATGCTATATTTCTGTACCTTGTTACGTCCCTCTGAGGACCTGGTTCCCTGCCAGTTTTGCAGCATAGACGATTACGGAGCATTTAGAGATACTGATGGAGTGGCATATCTTGCGAGCATGGTACCAGGTACTCACATTATGTCTACCGGCATTTATGGTTATTTTACATTGATTATTCATCTGCTGTTGTAGCCTAGTTTTGTAGACTCATACTTCTTCTCGAGTCTATTCGAGTTAGTGTGTTATTGGGCGGCCGACCTTAGCACATTTAGCTCTTTCTTGTATACTGATGTACATTGTGGATTGAGACATAGAGGTTTACATTTATGGAAAATTCTAGATAGTGCCCTTGATATTACAGCTTATACGAATTCGAGTCAGACCAGAGTCTGGTCGAATGCGTAGCTGGCGTGTCACGTATTCCTGGTCCTACGTATTTTGGGACTGGGGCGTGACACTAATACCTTGATTCCTAACTACGATACCCTCATAAAAACCCCCCAATACTTACCCAACCTCACTACAATTGCTCATATCTATGTATCACAAGACACACCCAGATACACTCAACCTCACTCAAACACACATAAACACTCACCTACTAACTCCCCCATACACACAAATCCATATAGTATGCTGCTATGGACTGAAAACCTCTTACACACACACAACCCATTCATCTCCCTCACATGACACCAGAGCATTCCTCTACCCAAAGACCACACCCCCACCCTACTTCATACTACTGTTGTTGTTGCAGAATGGTCTGTTGCTGCTGCCACTTGCAAGTAATTCAAGCAGCTGCTACTGCAAGGTTTCCTAATGCTGGAACAATTGTTGCAGTTGTATGCTTCCTGATGTTTGCTACTGGTACTGCTGTACATATTGCAACACTGTCTCTCCTAGCTGCTGCCAGTCTATCTAGATCTCCCCCTTCACTGCTGCAGGTGCAATAACACCCTATTGTTGTTGTGTTGCACCAGATCCATACCTTCCCCTCTCTACACACATGAACACAAAATACAAACACAAATATACAAATAGACACTCTTGTATCTCATGATAGACTAGTATTACAACTCAAATCCATGATACATCCTATGATACTCATCAACACACTAAATACACTATGATACCATACTAACTCTCTATGATACCAATACTAATTGGTGCTCATGATACCAAACGAACAACAACAACACCAATTGCAACACCAACTATAAATATAGAATTGACATGAACATATAGAATAATAAATCAAATATAATATATAGATAATTGACATAAAGAGATACAAATACACACAAATTACCAAATCTAGCCATATGTATCATTACACAACCACTAAGTATCCAATTATTGATACTAAGAAACAAGCACAACCAAATTGCACAAATAATTCTCTTTGGGAACAACACCCAAATACTTGGTGGACACATATTCGTAATTCTACCCAATTGACTATAAAAATACATGCATCTATTAGGAAAAGGCTCTCTACCACCTATTTCATCACCTATAAAGTCGGATATAACTATTTATTGGTTCCTATTGGTTCAATTTTGGATTTTAACATAGAAATTGGGAGAAAAAAAGAATTTATCTATTGGGAGTTGTGTCCAAATAAATATCCACAAATTTGGACACGAAGAGGATGAATTGGACACAATCCTCCTAGCTTTGGCTCCTCTCTATGCTCCAACTTATGCTCCAAAGCTCTAGACCATATTTTCCATGAACAATAGTTGAACAAACTTTGTATTACAAACTTTAAAAGTAAAAAAAATCCTATACAAGAATCTAAGTATAAATTTTCGGGGGGGGAGGTAGTAGCTATGTAAATAAAATATGTTGTCGACCACTTTACTCCTTGGACTACCGAACACACGAAGAAGAAATTCTAAGTCTCGAACACTACAAAACTTGACAACAAGAAGGCTTTGACAACTTGCACCCAAGACATCTGTCCTTGGATTATAACTGATTCCAAATTATTTATAACCATTCAATACCGGGAACGGTTATTAGAGTACGCACAGAAAATGAACAATTTATACTATATTTGCCATTTTATGCGCTTATATTTTGATAACTTTCGCCCATGTTGGCATTTAGTGCACCCAAAAACTAATGTCAGTTTGACACGTAGCTTCATGTACGAGGAAAGCCTTGGTCGTGGTGCTAACTGTTTGCACACATTTTAAGAGAATCACGGCATTAAATACACGTAATCTCCTCAAATTCATAACCGCACATTGTCGGTTAAAAATGAGTAAGCACGCGTATATTTCTCACTTAGCAGACAAAAACTTAGAAATGTGTGCACTTTTTATGCTGACTGTATATATTTTTTGAAGGGGAGTAGGCTGCGTACTTTTGGGAAAACCAGGCTGCGTACTTTTGTAGAAAAGCAGGCTACCTACCTTTGCCTCTTCTGAAATGGCATAACAAATGTACGTGCCACGTGGCATTTTCTCGATCATAGTAGAGATCTTGGCATTAAATGAGTATGATTTCATCGAATTCTTCGAGATTCATCAGCCGTCAGGCATATCCTCCAAGGGCATTAAAGAGTAGTCTGCGTACTTTTGCTGAAGAAGGGATAGGCCGGCGTACTTTATTAAACCTGCGTACTCTGGTGAGCTATCGTACTTTAGCCACGTTGGAGAAGAAACAAATCAACATACTTTATTAAGCTCTTGCACTCTATTGAGCTCGCGTACTTTGGCCATATTGCCACGTAGGAGTGATTATTACTCCTTCGTCAGAAGATCTGATTGCCTCAACTATCATTTCTCGTACACTCTGCAGGACATGTTAGTCGTTAGTCTGGCTCATTAATGATGAATAACTTAGTCAAAAAAGTATGCACGTTCATCTGGGCTAATTCGATAAAAAAGTATGCGGATGAGAGGGAAGTAAGCCTCTACTTCAAATTTTTTGGGAAAGTGCACCTCCTTCATTTGGGTCATTTGCATAGCTTTTATATGCATGCATTCTATGCTTCTACAAGACCCCCTTCAAAGTTTCCGTATTTCCAAATAAATTCAAAATACTTTGAACCTAGAAGCATGGAAAGCAGTTCTGATTTTGTGCGCGCACTTTAGGATAAATCTTAACAGCTTGCTGACGTTGCCGCGTATATTCTATGCCATCATTAATCATGATTCTCAAGATGTGATCTTAGCATGATTCTCTGCACGGATCCTGAGGCATTACTTTGGCAGTCAAAGAGTCTATCCGTACCTATAAATAGGCTAACTTAGGAGAGAGAAAACTCTTTACGAACTCTCGAAATCCCTTTGTGTTCTCAAAAACCCTAACCCTCCTTCTTCAACCTCAAGTTCTCTAACATCTTTTCCAAAGTTCTTCCAGAGGTCAGGAAGGAGAAGAAAGTCAAAGGACTGGCCTCATCCTCTCGTGTAATGGCAGATCAACCCACGGGAGAGCGTGCAACGGCCCAACCTACTAGGAAACGTCTGAATATGCCCCGAGCAACGATCATGCCTCACGAGAAAGTTTACTCCACTTTGAGGGGTATGAGAGAGAGTACCCTCCCCTGTTCTATAATTTTTCATTATTATTTTTACATACTTTTCCCTCTCATTTTTTTTTCATATTGTATACACTGTTAAGAGAAGAAAAATAAAAGGAAAGAGAAATCGGAGGAAGGAGACGCACAAACACGTGTGCACGAGCACATTTTCCTCGTTCAAAGTAAAAAAAATCTCATGCGCATATTTTTCTCATTCAGAGTGAAGACGTGAATCACATTTTTTTTCTTCAGTGAGAAAATGTGCATCACGCGTATATTTTTCTCTTTCTGAAAGAAAAATTGCATCATGCGAATATTTTCAAACGTTTCTATAAACTGAAAATGTGCACATGAACTTAACTTCCTCGTTTAGAGGGGAGTTCCCTGTGCGCACTTTCTTTGTTTGAAGAGGGCCTTCATGTGCATATATTTTAAGGAATGTGGGCATTCTTTGTGAGCTTTAACAACTCAAATGTTGTGCATAGAAGATGGCTTTGCCCATCACATATACATGTATATGCACATATGTACACATTTCTTTAGGACTTTTCCTCCATATAACTCCAACTTTATCATGAAAGTTTTGTAGTTTCATTGTCCATGGATCAACTTGCTGACATTTTGGGGTCCACAGCTGACATGCTGCATACAAACTATCTGAGCGACTTGTCACATATGGAGTTTCCCCTTTCTGATAAGGATCTTCTAAAGAAAAGACAACTGTTGATATCTTCCAAGGGCAAGAGGATGTTGTTGTCTATTATCAGCAATGTCGCTTTCACATCACTGGTTGACGAAATTTTTTTGAAACTAGCCTTCTTATTCGGAGATGCCATAAGCACGACATCACAAACAAAACCGAAGAAAGAAAAATGGATCTTCAAAGTTGCCGAAAGGTAAATAAACCTACCAATGATGGCACATGAATATCCTCTATCCACTTTTTACCATGCAACGTCCCAAAGGCAGATGAAGTGGGAGTTGACACTATTATTAACGGGGCCAAAGTTGGCAAAACTGTCACAAGCATGGAAGAAAGTAGGGAGCATCTTCTAAAGCACCATTGATGGACCTTCCTGCCACATCGGTGGGTTACATCCCTAATATGTACCCAGTGAAGGTTCTTCTCTATCGATCCATGGTTAGTACCGACTTTCGCCAACCTCTTCGCCAGCGCCGGTGGGATATATCCTCGAGGGCATTGCATACTTACGGGGTAGTTCAGTAATGCCAATGTCGAATGGAACTGCCTCACTCTCTAGATATTGGATACGTACAAGAACTTTGAGATCTCAGGACTTTACAAAGCCATTAAAAGAACTTATTATGGCATCGTGCAGAACCCTAACATGTTCCTCACCCTAGTAGATCGATACAACTCCCGTACAGGACTTTCATTATCCCACACAGTGAACTGGGCATTACGCGGCATGAAATGCATATGGTGTCATTATTGCTATTGGAGGAATAGTCGTATGAAGAATATGTCCCTACTAACAGGGAGCTCAAGGACTTGGCCAGAATAGAACCCTGGCTTATTGAAGTTTCTCAGGAGATGAAGTGCTACTACCTAACCAGCAATCACCTCTACAGGACAGATTCGGGCACGGTCTTCATCACCAAGTGGACCAACTATCTTTTTATAAATTGAGCACAGAAAGACCTTAATCTGGTGGTTCCTTTTCGGCCGATCAACATCAATGAGATTGAAGAACTCATGAGAGATACGAAGGATTATGATAAGAGTTTCATGAAAGATGTGGGAGACTACCCCTCTGGCGCGCATGCCCTTAGTTTCCTTCAATGCGCATAATACGAAATTTCTCTAGAGGCATTGCTAGACGACTACTTGTCTCTATGGCTCCGTCGTTGGGTAGTCCCGGGGGCTCTAGCTTAGTTGACCATCTATACCACAACGTACTATTCCCAGTGGTCCGACTAGTTTTCAAGCATCAGCTAGCCTTTCTATACGCTATGGTATAACGTCTAAATGTTGGTTTTTGTGAGTTCACCGATCATCTAGAAAAGACTTCTATCGGTCGGACTGATTATCCCCAGACAAAGATGTCTTACACTTATCTGATGGGATGACTGTTGTTACATTATACCAGCTTAATGGATCCTGGTCTGAAGAGTGAGGATAATGCCATGAGTTCATATATTTATAGATATAGAGAGTCGTCATGGAATGACATGACACTTTACAAAGCTAGAAGGGCAATGAACTTAGGGGTTGGCTGGTACTTTTAATTACTGCATCTCCCCTGATGTTTCATCCGAGCAACAAGATGGAAGCTTCACTGACGAGGGTAAGCATAAGTCTAACTTGCCGGATGGGGTCTTCCACTGGTCACTCGGTATCCACCCTTTACGATTGGTCTACAGAAGTGATGACTCCTACTTCATTGAACCTTATCTACCTAGCCGTTTTGACCGTTAATTCAAGTATGATCAATTAAATATGGGGAATGGCAGCACATGTTTATGGTCCATCGGCGGCCGGTTGATTGATGGAGCTCATGGATGAAGGTACTTTCATGGGTGCATCGGGGTTACATTCATCTTTCTTCAAAAAATGCTCATTTACGTATCCTACACTCCTGCGCCAACTTCTAGTACTCAATAAACAAATTCCGTCAAGGCTTTAATCTATAGGAAGCTTCAGAATAACCAAGGAGTCCAAGACAGGTGTAGCCGAGGGAGAGGATAGTCTGGATTCACCGGTAGAGGAATCGATTGATGAGCCCATGGACGAGTTATGGGAACCATTTGAAGGTGAATTAAATGAGTAACCTGCCCCTGCTATCTAGATTAATCTGAAGACACACAAGCAAAAGATTACATCAACTGCTGAGCGTCGACCTGCAAAGAAGAGAACTACAACCTCCAAGAAGCAAAAAGCAAGGCCTCTTACCCCTCCAAGGAGGAGTTTATTTCCTTTTCCAGCTACTTCTCTTGGTGCAGTCGGGCCATCAACTTCTCCAACACCTGTTGAGAGGATTAGCATATTTTCTCCTCCTTTGACTACGACTATGGGAGTCGGTGCATCAATTTTCTCTTCGTCTGCTGAAGGGGCAAGCGTCTCAAAATCTCAAGCGATTGAGTTAGATCCCATTCTTGATACTGCGGTTAAACTTATTTTGTCGCTCATTTATGTAGCACCTGAATTGTCTCACCTTTTCCAGCAAACTATAATAACCAGAGGCCACTTATCAATCGCGACCTCTCTTGCTAAAGAAGATGGTGAGATAGAACTAATCACCTATTCCTCGAAAATCAATCTTAGAAGGGAAGGATCGTCAAGTCAAATATTGTCCCAAGCTGACACGACTATCGATGAGTTCTCGAAGGTTATTCCGAGGACTGATATTGATGCAGGAATGTCATAAGTAAGAGGATATGATGACCCTCTTCCTGATGTTGTCTCTTCTCACATAAGCACTTCCTCGATGGAATTAAAAACTTCTCTGGAAGGACAGGCACCCGATGATGCATACCTGCTAGTTGTATTAGGTACGTGCTTCTCCATGGTTACTATACCGCAAGTTCTCAAACTCCAGGCTTCTATAACATAGGTGTCTACGATTACAACCCAGGCTGAAAGGGGCCAAGGTGTTATTCATTCCTTCGAATTAGTTTATAGTTTCCCTCCAATGCACTGTTTGCATAATTTTGTTGCATTAATGTGTTGGAGGTGCTGAAACCCATGAGAATGTTCTCTCTGAGCAATCAAAGTATATAGTTGCTGCACAACTAGAAATAACACCTACAGCCAAAGTAATTGAAATAACTAGCGGTGCAGAGAAGAATAGGTTGTCAACTCGGCAGACCTTGCCGTAGTATCATCATCGAGTCGACTGTACTAGCTGCTGATCAAGACGGAGTATCCCAATTGATGGGCTTGCCACCTCCTATTCAGAGTGTCAAAGTTACTATGATAACAACGTTATCACTTCCTTCTTGGAGAAGAGAATTAGTTTTGATAGCTGCAACTTCTAGCCCGGATGCATTCTTCGAGACAATAGTTGAGATCCAAATTAGTGATTTCTACAAGACGCTGAGATATACCTTGAGACTGGTACTCGATAGGAACTTGGCTTTTGGTGAAACGAGAGACATTATCACCTCTCATATTCGTACCATCAGGAGTTGCAAGGGCGAGGAGCATGTCCTAGCATTAGAGCATATCTTGAATGGCCTTTAGCAACCTATCAACGAGTACTTGTAGCTTCATAAAGAAAACCTGGCTTCACTTACTGAGGCGGAGTACAAGTCGATAACTGCTTAATTCCAAGCACAGAAGAAGGATTTTGAAGAGAAGAAGAAGATGCATGAAGAACATGGAATCCAACTGTAGATAGAGTTGAACGACACCAATTCCTTTGTTCTTCAATACCGATCTTCCTAGGAAAATATTTCTTCTGAAATAGCTCAGCTGGAGGCTTTGATCAGAGAATCTCAAGAGAAGATAGTGGTATTACAAAGCAAGCACCATGAGAAGTTGTCCCAATATGATTTAACGAGTAACAAGCTTGTTGTTCTGGAGAAGATGAAGATAATTATCGATCAAGCCTGGATTAGAATCGCCGAGACCTATAATCCTTTGACCAAATACGAGGCATAAGAGGCTCGGATGGTTGAGGCAAAACAAAAGGCTAAATTCAAGAAGGATAAACAACTTTCTCGCCTGAGGCAGATGATTAATGACCTTTTAGCCCCTCCTAGGTAGCATTGAAGACTTTTCTTTGTGTCACTTTTTTGTACCGGCTCCCATATTTTGTATATCAGTTCTCTTCGATATAAATAAAAACCCTCTTGTTGGTCATAATCTTTTTTTGTATGGAAAATACAACTTGTATGTTCCATATATTTTTTTGTGGACTTATGACCCATTGCGTACTTAGAATAAAGTATGGATAACAAGTTAAAGTAACAGACACCATCAGAGGGAACAAAAACATAATGGCAGAAAGTTGGTAGCTAGAATATTTGCTAAGAGGTTATAAGGACATGGCAAACTTTCAGAATAAGATTCTACTGGAAATATCTGCTCGGAGGTGATATAGATATGGTAGAAAATAACTATGGAAGCTTAACTTTTTGTGAGAAAAATAATACAGAGGTAATGTGGACATGATTGTTTTATTTAGCAAATTCACTCTACTGAGGAGAGTGAGAAGAGGGTAGTTTAGAGGTAATATGGACATGAAGAATTGTTAGAAATATTTTATATCTTAGATAGGGAAGAAATATTTTAGAGTATCTCCAATCCAACTGGGGATCAGAAATATGACACCTATAGAGCAACTCGGCTATAAGGATATGACAATTTTCTTGAAAGGATTTGCGATCTCAACGAGAACATTTCGTCGGATCTGAGGACTATTTTGCTGAGAAATTTTGGAGGATCTATTACCTATACTGTATTTGAGACTCTTGAATACAAGTAATAGCTCAAAGTAATGAAGAGTTTCACATACTCTTCTGAGGAAGGTTTTTAGCAATAACAATCTCTAAACACACTGTAAAAGAGAAGTTTCAGGTGGATCTATTACCTGTAATGTATTCAAGACTCTTGAATACGAATAATAAATTTTATAATATAATATGTTATTTTTTAATATAACTTAATAGTCTCACGAGGTAAGCCCCCGTGATTCGCTCGTACATCCGCTCCTAAAGTCGCTCCATCCAATTGTAATTCCATTACACATTCATCTTCCTCTAGAAATTCTTTTTGTTTGTATAAGCTATTAAGGTGCCGAGGACATTAGTAGATGCCCAGAAGGAGAGGGTCCAATTTTAGACGATTTTTAATAGACGAGATCGTAGAATAGAGAAGGATTTGCTGCTATAAAAAGAAAGTTTGATTATATCATTATTATAATATATATATATATATATATATATATATATGATTTTCCTTTGTTGGAAGTAATTACTAATGGTCTCGGATAAACTTTATTTCTTAAAAAGGATTAACCCTTTTACCCTCAATAGAATATTTTATTTAAGGAATCATATACATTCTCACGATTTTTTTACAAAGGTCAATTCGAAATTGAATAAAAAAATTGGATTATGGAGTCGCGAAAGAATTTTTTTTTATTGGATCTGGCATTGAAGGGGGTCGAAAATGCTTTTGCGGGAGCTGTTGCTAGTCTTTTCGACTATGAATCCCTTTTTTTAGTGCTCTTAAAGAAAGACCGACTCTTGCGTGGAAGCTCCGCCAACCTTATCGGCCAGCTATTCTAATCGCCGCCCTGGGCGATCTTAACGGGACATGTTTATGTTACCCTTCCACTAAAAATTCTCCTTTCGGCTGGCCCCTCCACTCATATCTTCCCCCAGAAAAGGGGACCTTCTATGAAAAGGGCTTTCAAATATACCAAATAGCCCATTGGTTGAGTTTTTCTCTATGCGGGCTTAACTGTTAGGGAATAAATGTCTCACTATACATGTACACTACTAGGGATAAAATAAAAGTATATATACTGTACATTTAAATATGATCCTCTAGGGATGTTGAAATATGACTCCAACTTAGATGTAATATTTTTTAAGAAATTTGCTAATGATCGGCATCATCAGCAAATCTCTGTTAGGCTTTGCTAGTCTATATGCATCGTTGGAATACAATGATTCTACAACAAAAGGGCCTACCCATTTAGTTTGGAACTTTTTCTTACTTTTGTGTGTCATAATCATTGGTCTCCTGACAGATAAGACAAGCTCACCGACTTGAAATATCCTTTCTTTGACTTAATTGTTGAAAGCTTTGGAGATACATGCTTGATATAGCTCAATGCGTTGTTGAGCTTATAAACGTTTCTCATCCAATGCTTATAACTCTTGTATTCTCAAGCAATCTTTATTATCAGTAGTTAGCTCGATGGACAAAGCTATCATGAGAGAAGTGATTTGAATCTCGAGAGGAAGAATTGTTGCATACCTGTAAACCAAAAAGTATGGCGTGATGTCTATTGGAGTCCATATCGTTATCCGATGGGCCCATAAGGATTCGCCAATCTTCTTATTCCAATTATATTTATTGGATGAAACAAACTTCTTCGGTAGCTTAATTATCGTCTTATTGAATGCTTATGTTAAACCATTGGCCGCAAAATTGTATGCAATAGATGCTACATTTTGGATATGATTCTTATTACAGAGCCGGTAGAATGCCTAGCTAGCAAATTATGGTTCGTAATCATGGATTATCCTCCAAGGAATACTGAAGCGATAAATGACATAATGGTTGACAAAAATAATCATGTTAGACGTCTTTACTTCAAAAAGTGGTACTACTTATGTTCACTTCGAGAAGTAATCAGTTATTGCTAAGATAAACTGATGACCTCTAGATGAAGACGGACTGATAGGACCTATGTTGTCTATTTCCCAAGCTTCAAACGTCCATGACACAATCATTTGGTGCAAAAACTTTGAAGGTTGGTGTATGAAGTCTTCATGAATTTGACATGTACTACACTTACGAGCATAATCTTTGGCATCTGTTACCTTAGTGGGCCAGTAGTAATCCATTCTTCTGAGTTTATCTTGCAACTTGGGGCCCGGTTGATGTCTCCCACAAGTGCCATCATGAACTTCAATAAGTGCTTGTTTGCTTTAACGTTTGAAAGGCATCACAATAGGAGCCCATCATATAAACTTTGATGCAAGATCTTGGATGTTGCGTTATAAAAGAACCAGAGCGACTATCTTTTAATGGAGGTAGCTTTTTTGGGTCATTTAAGAGGATTGCGTAGGCCGCATAGTCTATAAAAGAAAATCTACAATCTTCAAAATTGAGGATTGGCTTCGTTGCATAGCTATGTTGAATATGTAGATTATTCTTGTAATAAAATAACTCTCGACCAATCACTGTGATCGAATATTGTCTTCTGAGTGGAATAGCGAAAGAATTTGCCAAACTGGTCAGAGCATCTAATTTAATATTCTGTAGTTGAGGCACGTGCTCGGTAAAGAATCCTGAGAAGGTGGAAGCTAGCTCAATCGTAGCATGATAATAGGGGATGAGGTCTTCATGACGAACTTTATACTCCCCTCTAACCTGATTGATTATCAGCTTTGAGTAGCCATAGGTTTCTAGGTATTCTACCTCCAGCTATTTTGCTAACTGGAGTCCAATAAGAAAAGTATTGTATTCTGCTACATTATTGGAGCAAGGTTCACTAAGAGAATATGCACAATGTATAAGCAACTTTTCAGGTGAGACAAGGACTATCCCCACACTGGCAACGATATTGCGGGGCCCTATTCTTATTACACCATCAATGAACATTTGCTATGTATCATCTCCCATTGCCATGTTGGATTCCAATACTTCGTCTAGAATATCTTCATATAATTTTGAAGTCTCCAAAAATGGATGAGATGCTAAAATGTTGGCCAGAGCTTGGCCTTTCACTACCTCTTGTGAGACAAATACCATATCTTAAGGAGATAACAACATTGTCTATGAAGCCAGGCGAGAGTTGAGTGTACTAGGTTTAGTCATCAGGACCCGAAGTGGGGTTTACTCTGGATATGACGTGGATGGTTTGACAGTCAGATAATGACGTGTCTTTTGGATGGCGAACACCAAGGCAAGACATTCTTTCTCTATAGGTTTGTACCTTTGCTCGGTACCGACCATTATACAACTAAGATAGTAGATCGCCTGTTCGTGGTCTTCATCACTCTTGTGAAAGTAGAGCCCCTAAAGAGTGATCCATTGCTCGAAAATACAGCAAGAAAGGTCTTCCCACAATTGGAGCCACCAAAATTGGAAGATTTTTGAGGTATTATTTGATGTCATTGAATGCTCGCTGGCATGCTTTATTCCAAAAAAATGTCACTCCTTTCTTCATGAGTTGAGTTAATGCACTACTAAATTTTTCCTAATTAGCGACGTCCTTAGCGACATCAGAGTAAAACGTCGCCAATTCCTACGAATTTAGTGACTCCATTTAAAAAAGTCGCAAAACATTGTTAGTGGCGACGCTTAGCGTCATCCATCGACTATCATTATTATTATGGAAATAGACGTCGATAATAGTCGCTAAACGTCGCTAATGTTTTAATTACAACAACGTATTTAGCGACATTGTAATAATTATGTCGCAATATATTAAAAAATAGCGACGTTTAGCGACTCCTACCTTATACATCGCTAAATTGTTTAATATAGGGTTCTTATTTTTTATTTCCTCTGTTCGTTTTCATTCGCAAAAATTCGAAACCACGCGCCCCCTTCGGCTCTGTGACCCCCTCCGGAGCTCTGCCCCCCTCTCCAATGTCGTGCTCCCCCCCGGATCCCTCTTTGGTTCTCCCCTTCTTTACTATAGCCCCCCCTTCGACTCCCCCCATGCTCCGGCTCTCTCCCCTCCGTGCTCTGGCTCCCCCTCTGACTCCCCCTTATGTGCTCTGACTTTCCCTCCACCTTCGGCTCTCCGATCAGTCAGCCCTCCTCCTCGATCAGGTAAACCCTAACACTAATTCTCATAACACCAATAAAGATACTTACAGACATTTTGACACAAACACACACACCATAATTATTCTGACATTGGCATGGACACACTAATAATGACATAGAGTATGCGTGTGTGTGAAGTGACTGGTGCCTTATAGCCTATTCAAAATGATACTGTCATGGACACACTGAGACTAACACTGACATAGACACACTACAATGGGAGGTGGAGTACTACGGGTGATATGTTTGTGCTATAAATTAGGGTTTGTGAACTTAAGAATCATTTATAGAGATTGTTTGCTAGTTTTCTCCTATCACGTATTTCTTCAAATGACAAGTTGGTCATTCTTGGCTTGATTTTCAGTTTTACCTTTGATTATATATTTATATACTCATTAGAATAGGCATATATATAAGTTTTAAGTGTGTGTGTGTGTGTGTGTGTGTGTGTTTTACCTTTATGGTGTTAGTGTTATGACATCGAGGTGACGAGAAGGGGATGTGGTGCTCAGGTTTCAGAGTAGTCCAGTACTTGTACAAAGTGTTATTAGGAGTGGAGGTGAGTTTTTCAGATATTAGGGGTGATCGGGCAAGTTATAGGTGACAACAGCTGCTGTAGTACCAATAATTAGTAGAGCAGCATCAACAACAAGCATTAACAACAGAAGTAGCACGAAAGCATAGTAGCAGCAGCAATATTTAGTTGCAACAACTGCAGCAATTTATAATTAGAGCAGCAGCAGACAATAGGAAGGCAAGGCAGCAGCTGTTTCTAAAGCCAATCAATGGCATCAGCCTAGGCAGCACCATATGGGGGTAGCAGCATCTAATGCATGAGAGGAAGGGTGGGCATGGTGATCGGCTTGGGAACTTAAAATACAATAAAGGAAATACTATAAAATATGAGAATGAACAAGAATACTAATGACTAAGTGAGTGAGTACCAGCTTTAACATGTGATCGGCTTGAGAACTTGATACAAGATTGATGGCATGGCTAATCATACGTGTGGTATATGATTAACACTATTCAATGAACAAGACTTGATACAAGGAGGGTATGATCATATATCTATACTACATAATCTCTGTCCCCGACTGGTATAGTTGATCCAACCATGGCACGTTATGGCACGGGATTCTCTAGGAAGGTATCAAGTCTCCCAGAGAATCTGTGTCTGTACTTGTACAAGAAGAACAAGGAACAAGGCTTGCAAAAGATATACCATATATACCAAGGAATAACATCTCATGACGAGATTCGGATATACCAATCCGTGTAACCATCATATCAAGAAATCAAGAATATCTACACTAGATACAAAAAATATAGAGGATATCATAAATAAAAACTATCAGAGAATGTACTCGCCCGAAGTCCAGTAAAGAGTATCACAGATGTTCGATACGGTGTCTCGAAGACCTAGATAGGGAATATAACATCAATACAAAGTTTTAGAATAAAAATAAGTTAAACTAGTCAACATCTAGGTCAAATAGTTATTTTTAAGTCAAAATAGTCAAACTTGGTCAACTCTAAGTCAAACTACCTATTTTTAGGTTGCATGAGTCAAATTCTAGGATATTGGGTCCATACACTAAAAATTTAGGCCATACAAGCTAAACTAGGATACTAAGATACCGTATCGCAAGATACGAAAACAAGAAAGATGAAATAATCATATATGCATATACACTCAATATTAAATATACAAATCCCCATTACAAATGCTAAGTGGATACCATGGCTTTGAACCAACTTGGCATCGCACCACTAAACAACCATCTTGATACTCAAACCCAATACCTTGAGTATCGACCAATACCTTGACATTTACCTTGGTATCTCAAGGTAATGTCACTTCTAGCATATATTAGCTATCCAATCTAATGTCTAACATATATATATATAAATATCAAATTATTAACTAATCACTAACTACTAATACAACTAAACATATATACATACATATATGTATATCAATCTAATACAACTACTATACTATACTAACTACAATACGCATTGATACATATATACATGCATATGCATACCTACATACAGATAACTTAGAGATACATAAGTGTATATATATAAATAGATACTATGAACCTAGATATTACTAACTTGAAAACTAATTAACTCGCTAACCTATCTACTAATAAAACTAACTAAACAAACTATTTAACCAAAATAACTAAAGAACTACCTAACTTACCAAATACCAACTATCTAACTAGCTGTCCTTCCCCCCCTTACTGATACATTGCTGAAAGTTTGTTGTTCTTCTGCAGAATGATGCCTGGCTTACTGTGCAACTGCACTTCAGTTGTGCACTAATTCGTGTGGAAAGTTTCTGTGCACTGGTGCCTCGCTGCTGCAGCACACACGCTGCCTCGCTGTAGCAGCTGCCTGCTGCAGCTCGCGTTGATGCTGCTTCAGTTGCTTCTTCCCTTTGTTGTAGTGGCTTGCATGCTAAATTGCTACCTCTTGTTTGTTGTGTAGTGGCCTGCTGTACTTGGCTGTTATTGGCTTGCTTCCTGTTGTAATTTCAGTTACTGCCCCCTTCTTCTTGTTGCAACTGTTACCTCACTACATGGGTACACAGCTGAACCCAACCTTCCTTAACACACACAAACACACACACATAAATGCCCAAACACATACATATATATGCCAATACATAGAACCAGTATATAACAATCTCTATATATACACACCTCACATACTTATAACACACACACACACACACATATATATATATATTTATATATAACTCATATATATATCCTATGAACAACACAAAGATATATATAACTTAGTATACATATATATATCTACATATATATTATGATAATTAATATATTAGTAGCTATGAACAATGCACATTAAATCTAGAAATGCAATATAACAACACGGGGAGTGCATCGCTCCCGTATCACACTAGATCTATGATATGCTTGCGATACGAGTCTACCACACAACCAAACGTATCCCGAACGACATGAGCAAGTCTAAAATAGTAAATATGAATAATACGATGAATTAATTATACATCTACGTATCCGTGTCAAAATGTGACATGCTCAAAATCCCGTGTCGGAGGGAAAACTTCCAAATTAATATGTATCACCAAATTATTGGAATACATCCTACACGTATCCAATTATGGACATAAAACTAGCCATAAATAATCAAACACATGTCAAGTTGGTCAAATTGACAAATTGACAAATATATCATGTGTCAATCTCAGAATTCTCCCAAAATTGACACAAAATATACCATAACTTTCTCAATAGGTCTCCTATGAACCTAATTCCAATTCCTATGGGTATCCTATGCATGTGGGGTGGTTTCTCATGGTTAAATATCAAATTTAGAATCTAATTAAAGGAGAAAAACTGAATTGCATCTATTAGAAGATGGATTCTCAATGTAACCTCCAAAATTGATGAAATGAGTCTCCAACTTGTAGATCCTTGCTTCTCTTTGTAGATCCTTGCTTCCTCCTTCTAGATTCTTACTCTACTAGTCTCCAATGGTGATTTGGGAAGAAATTGGAAAGAAAATTGGTAGGGATTTCATGTGGGAATGAAGGAATTTGGTTGAGAAAATTTCTAGATATATTTTTGAAATAAAAATAGGAGAGAGAAATTTTTCCCTCTTTTAATATAGGCCGGCCCCCTTAGCCACCTCCCCAAGTCACTATATAATATCCAAAATACCCCTTGGGGCCTCTCATGAAAAAATAATTAAGGAGGGAAGTTCTAGTCTAATAGGTTTAATTAAATTAATCATCCTCGTAATGAATGGCTTCTAATTCGGCTTAATTCTAACTAATTACAAATATTGGTCCATAGATCTAATCTAAAGTAGTTAGGTCCACTAACACAAGTCCAAAATAATAAACTAATATATAACAATTATTAAAAATAAAATAAATAATTATACAACATACACAATATTTAATTAATTAGGAAATTATTAAAATACCCTCTCCTAGAAAATGTAGAAGTGACAAGTCTACCTCCCTTAAAATAATTTTGTCCTTGAAATTCAAATACGAAAACTACCCCCAAAAAATAAACAGAACAGAACTAGGAAAGAACATACCACAAGGCTTCTAATATGGGTAACGCTTTCGCATTTTATCCTCTCTCTCCCAGGTAGACTCCCCTAGAGAGTGGTGCCTCCATGAGACGCCTACCAAGAGAATAGTCTGGTTCCTCAGCACCTTCTCTCTCCGATCCAGAATCTTAACTGGATGCTCTGGATAGCTAAGAGTTGGGCCACCTCTATCTCCGAGTGATCCAACACGTGACTAGGATCCTCCACGTACTGTCTCAACTGTGACACGTGAAACACGTTGTGCACTCCCTCCAATGCAGGTGGCAAGTCTAGTCTTTAAGTAACTGCACCAACCCTCTCTAGAATAATAAAAGTTTCGATGAATCGCGGACAAAGCTTACCGCCTCCACCAAAGCGAATCATGTCTCGTGTCAGAGAAATCCTCAAAAATACCAAACCACCAACCTAGAACAAAATACAACCTTAAGAACTTAATCTATAACAAACCACTAATATCAAGCATAAAACAAAAATCTAAAATTATACCTCAAACTCCAAAGGTCTCGAATCGTGCCCAATGCCGTTGTCTGTCCTGCGCCACTCGAAGTTTTCTTTGATCATCTTATCCTTCTCCGCTGCATCCATAACCATCTCTGGCATTATCAAAACTCTCTCTCCAACATTGTCCCATGACAAAGGAGTACAATATCTTCGACAGTATAGAGCCTCAAATGGTGACATCTCTATACTAGCCTGGTAGCTGCTGTTGTAAGCAAACTCTACCAAATAAAGATTATCCTCCCAACATCTCCCAAAATCTACATAAGTGTGCAACATATCCTTGAGAGTCTGAATAGTCCTCTCTGACTGCCCATCTGTCTGGGGGTGATATGTAGTACTGAACTTGAGCTGGGTGCCCAAACTCGCCTGCAAACTCCTCTAGAAATGAGAATTAAAACGACTATCCCGATCCAAGACTATGCTGACGTAAACTCCATGTATCCTGATGATCTGTCTCACATACATCTATGCCATCTTCTATGTAGACAAACCGACCTTGAAAGGCAAAGAGTGGGCCAACTTGGTTAACCTGTCAACGATGACCCTAATCGCGTCTTTTCCTCCTGGAGATCGTGGAAGTTCGGACACAAAATTAATAAAAATGTTCTCCTACTTCTACTCTGGAATGGGTAATGGCTGAAGTAAACTTCCTGGCCTCTATCTCTCGGTTTTCACCTACTGGAACACTAAGCATCTGGAAACAAACTATGCCACTTCCCTCTTCATGCTATACCACCACACACTCTCTCGCATATCCTGATACATCATGTTGGCACCTAGATGTATGGAATACTGAGAGCGATGTCCTTTCTGCAATACCTCCTCACATAGCCCCTCATTAGGCACACACAATCTAGCACCATGCCGTAAAGAACCATCCTTAGCAATGGTGAAATTATCCTACAATCCTGCTCTCACCTGATCTCTAATGCTCCTCAGAGATACATCCTCATACTGGGCTGCCTTGATCATGTCCATCAACTCTGAGTGTATCTGTAACCCCCACATCTGTATAGCAAAATCAGGAACTATCACCTCAATGCCCAAGCTCTCCAAGTCCTCCAACAAATATCGATCATGTGTCAACATCATAGCTATCGGATACCTGCTCAAGGCATTGGCAACTACATTATTTTTTCCAGGATGATATTATAATGATATATCCAAATTCTTTACCAGTTCCAACCACTGACGCTACCTCAAGTTTAACTTCTTCTGCGTGAAAACGTACTTCAAGCTTTTGTGGTCTGTGAAGATCTCCACACGCTTTCCGTACAAATAGTATTTTCACAACTTCAGGGCAAAGATGACTGTTGCCAACTCCAAATCATAGGTAGGATAGTTCTTCTCATGAGGACGCAATTGCCTGGATGCATAGGCAATCACTTTTCTATTCTGCTGAAGAACACAATCTAAATATTTCTCCGATGTATCACTATAAATAGTGAACCCTCCAAACCCTGATGACAACTTCAAAATAGGAGCAGACGTCAACCACTTCTTCAATTCCTCCAAAGCAACCTAGAACTCCTCTGTCAAAACAAACTCTACATCCTTCCTAGTAATTCTGGTCATCGGCTCGGCAATCCTCGAAAAATCTTGCACAAACTTCCTGTAGTAGCCTGCCAATCCCAAGAAACTTCTGATCTCTGCGACTGAACTCGGGGTCTTTCAAGACTCTACTACCACGATCTTCTTCGGATCCACTGAAATTTCATCACCAGTCACAACATGTCCCAAGAACTCTACCTTGTCATGAAAGAACTCACACTTGGATATCTTTCCATACAGCTTTACCTTCCTCAGCACATCCAACACAATCCACAAATGCTCTTCGTGCTCCTCTGGTGCCTTCGAGTATATGAGTATGTCATCGATGAATACCACCACGAACTTGTCAAGGTACTGGTGGAACACCTTATTCATCAAATTTATAAATACCGTCGGGATATTAGTCAACCCAAATGACATCACCATAAACTCATACTGAACATACCGAGTTCTAAAAGCAGTCTTCAGTATATTCTCCGACTTTATTTTTACCTATTGGTAGCCTGATCTCAAGTCTATCTTAGAAAACACCTTGGCACTACTCAACCGATCGAACATGTCATCAATCCGTGGCAAAGGATATTTATTCTTGATAATAAGATTATTTAATACCCTATAATTAATGCACATGCGCACCGATCCATCCTTCTTCGGTACAAACAATACCGGGGCTCCCCACGGTGAAGAACACGATCTAATAAACCCCTTATCCTGTAACTCGTCTGCCTGCTTCTTCAGCTCGACCAGCTCGCTACTATTTACTCTATAGATATGATGTGAAATTGGTTCTGCACCTGGCACCAAGTATATAGAGAATTCAACATCTCGAACTGGCGGCAATCCTGGTAAATCCTCAGGAAACACATCCAAGAACTCTGCTATCAACGGATGTGGCAACTCCTTGTCTTCTATCATAGCTCCACAGATAATGCCTTCTCCTTGCTCTGCAGCTCCTCAAGCAAACTCAAACTTTGGCTCTCCTGGCAGACCAAATAAAGCTCTACCTCCTCTACAATCTATACTAGCACGGTGCATACTCAACCAGTCCATCTTGAGTACAATGTCGTAGCTCGGAAGTGGCATTACAAGTAGACACGCACTCAGCTCCCGGCCTCCCAAAGTAACTCTCCGATCTTTGCAAATATCATTAACCAAGATAATGTCTCCCCCGGTCATGATCTTACAAGTCCTAAGCAAAGACTCAGCTACCAAACCATGCTTCAGAGCAAAACAAATAGATACAAAACTATGGGTAGCACCACTATCGAATAAAGCTAAAACTGGAATAGAATCAAGAAGAATAGAACTTGCGATAAAATCCCCGGTAGGTTTGACCTCCTCGAATATCATAGCAAACACTCGTCCCTGATATGTACCTCCCTGATGCTGGTGCTGGACATAACGCTTCTGCTGGGTCGAAAGCGACGGTCCCCTCGGCTGTACTACAAGTGGTCTCGCATGTGCCCTCGGAGCTGGAGCTGCTTCCTCAACTTTACGATGAGGATTGGAAGGACACTCTCTCAGTTTATGTCCTTCGGTACCACAATATAGACAAACCCCCAACCTCCTCCTGCAAACTTTCTATATGTGGCCGGGCTTCTTGCAGTAGTGGCAGGAAGCTTGTTGTAATTGTCTCTACTGTTGTGGTGCCTGGTGAATCGGTGACGTAGCTGGAGTCTGGTATTGCTGCGGTTGCTGAAAATGCCTAGACTAGAAATAAGGATGCTTGGCAGATACTGTGTTGTTATTTTCCCTCAAAAAAGAATTATGATCTATCTTAGGCTTCAAACCCAACTCCCGCTCAACCTTGTATGCCTCCGCAAGTATCTCCGAGTAGGTCTCATAAAAAGATGGAATAAGGATCTTCATTTCCCAGTTTAGACCCTCGCAAAAACGAATAACTTGAACCTCCATCTCTCTCACTAAATACTCCGCAAATTGGCTCAACCTGCCAAACTTTGTAGCGTATTCCTCCATAAACATGCTCACCTGAATGAGGCTCTCAAAATGCCTCCCCAAGTCTAACATGTCTACACAAGAAAAGAACTTTTTCTTGAAGAGATCCTTGAATACCACCCAAGACTATCCTGCGTTAACAAGAATTGGCTCATTCTTGAACCAAGTGCGGGTGACATCGAACAGTTGAAGTCCTACCGGCTCAACCTTCTGATCCTCAGAAAGATGGGACTCACTCATGAGACGCTCAATATCCTTGATCCAATCATCAGCATAGAAGATGCCCTCCGTCCCCTTGAAGACCCTAGGCTCCAGCTTCTTGAAGTCCTGAATATTGCCTGGCCAAAGTGGAGCAACCTGAAAAGTAACCTGTTGCTGGACCGGAACTCCTCTCTCTACTATGGCACGAGCAAGATGATGAGCACTCTCTATGCCCTGCCGCAAGACGTCGGTCTACCTCGGGTATGCCTCAGACTGAACCCTTTGCACCTCCAATATCTCGCAAAATAGTGTGAATATCTGTGTCGTATCTGTTAGCAAGGAAGGTGGAGGTGGAAGTCCCTCAAAGATAGCTAGAACAGTCCTCTGAGTAGGAGGTGGACCCCCGAATGCAGCTGACACGCCAATCACCGGAGAAGAGACTGGTGTAAGCCCTCGGGAATTTGTAGACCTCTCAGAAGCTGCTATCCCCTGCTGTGATCTAGTCTTAGGCGATATCCTGAGATAAAGCAAAAGAAAGAATCAATATGGCACCTCATTTAAGACACTAAAGAAAGGACAGTTAAAGATCAAATATCAATATCAAGGAAGAATAATTAATTAAATTAATGGAGTTTTTTCTAGATGTGATTGAGTATTCTCAGCCTATAGCCTATATCATATATCCTGAAACAGGCTCATAATAGCACTCAATTTAGAGCACCACTACGAATCGCACTAATTGTGACCTCGAAGACCTGCATGGACCACCACTAAAAATGTATCATGACCCGCACCCAGTGTAGGGGTAAAAGTCGGAAATAACGCCCAGCCTATGCCACAGAATCGACGGTAGAACGCTATTTGGGTAATCTATCTAACAATATAATGAGCCACCAACAATATCAATATTCTCAATCACAGATCTAAGAAGGAAATACACATGAATATGATAACAGAATAGAATAGTCACAATACAACTCATGAGTCAAATAATAACATCAATGAGTCAGAAAAATACTAAACAATAAGCTGAAGACAAATCCAGTACAAGTGTCTATCTATGAAACTATGAGTCCCGGGTCGTCTGTCTCAGTCGGGATGATCCCTCCTGAGCCAGGGTCTCTGGATCTAAGCCCACAACATCCTGAGGCCCATAATGAGTAGGGTACCACACCTTACTATCATCTGGAAAAATATATCCAGTCAGAAAAAGAGCAGAATACATCCCTAACATCAGTTCTAATCAATGATATAAACTATGTAACAGTAAATAGATATGAACATACAAGATGCAACAATAGATATAAGAGATATACAATAAAAAAATACTAGAAATAAATACAAGAATGAACAATATGACAATGAACAAGAATACTAATGACTAAGTGAGTGAGTACCAGCTTTAACATGTGATCGTCTTAGGAACTTGATACAAGATTTATGGCATGGCTAATCATACGTGCGGTGTATGATTAGCACTATTCAATGAACAAGACTTGATACAAGGAGGGTATGATCATATATCTACAATACAAACTTCCCGCCCCCGACTGGTATAGTAGATCCAACCATGGTACGTTATGGCACAGGATTCTATAGGAAGGTAGCAAGTCTCCCCGAGAATCAGTGTCTGTACATGTACAAGAAGAACAAGGAATAAGGCTTGTACAAGAACAAGAAACAAGGCTTAAATTTACGTGTTACTGGGCGGCCGACTTTAGCACATGAAGCTCATTCTTGTGTATTTTGTTTATTATGGATTGAGGCATAGATATTTATATTTACTTAATTATTTAGATAGTGACCATTATAATATAGCTTATACATATTCGAGTCAGACCAGAGTCTGGCCGAAAATGCGTAGTTGACATGTTACATATTCTTAGTCCTACGTATTTGGGGACTGGGGCATGACATATTTTTGTGGTGGCCCATGCAAGTCCTGATTAAATCGTTTCGGTTACTTTTCGCTACCGAGCGAGCCTGTAATCAGGATTAGCAGTATTAGTATCTCAATCCACAACTGATTTAGAAATTCCTTGGCATTTGATTATCACCCTTGGACTTCATCATTGTACTCGTTTATTCCCTTCGACATACTTATTATTTTTATCATCTCTCCCTATTTTAGAGAGATGGACGTTCGTGCGCGGTGTTTCCTCCAGAAGCAGATCCTTGTCAAGGAGGAAGAAGACATGCTGGACATAAAGTTTTGAGAAGATGGTTACCTTTAGTAGGGTAGATAGATAGGTTATTCCTAAATACTAGAGCCACTGTATATTGTTAGCATGAGAAATGAATATAGTATTAGAGTCCTAGAACTAATAAAACCTTGTCCATGCTTATGGTAGCCGTAATTTGGAAGTATTAGAATTTAGAAAGATGGTTTGATTCTAATACACTAGAATACTTTATGGAATACATAGCTAGATACAGGGATTAGTTGTGGCCCATGATGGTGATACAAGGAATGGTATTATGACCTTAAGAAATTGGAACCTTACGTAGCAGGCCATAGTTGTTAAATATCTAGTTGTCTTGTGACTTTTAGTATCAAAACTAGATCTTATGACCCCCTTAAATTTTTGATGACTATAAGTCTGGACTAAATAGACAAGTAGATTGCTAGACCTAATATTTGAGTAATTAAATAACTCGAGTACTAAAATATAGCTTTCGAAATTAAATTAGATATAGTTAATTATTTGGGTTATCAGTGTTAATTGAACAAGTGAGTTTCACCCGTGATTACTTTAGTGGATAATCTAGTATCTGTGATAGAGCAAATAGGTTGAAGGATAAGAATTTTGATAGATGTTATAGTCTTGAGTTAGATATAGTGAATTTCCTATAATAGATGATAAGCTATACAAGATGTTAATCATGTAGTTTGGATAAAGGGT
Source organism: Iris macrosiphon (assembly GCA_036927795.1). Classification (NCBI taxonomy): domain Eukaryota; kingdom Viridiplantae; phylum Streptophyta; class Magnoliopsida; order Asparagales; family Iridaceae; genus Iris; species Iris macrosiphon. The sequence continues at coordinate 75,831,085 of JAYESA010000019.1, read as the reverse complement.
ATACATGGAATAAACTAGGAGAAATCTCAGGTTCAAGTGAAGAAGGTATAATGATAACAAGAAGAGATTCACGAGGAGTACATGACCTTGAGTATTTTAAATTGAGAGAAGGGTCTAGGAAGGACTGAAAATTTTATCACTTGATAGTTTCCTAGAAGATCTATAATACGAAGCAAAAAGTACTAGGTCATGATTGGTGAAGCTTAAAGTTGAAAACAAGATTAACATACTAAAAGGATATGAAGGTTAGTAGGAAACAAATGATAAGGGAAAGATATTATGGTCGCATAATCCAAGGAGAAGGGATTATGATATGGACTTGAGGGATAATAATTTTAGTATTTATGAATTATAATACTTTTAGAATTTTGAAAATTTAGTGCGAGTAGAAATTGTCGATCAGTCTCAAAGTAATACGAACTTCAAGAAATTAAATACTGGTTCAGAATCACATACTAACTTGATGGTTATTCTGTAGAGGATTATAACAAGACCCTTAGATTATAGATTTATACATGGTAGAAAAGTGTAAATGGAAGATAGAAGTCTTATAGGAATGATAGATAAATATTGTGGGTTTACGAATAAACTGATAAGGGCCAAAAATTTAGATTTTTGACTAATAGGGTATGGGTTTGCTGGACCTATCTTTAGTAGTAGGTGATGAGAATCTATTTCCAATTTATCATAGCCAATGGATTTTCGGATTTTAGAAATCTTATCATTTCAATGAGTTCTAAGAATTTCCACTCAAGATACCATGATATCAAGCTTGTGTAATAGGGTAGTATCCTAGCCAAAAGATTCTCGTAAGAAAGATAGCTTTTATGTGGCAGAGATTGGACGAACAATAGTACAGAAAGATAGACAATAGAATAGAATAAGTTATACAAAAATAGGTAGGTATTCCAATTAAAGATTATACGAGTATTGAAGAGTGTCCTTAGCGAATAGTATACCATGAGTGATAAACCTAAGTACATGCTTAGTTTAGACCCTTACCTACTAATATGCGAGGATAACAAAGTTGTAAGGATCGTATATTGTTTACCTATATCCAGAAGTAAGTTGCCAATAGTGTGAGGGAGATTATATAAAATATAACTTAAATGAATATAATATTGAGTTTAAGGATTAGTTGTATTACCCCCCTCGACTGCATTCCTATCCTTCCTATCAAATTTTTATCTTGTGTTGCATATATGGCCTCGTGCTTTTTGTAACAACGATCTTTCTAATTATAACAATGAGTAGATCCTTTCTCTTTTTCTAGTTATGCCTTAATTACAAAATCAATCCCTTAGTTGGTACCACTCCTTGTGTTAATATCCATATCACCATATATATCAATTCTTTTCTACTCTAATCTCCTTGATCTAGTCACCATGACTCGATTCTCCAAATATATGCCTAATCGTGCCTTATTCAACCATGTAGACTTGTCAGAAGTTCTTCTTATCGTGGCCTAAATTTTTGGTCTCTTCGTCATTAATGCCAATTAATGATCGAAGCCTCTCTACCACCTTGCCTTAGTCAGATCTGACTCAGTCATTTCTTCTGCCTTGTAGAAGCTTTACCTATACAAGAGTAGTAGTGGATGGGTAGTAATTTTTCTTATAAGGTTGTTGATCAATAGCACCCTGATAGTTTCTAGGTTCCTTTAGAAAATCTTTGATTACGGCTAGTAAATCCTAGAATTCTTGTATTCTTATTTAGAAAATAGGCCATTCCAGAAATCTTATTAGCATGAACATGACCTTAGTTTTGGATACCAACTTAATTTTTATAAGTTGGGTAGATCGTAGCCCCTGATTTTAGTGTATGATTATTTATAGAAATTTATGGTAATTTTAAATTTATTTTGGTGTTAATTAGGTTAATCTCAAACGGATTAAATTACCTATTTAATTTTTGTATCCTTGATACCCTTTGTTGTGGCTCGAATATTTGAAGCACAACACTATCCTTTTCTTTCCAACAACTTCCTCCTTATGATCTAGACTAGTCACTCTACACCTATGACATGACTATCACTCACAAACTGGCCTTCCCATATTTTGTTTTAGTCACACGACATTTGCGACATAACTATACATACATAACACATAGATATCCTTTTTTTGTTGCGGTCGATTTTAATACTCAATACCGACTCAATTCTTCCGGAAACCTTGACATTCAGGAGCCTAACTAGAACCTACTCACTGATGACACAACTGTTACTTCCAAATATACACACCCATGCTCCATATAGACCCTCCAATATTCATGGCATATCTTCTTCTAAATCCTATATCCAACTCCGTTGCAATTGAATTAAATTATACATAAGCAACCCAAATATCCCAACGCCAAATATACCCATATCCCATACATGCCAACTTAAGTTCGTGACACTTGTGTTGCACTAAATTGAACCCCTTGGACTCTTTACATAATACAAAATACCTTGATGAGTTATATCGCCTTTTGACGCTTATTGCTGAACCATTCATCGGCTTCCATGATATGCAATGAACAACTTCTCGGAACCATCTCACCCTAATTGTATTTGGCTATGATAATTCCTATTATCTTATAGACTCATGACCTAATTAGAAGCAAGTAAAACTGGTAAAACTTACTTTATAGAGTTATTGACTCAGTAACGCCATGGTAGTACGTAGATTTCCTTTGAAAGGCTGTGACAACGGTCACAAAATTCTTACCATCTCGAATCCCTCCTTGAAGTTAGACTTACTAAAAATTCTTAGAAATATGATCATGTCTATAGTTCATGCGGCCAACTTTATTCTTATAAGTTGGGTAGAGCCTTGAGTAAGCGTACCCTTATTCTTAGAATGCGACGTCAGACTAGGACTCCATTTGGTAGCTGTGACCCCATCTTTAGTGCAACCTTCTTTACTAAAATCTTTTCTACTATGTTTATTTTTAATTTCGAGGATAATTTTTTTATAAGTTGGATAGATTGTAAGCACCCTGATTTTTAGAATTTAATATAGTATTATATAATTATTATGATTAAGGAAAAAATTTTATTTATTTTAGCTAATTATAATATATAATATTTATAAATTATAATTATGTGTATTAAATTAATTATTAATATTTTGCAAAAAATATATTTTTGGGTGTACAACTTATTAGTGTATTGTATAATTTTTCTGGAATTTAATGAGATCTAAAACTATTTTTAATAGCCATACACAAATATATATATAGAGATTAATTAAAGAATAAATAAATACACCCATTAACTAAACCCATAACTGCTAACCTAACCCAAACCCAAAACCTTAAACTACACGTACAGGAGACCCCAACCCATCCATATCTAAACGCATATATCAAACTCTAACCCTAAACCCAACCCATCAGCCACGGCTCCACCACCTCCGCCGGAGCACCGCCGACCGCCGCAGCGATGGAGCACCGCCGCAGCAGTCGCGCGACTGGCAACGGCAGAAGTAGTAGCAAAGTAGCAGTTGTAGCCCCCTTCGTGCACAGCCTCCGCCCTTCTCGCTCGTTCTATTTGCGTTCTGTATTCGCTAGTATGTTAATAACCTAACCCTCTAGGATTCCCTTCAAGTGGAATAAATTTAGGCACCCGGGTTTGAACAAAAAATCGACCAAAAATTGGCCGAAAAACTGTTCAACAACAGTTCAGAAATTCAGTCCAAGTACCCCTGTTCATGTTCAATTCTCTACCAACTCGTTAATTATTTTCAAAATATAATTGAAAGAACTTCATATTATAATCAATATTTTTTCTGTTCTTTTAGTTTTTATTAGTTTGCTTTAATGGTAAAACTATTCTTGTTCTAAAATGACCAAAAACTTGTTTTTGAAACACCCAAAATCTCCGATACGGGATATTTCCCACCATACGAGGCAACTTTATCGTGTGCGAGTTGTACCAAAAGGCGCGTATCATCAACGTGGACGTATAGAATTTTGTGGAACTTGATTTGGATGTACGTGCACATCAGAATCAAAGCGTATCCGTCAAAAAGCACTGTATCGGCCTGTACTGACACTCGTCCTAATTTTGTGTGTGCTTGTCATTTCGCAACAAAACTTGCGCCATCGAATTCACAGAATTACGCTGGTCCTACAACCTATGTTTGGTTTAATTCTGAGAACGTTGATGAAACATTATTTTGTGGGCCCCACGGTTCTACATGATGGGTGTTTATACCATCGTTTTGGACTCGTAGATACTAAGTTGGACGAATTTGGAGAATTTTGTCTTCAGCACATTTTTCGGTGCAAAGTAGGCCACATGTGGACCCTACTTTAACCAAAAACTGTTAATTTTGCCCCTGTGTCCAAATTGGACTTATAGGTAGTCAATCCTAGCTATTTCTAGTATTCTGAGAATATTGGTGATGTTTGTTTCAGCATCCGGAGGTGTACGTGTAGATTCCACTTTTCCAAGAGCAGTTGACGGAGTTCAAAATCCAAGTAAGTGTACCTTGCCATGATGTATCACAGTTCCTTGCCTTTATTATCTTATTTAGTTATTATAGTTATTTGATATGTGTGATGTGTGTGTTTACCCTAGGACCATGAGACATTTCTTAGCGTCTGAACAAGATTCGGGTGTCGATGCCGTACGAGGAGTCGTGTAACGTTATTTAGAGAGTTAATTCCATGATCCTATTTTTACGTGCTTGCTTTACCAAGTACGTCATACCCTAGGTTACTGGACATTATTTCATGTGACAGAATCTTTCTTTAGTTATTCATAGTGATTCTGTATAGGCTTATATGATTCGTGATATGAGACTTGCATATTATATGGATATTATTATGACTCGTTGCACTAGCTAGAGGTTATGATCTTGCATGTTATGGATATGAGACGTTGTGAACATGAGATGTGAGATTACATTGGGTAGGGAGAGTCTTTATCGTGCTCTGGGCATATTTTACTTATTACTATTTATGTGTATTAGGCTTTAGGTTCCCTATGCGGAATCTAAAGTATTATATTTATATATATATATATCTTTCTCCTGGTTCCCCCACACGGAAACTTGAGTGTACTGTTAGATTACGGAAGTGTCCATTTGGATCTTTCGTGAGTTCCATCCCGGGGTACGATACCATACTCTCATTTGCATATCACTTAGTTGGTTACAGTAGTTTACCTTTGAGTATGTCGCATTATACTATTTTATTTTTGGCATGTTGTTTCTTGTACCTTGTTACGTTCCTCTGAGGACCTGGTCCCCTGCTAGTTTTGCATCATAGACGGTTATGGAGCCTTTGGAGTTGCTTGTCTTGCAGGTGTAGAAGCATAAAAAATACGTTGCAGAGTTATACGCAGTATTTCAGTGATAGATGGCGTAAAGATATGACCTCAGAGCCATCGACGTACAACAGAGCTTCATCGCTAGTACAGCATAAAATATAAGCTCTAGGACAATCCGCGTAATACAGTATTTCCAGGCTGCTTCTGCGTAAAAAGTTGTTACATCGCAACTTTGGCGTAAAACCTACTCGCTTTTAATGCAGTAGAAAGTCGTACGGGGAACTCTTCGTATTCCTCGAATGAACCTGTCAGATCATGCAGTGATCCTGACTCCTGACAAAGAGTACTGCACAACTATCCAGACGACGGCTGTAATGATGATTCGGTACAAAGACCCAAACCGTCGTTTAGTGACATTTTCTTGATATAAACTGCTTTTACGCATTCAAGAAAATACGTGCCTAGTTTTATACAGGCAGATGTGAGCTTTTACGCTCAACAGAAGACAAAACAAACTGCCACATCAAAAGCTGCTTTTCGTACAAAGCTCGAGGCACGTCTCTGCATTTAATGCACAGAATGGGGGCAGATCTCTGCATTTAATGCACGAGAATTGGTTCTACTTTCTAAGACTGGGTGAGCCATGATTATGGCTAATACGTCCACATCATCACCTTTGCATATTACGCCATCAGATTATTTCCAGCTATAGGAGTACGCTGTACGCTATCTTCTTGAAATACGCCACCTGGCTATTTTTCAGCTATAAGGAGTACGCCATTGCTATCTCCTCGGAATACACCAACTCAGGCTATTTGGTCCAGAATACGCTCAAGACCTCAGTCAAGGAAGGAGGACCGGCTATCCTTTTACGCTAGCTACCTATCCATGCAGCATCAGGCTTCTATGCCTACAAGGCTTCTACGCCTATTTGGCTTCTATGCCGACTCGGCAACCACTTGGCTTCTACACCAACTTGGCAACTATTTGGCTTCTACGCCATGGTGACAGTTATTGGCTTCTATGCCAATATTTTCTACGCAAGGGGCAGTTACCTATGTGGCTTGCATGCCATGATCTTCGCAGCAGTTATATGCATTATCTCATCATGGGACACGCGTCACACGCAGATTCAGAAGATCGCCTATACGTGGGTGGCAGTTATTATAACCGCAGAGTAAAAAGTGCCACACTCTCCACTGTCCGGCTTCTACGCCGAATGGACGGTTACTGTCACTAATCCTATACGGCTTCTTGCAATCCTTGAAGTTTTTCCGTCTTCTACAGCACTTCTTCATCATCGTGTGGTCCAAGGGACAAAGTGATCGATCGCAGATCAGACTCCTATAGCAATATTTACCTAGATTAAATTTTGTACTTAACATCCTCGTATAGGATTAATAGTACTTCTTGTTTGTAAACTTAAGAAAGGGTTTCGTATAAACCTTGTTTTATTCTTTCGTTTATTATCAAACACAAGATGGCGACTCTGCTGGGGATCTCTTTCTCATCTGACGAGAAAGTAATTGCTCAACACGATGCACTATCAGTAGAATCAATAAAGAAGACCTTGGTCGTCCAATTCGACCAATCAGCCTACGAAGATATGCTTCGAGTAGGGGGTAGTTCTCACTCTCTCTCTGTCCAAGACAACAGGAAACTGCGTAAGGTGTGGATGCCCCGGACATCCCCTACCATTCCTGCCGACTCCCTGATCTCTCGGACCAACGAGGTTGTAGCATCGCTCCCTCCGCGCCTTGCACGTAAAACTCAGTCTACTGTCACTGATGGGGCAGACAAAACTTCTGGCAATGCCTTAGCGCCAATCCAGAAGTATACATCGCGCATTGCGCGTAAAAACTCGTCTCCCGTCGCTGATAGGACAGACGTAGTTTCTGACGAGGCCTCAGCGCCAAGTCAGAAAATTCAAATATGCTCCGTGCATAAAAATATCACTCTCACTCAAAAGGAGGCAGAGAGTCCCAGTAATCTCCACAAGGGAAAACAAGTGGCGGACTTCTCAACTTCTCGATCTTTACGCCAACAAGAGAAGAAGTTGTCCGCTCTCCAGATTATGCGAGAAGCTGATGGCCGATTGAGGACTTCCTCATTTTTACGTCAGCCTGAGCAAAGTTCTAGACTAGGCCAGGTTCAGCCCCTCGGCGTAAAGAAGGTCCAGTTTGCGGATAGATACGCTCCTCGGGGATCATCTGCTGCTCATATGGCTGAACTGCTGTATTCCTACGGCAGGGAAAGGATTGGGGTTCCCAATATCCACATTCCAACTGATGTAAACAGGAGAAACAAATATTCTTCGTCTTCTTCTTCTATTAATCCTCCTGACTTGCAAGAATTCTTGATCCAGAAATGCAAAGACAGGAGTCATAAACAGGCTTCAGTTCCCCTAACTGTCAAACGTGGGAAGATCATGTGGGAAGATGCATCAACATCTAATGTCACCATGACATGTGGGCCACATGAATTCCATCTTTATTGTTCCCCCAACTTGCGACGACCAGCATCCAATAGTCTTCGGTCGCATGCGGAACAGTCCGATTGTACAAGAAGAATCTCGCGAATCTGATGCTGGGAAAATACAAATCCACAGATATAGCCCACAAGCTTTAAAGATTATACAAAGCATGGGTTATGATTTGAAGGTGAAACAAGGCCTCAACTATGGAAAAGGCAGACGAACGTCGTTGCATAGTAATCCTTACTGTCAACAAACTCGTTTTGGGTTAGGGTATACTGCATCTCCTGCAAACTCAAAACCTCAAGAGTCTGATCCCGTAATACCAGAGGCAAGTCCTTCTAAATCAACTTCAGTGGGCAAACGCCACGACATGTCTGGGGGTAGCCTACCTCGACAAAACTGGGCACCATCCAAAGCTGGGGGTAGAATTCCCTCTGAATCCGAAGATGATGCAACGATGGCGATCTTCCCAGAAGATCATAAAATTCAGGCATCGGGAGCCCGAAGGCCAAAAGGGACTTTCTCCTTCAATGAAGATGACATCATTGAAATCTTCAATATGTTGATGAAGAAACACAAACGTCGGCTACCCAACATCAGATACCCTGAGAGGGCTGGCAAAGTCGATGACCCAGATTATTTTCTCTTCCATTGGTATATTCATCACCCTACAAGGGCCTGCTATGTACTAAAAAGGAGAATTCAGGAGTTGATCAATGCCAAGATCATCACTTTGCATCTGTAAACGAGGGGACGATCACTGCAAATTAATTTCACTTTAACGTGACAATTTGCTCCCTCAAGAAAATATCGTATGATGAATCCCTAAAGTTTCCCCAGTGGATTCTTCAGGTCTATCCCCACTCAAGAAAATTACTCTATAGTAAATTTTTCGGACATGAGTTCATGTTTATATTACCTCTGAACTATTTCGTTATCTCTCCAGTTGAGTTTATCATTGTTCACATTACCTCTGAAGAAACCATCCTGGTCTGACTTTCGATTATCATGTCCATATTACCTCTGATATCGGTTGTCTTATCAACTTAACATCCGTACTTAACTCTAAGTACACCAGTGGTGTTGAGTCCACAAAAAAAATGCCATGTCCATATTACCTCTGAGCAGATATATACCTCCATCCCTAATGGAGTATCACCACAAAAGTTTGTCATGTCCATATCACCACTGAACAAACCTTCCTGGTTTGGCTATCGATTATCACGTCCATATTACCTCTGATATCAGTTGTCTTATCAACTTAGCACCCGTACTTAACTCTAAGTATGCTAGTGGTGTTAAGTCCACAATACCTATCACGTCCATACTACCTCTGATAGGGCTTATTTCGAACTTATTATTTGCACTTAATGTGCGCAACAAATAATAGGTCCACCAAAAATCCTCCAGTGGGATATCCTCAACAAATACGGTATCGTACTATATCCATATTACCTCTAGTATAATATCCGAAATTCGTACAGACAATCATAAAGAAATGGGAGGGCCCTTATATGATTGCAAATGACACTTACAGATTAGCCAAGTCTAATAGAAATTTGGCAATGGCTATTATCAACTGCAAATTTCCGAAGAAGTACTATACTTGATCTCCTTCGTTTAACGGAGTATGACGAAGATCTTATTCTGACGATACCATGCACAAAGTTTAGCTGGATCATATTTTATCAGGTTCATGTGACCTCCGAATAGATATCCTTAACTAATTTGTAAACCTATCATGTTAATGATACCTCTGATAGTGTTTAGTATACAAATTTAGTTGGACTATATTCTTTCAGGTTCATGTTAACCCTGAATAGATTTATATTCAGCAAAATCTTAATAAAAGAATGTCATGTTAATGATACCTCTGATATTACTTTCACTCTAGCCTATCATATTCTAAAATGATGGGCCCACAAAGTCAGAAAATGTGTCTTTATTATCTCCAATAAATTATAGGAGAAACAAGAAGGTACATCATTTGGGAGGAGCAGTCAAATTACGGATCTGCTACGCCAGTGCGGCCATTTCCTCATTCCTGGAGCTTAAAACGATAGCGCGAGCCTGTTTCAACCTTGCCTCTTTACTGATCAAGGCAGATAGTTCAGACCGACCATGTACAAAATCTGCGTGGGTGACACCCGCACGTGCCAGGTTCTGCTGAGCCGCTTTCCTTCAGTCATTCAATGCATCTTGAGCTGCCGACAAAGAGAGAGCCCTCTCCTTGGCCTTAGCAAGGTCATTTTCCAAATTGCGGATCCTCACTGCCTCTTCCTCATATTCGGCCTCGCACTGAGCCAGCTGGGGAATGACATATTCCAATATGATATGCTCTTCGTTTATCTCTTTCTGCTGAGCCTCGATGGACTTACTCAGAGTTTCCATCTCCTCAACAAGCCTCGTAGTCAAAGAGTCATATTCAGCCTGGACCAAGTCATCAATGTTGCCCTGGGATAATTGCAAATAATTGTTAATAGGTTATTCCAAACCATTAACTATCTGCTCCAGTATATCAGCTCTCCCAGCGTCGTTGAAATCTCTGATAGACGCTATCACAAACTGGGAGGACTTCCTCAGAGCCTCAAAACCTAGATACTTCGCCGGCACCATTGATATCAGCGTAATCAAAGTGGTGTAGAAAATACTAGTATACTGTTCAATCAGCATGGCAAAATCAGATTGGATGCTGGGAGTGGTTGCAATATCGGAGAATCCCCTTCCAGGAACGACTGCAGAGGGTGTCATCACAGTCGTCACTTCAGTAGAGGGCGCGGCAAAAGTAGAGGCACCGACAACGGCCGAAGTGGTTGGCGTACTCAAAGGAGGCATAGTCGTAATAACAGGCTCATCCTCCTCTCGAGATATTGGAACTGTTTCGGGCGAGCCAGTACCCGAAAATATTTTCTCTTCGAAATAGGGCACCTCCATGTCATCGACATGAGCTGAAACAAAGCCAAAAGTTGCATCGACGCTGCCCTCCCCGTAGATGTCTTCTCCTGAAAAGAAGACAAGAGAAAGTTAATATCAACATGGTGTTAATTTTTCTAAAAGAGACGTAAAGACGATATTTACCCATGGCGATAGTATATATGTCGCGTCTGCAGCCAGTACAGCTAAATCATTTCTTAATTATGCTAGGCAAGCTGTCATACTTGGAGAAGGCGGTGTGCCAACTGACACTGGCAGGTATTCTTCCAGGTCTTCACCGAGATCCACTCGGGGCTCATTGGGTAGAATCTCGCTGGGTATACTTACAGACGCTGCAGGAGTTTCTTCCGTTGCTGGTCTGGATAAAGATATTCTTATTTGGCTTGGCCCCGAAGGCAATCTCGTACCACTACCTGAAGCGGTGGCAGCGATAGCAGCCTCGATCAAAGATTCACCGATAATGCCAGACGAAATTGTGGAGGTTCCCTCTCTAATAAGCAAAGGACCTCTAGTCAAAGAATCATCCCCAACAGGGGAAACAGTAGGCTCACTCCGAGGAGCCTCATGGCCAGAAGTCCTGATAGGACCACTAACAGTCTTCTTTTTCTTGCGAGGGGAAGTCTCCTTCAGAACAGGAGCCCTTCCCTTACCAGGGATAACCAGAGGCCCTGCAGGCGGAGGTATTTCACCTCTCGGTACTGTCAGCAAAAACTCATCTGGAGTGACAGAGTCTTCATCTTCGTCAAAGGAAACTGATCGGATTTCCTCTCTTCCAGCGGACTTAGAAGAGGGCATCCTAAAACTTCCACGCATATCAAAATTGCGATGGAAGGTATTGGTTGCCACATAAAACTGGAGGTACGAATGGAGGATGCGCAACTCCATGGAGAGAGAAGTCGTGGGCACAATAAAAGCTGCTCCAGTACAACCCATTATGAAGTATCCCCATCCTCTCGCTCCATCAATAAGTCCACCCCTGGACTTGAAGCTGGTGATAGCATTGCCCACGTACAATTGATCATACCCAAACTGCCTGACGAACCGACTAGGCAGGTAGGGCTCCAAGAAGCATTGGTCTTCACTTCTGTACAATAAATGGGAAGGTCTAATACAGACCAACCAATAAAAAGCTTCAGGAGAAAGAACGGTCTTCCCTTCACCTGAGTCCAGAAGCCTGCTCCCCTATTGATTGAGATGTATAGTGGGGACGATACAGAAGAGCTTCCAACTGTGAGCAAAATTTAATGCCCGCCGACAGTATACGACGTTGGTCACGTTCCAGGTAGAATTCTTGTAATTCAACAAGAAATTATTCCCCGAACTACTGGCAGAGCCGGAAGACATCACTCTGGGGTTATGAAGAATTAGCCATCCCATCAAATACAGGAACGGTAATTCTATCCTGGGAAAGCTGTCATGCCATGTTTCATCGGCAAGTAGCCCATCAGTAATGGCCCTCATGCCAGCTTGTATCCGACATACCATGGCAGGGATCAAGCCCAGTCTTGCCCCAAATACCAAACGCACTGCAGGCCATAAGGTGTTACGGTGAATGCGATCCGAAGATGCAATGCCAGGTACTACCAGTCGGCGTAGCCATACAGAGAGGAAGCCAGCCAGTTGAGCTTCCCTTGACAGAGGCCTGCGACAATGCCTCAAATAACTGTAGGCTTTTGTGCCTGCAGGATATTTCCCTATCCCTTCATCAAGAACCCAATCCGAAGCCCCGACATCTTCAATAAGATCATAGACTACTTGAGCATTAAGTATGCTCAGAAGGCTCAAAGGCTTATCCCTGCTATCCACGACTTTGTCTCACTTAGCATCTCGGGCATGATGGAAGAAGAGATATGATGCCCATTTGTTGGTATGAGCCAGATCAGAGGGCTCATTATAGAATATGGTATACGCAAGGTAATAGCTAATCAGCTCCTGGTACACTGCCACCACCCGAGGGTTTGTATCCCTCAGCTTCCGATTTATGGGAACATACTCTTCATAAGGAGTATCCCCCATTGGCAGTCTTGAAATCTCTGTAATTTCGTGAAGGGCCAATCCCAACTCCCCTAGTGGAGTGGCGGAAGTCCCAGTGAGCGAGATATATCGCTCCATCAAAGCCAAGAACAGGTTAGGGTTGAGAGGTAATCCAACACTGGTAGCACTCACAACCGCGTACAGACCAATGCTCTCCAGCTCCGTCTGAAAGTTCTTCAGGGCCCAGGCAGATAAACGAACCCATCGAAGGTTTGAAGGGCTAACCCACCCGTTAGTCAGAGGATTAACCTTGGGGTACACTCCTCCATACCCCATAAAGTCATTGCAGAAAGTCGACAATTGGACTGGTTGGAGCAGCGAAGTGTCTTCACTTGGGACACTGCCCGGAAACGATCCCCTGAAAGGCATCACAGGGCCTGAAGGGCGGCTCACAAATGATCCTTGGTCGGACCCTTTCTGATAAAATATATTCCCCGGCTGGCCGTGAAGATTAGGGGTCAGGGTCCACGATATCTTCCTCGGATGCATAGCATGGAAGAATGCCGAGATAGGGTAATCTCTCAACATCTTGGGTAGGTACATGACCATGCCCCCAACATTAAAAACCTAGTCTTCCTTCTTGGGCTTCGTATGGGATTGTTTATCAATCATATCCCCGAAGAGGAAAGCTGGTTTTATGTATTTTGCCCCGTCTATATACTGTAGAAGCATGAAAAATATGCTGGAAGGAGCTACGCAGCATACTGATGTAGAGCAGCGTAAACAGAGGCCTTCAGAGCCATCAAGCGTACAAGCAGAGATTTCTCCGCTAAACACAACGTGAAGTACAAGCTCAAAGGACCATCTGCGTAAGTACAGTACGTCCAGGCCGCTCCAGCGTAAACAGGGTTCTTCATTGCCTCCATGACGTAAAACTCATCCGCTCTCAAAGCAGCATTAAAGCGTACAAGGAACGCTTCGTCTTTCCCGAAATGAATCTGTCAAGTCATGCAGTGAACCTGACCTCTGACTCCTGACAAAAAGTGCTGCACGGCTACCCAGACGACGACTAGAAACGAGGACAGACCCCTCGGGACACGCTCCACAGTATGATGGCGGATCTCTGCATTTAATGCAGAGGATTTGGTTAAAATATCACCAAACCGTCGTTAACTAACGTCCCCTCAGCATAAACTGCTCTTTCACGTACAAGGGTATACGCTGCCTTGTTTTACACAGGCAAACATGAGCTGTTTTACGCTCCGCAGTAGACAAACCGCCTGCCACGTCAAAAGCTGCACTTCGTATGGGGCTCGAGGCACGTCTCTACGTCTAATTGCACAGAGCGGTGACAGTTTCTCTCAAGGCACGTCTCTGCGACGAATGCACAGAAGGACTGCAGACCTTCAAAATACGCCTCCGCATTTAATGCACAAGATGGTGGCAAATCTCTGCAAGAGATTTGATTATATCTTCAAAAGTCGTAATTCCAGCTAAAATATCCACATCAGCACTCTGGCACGGTACGTAGCGGCTTCTACGCCCATTCAAGATCTGTGCTCATTCGGCTTCTATGCCCATTCGGCTTCAAACGCCCACTCAGTCTCTACGACCATTCGGCTTCAAACGCCCACTCAGTCTCTACGATCATTCGGCTTCTATGCCTACTCGGCTTCTATGCCCATTCGGCTTCTACGTCAACTCGGCTTCTATGCCTATTTGGCTTCTACGCCAGGGTGACAGTCATTTGGCTTCTATGCCAACCTCTTCTACATAAGGGATACCTACCTACGTGGCTTCTACGCCGTGATCTTCGCAGCAGATATACGCGTTTTGTCCCCTTAGTTGGACACGCGTCACATGCTCACTCAAAAGGTCATCTATACGCAGGCATTGGTTATTTTAACCGTTGTGTAAAAGGGTGATGTACTTTCCACTCCTCGGTTTTTACACCGACGGAGTGGTCACTGTCACCAAAACTCTATAAATAGAGACCCCTATCAATGGGGAAAAAGGTCAAAAAACTTTAAACTTGAAGATCAAATAAGGTCAAAACTTTGAAAGAAGGATCGAACAAGGTCGAACTTCCCAGAAAGATTGAACCGGAGGTCAAAAGAGAGAGAGAGAGAGAGAGTCCGGAGCTCAGGCAAAGAGTAGGGATCGACGACTTTGGCATCGTGCATCCAACCTCCTTTGCAACCTTCGAAGCTGCTACCTGTCTTCCACGGCACTTCTTCAACATCGTGTGGTCCAAGGGCTAAAGTGATCGATTGCAGATCAGACACCTATAGCAATTTATACCCAGATTAAATAAATTGTACTCCCACATCCTCTTATAGGATTAAATTGTACAAGTTTGTTTGTAAACCAAAGGGCACGGGTTTCGTATAAACTCCGTCATTGAAATACACTTTCATTCTTTCGTTTAATACCACAAACAAGATGGCGACTCTGCTGGGGACGTCTTTCTCTTCTGATGAGGAAGTAATTGCTCAACACGATGCGGTATCTGTAGGAACCGTGAAGAAGACACTGGTCGTTCATTTCGACCAGTCTGCCTACGAAGACATTATTCGAACCGGGGGTAGCTCTCACCCTCTCTCCGTCCAAGACAACAGGAAGCTGCGCAAGGTGTGGATGCCCAAGACATCCTCCGCCATTCCTGTGGACTCTCCGATCTCTCCGATCTCTCCGACCAATGAGGTTGTAGCATCGCTCCCTTCGTGTCCCGTACGTAAAATTTAGTCTCCCGCTACGCGCGGTACAAACGAAACTTCGGGCAAAGCCTCAGCGCTAACCCAGAAGAATCTACTGCGCTCTACGCGTAGAAATCAGTCTCCCGCTACGCGCGGTACAGACGAAACTTCGGGCAAAGCCTCAGCGCTATCCCAGAAGCATCCACTACGCTCCACGCATAGAAATCAGTCTCCCGCTCCGCGCGGTACAGACAAAACTTCTGATGGTGCCTCAACGCCAAATCGGAGGTACAGATCATGCTCCACGCGCAAGACAACATCTGACCTCTACGGTGAACCAGATGAGCGCTGTGATCTCCGCAAGGGAAAGCAAGCGGCAGAGTACTCAACTTCTCGGCCTTTACGCCAGCAAGGGAACAGTCTGCCTACCCTCCGGATTACGCGAGAAGCCGATGGCCGACTGAGGGCCTCTCCAGCTTTACGCCAGTCTGAGTGAATCTCCGAGTTACACCAGGCAAAGTCCCTCAGCGTAAAATAAGCTCAGGTTGCGGAAAGACACCTTCCCAGGGGATTATCCGCCACCCAGATGGTCAATCTGTTATACACAGGTGGCACAGGGAAAACAGGGGTGCCCAACCTTCGCATGCCCGCTGATGGGAACAGAAGAAACAAGCCTTCATCTTCTTCTTCGGCAACTCCTCCTGACCTGCGCAAATATCTAATCCAGAAGCGTAAAGAGAGAGGACCTTCCAACATGTCTATTACGCCTCCTAGCGAGCACTATTGTAATAGTCATAAGGTTGTGATTAATTGCTGCTGTTCCCAAGCAAAACGATCAGTTTTTGACCGGTTGAGCTACTCTATGTCTTTCCAGGAAGAGGAACCCGCGCATGCATCTGTGAACATAGCTTCACACATACGAAGAGGAGGGTCGAGCTCAAGACGTCATCCCTCCAGGCCTCCGAGTCGAAGGAGGTTCAGTGAGCTCCTCAGGAATGCTGAAGCCGGGGTATTCTAAAACACTCGCGCAAGGTCACGACAACCAGCTTCGTCCTCTTCTGATTCCGACGCTGGGGGTTGCCAAGCCTCCGAATCAGAGGCAGAAAGTGTAGAGTTGACTTCTACAGCGACCGATACTAATCCTTCAATGACACCCCGGAAGATGGGAGTTTACGCCGTTGAAGATGAATGCGAGGAAGCTTCGCCGTCAGGGAACGTGGAACAACGCATCACTATACTGGAGATATCTCTGAAATAAATGTAATCCATGATGGAGAACATGCACCAGATGATGCTAACTCAGCACGCAACTGCCATGGCTCAAGCATCGGTCCCGCCAACTCTGATACGTGTGGGGGTGGACTTACCACCATCCAATCCGAGCCAAGAGCCTGCGCTAGATCAAGAGTCAGCAGTTCCTCCGCTTTCTCACTCAGAGAATGCCTTACCTCCCGCTGGAGTTATGATACAACCAACTCTATACCACTCCGTAGCCCCGCTTCCGACTGAAAATCCGATACAGGCAGTACGGGAGTTGGCCGGGGCTACATACCAATGGGCTATGAGTAACATATTCCATGAGCATTTACGCAAAATAGTGGAATGTTACGTGGACGACATAGCCGTCAAGAGCCGCCTCGAAGGTGATCACATTCAAGACTTGAGGACGGTATTCGAGTTAATGCGCCAACATCAACTCAAGATGAACCCTACGAAGTCCTTTCTTGGTGTATCTAGTGGCAAATTTCTGGGATTTGTCATTACCGCCAAAGGAATCCAAGTGGACCGTGACAAAGTCCGGGCAATCGTAGAAATACGACCGCCCCATAATCTGAGGGAACTCAGGGGATTTCAAGGACGTCTGGCTTATATCCGGCAATTCATATCCAACCTCTCGGGGAGATGTCAGCCCTTTTCTCATCTCATGAAGAAAGGTGTATCCTTCGTAGGGGACGAAACCTGTCAGCAAGCGTTCGGAGATATCAAGCGCTACCTTACCAGTCCGCCAGTTCTGGTGCCTCCCGTCATGGGAAGACCATTCTTGCTATACGTTCGAGTGATGGATCATTCGCTAGGAGCTCTTCTCGCACAGAAGAACGACATGGGTCATGAACAGGCTATCTACTACCTCAGCAGGATGATGGTCGAAGCCGAACATCGATACAATCCAGTGGAGAAAGAATGCTTGGCTCTGATGTTCGCTATCCAGAAGATGCGGCACTATATCGCCGGCCAAACTATCCATATCATCTCCAGGATCAACCCTCTTCGTGTACTGATGAGCAAGCCCAGTGCTCTTAATTCTCGACTCGCAACTTGGGCGATGCTGTTAATACCATATGACATGGTGTACGTACCGCAGAAGTCCATCAAGGGCCAAGCGCTGGCTGACTTCCTAGCTGCTCATCCGATCCCGGAGGCCTCCAAATTATACGAGGACATTCCCGATGAAGTTGCAGAATGTAATTCCGTAATGGAAACTGACGCTTGGCAACTATTCTTCGATGGTGCCTCCAGAACCGGTCCTAGGGGAAACGTCATTTCAGGAGTAGGAGTCGTCCTGGTCACTCCTGATAAACTCGTTATCTATCGAGCATATTCTCTTAGCGAGCCATGCTCCAACAATGTGGCAGAGTACAACGCTCTACTAATCGGTCTCCAAGTTGCTAAAGAGCTGGGGGTCGAGTCCCTGGAAGCTTTCGGTGATTCTCTGCTTATCGTCAATCAAGTCAGGGGAATATATGAAGTCCGAAATCCAGACCTCATCCCCTATCACCGAGCAACGGTCGAGATAGTCATGACATTCAAAGGGTTCTTCCTAGAGCATGTACCTCGATCTCAGAATCTAGAAGTTGATGCCCTAGCTAGTCTAGCTGCAGATTTAGCCACTCCTATAAGAAGGCAGGATTCGGTAATCCTTCTTAGCAGAGATTTATTCTGTGTGAAGAACAACTTTCACATAGAACACAGCTACGCTGTGAACATAGATCCCCCTAAAAGAGACTGGAGAAGTCCCTTCATAGATTTCGTTGCATACAAAATCTTGCCGGAGGACCCCAAAGAAGCAGTATCCGTCAAAAGACGATCATTACGCTTCTACTGCGATGCATCTTCATAATGCCTATATCGCCGGACCTACGACGGACTACTATTGAGATGTCTCTCTAACGACGAAGCACAGCAGATTATCCGTGAAGCTCACAACGGCTTTGAAGGGGGTCTTGTAGAAGCATGAAAATTATGCTGGGAGGAGCTACGCAGCATACTGATGCAGAGCAGCGTAAACAGAGGCCTTCAGAGCCATCAAGCGTACAAGCAGAGCTTTCTCCGCTAAACACAATGTGAAGTACAAGCTCAAAGGACCATCCGCGTAAGTGCAGTACGTCCAGGCCACTCCAGCGTAAACAGGGTTCTTCATCGCCTCCATGGCGAAAAACTTATCCGCTCTCAAAGCAACGTTAAAGCATACGAGGAACGCTTCGTCTTTCCCAAAATGAACCTGTCAAGTCACGCAGTGAACCTGGCCTCTGACTCCTGACAAAAAGTGCTGCACGACTACCCAGATGACGACTAGAAACGAGGACAGACCCCTCGGGACGCGCACCACAGTATGATGGCGGATCTCTGCATTTAATGCAGAGGATTTGGTTAAAATATTACCGAACCATCGTTTACTGACGTCCCCTCAGCATAAACTGCTCTTTCGCATACAAGGGGATACGCTGCCTTGTTTTACACAGGCAAACATGAGCTATTTTACGCTCCGCAGTAGACAAACCGCCTGCCATGTCAAAAGCTGCACTTCGTATGGGGCTCGAGGCAGGTCTCTACGTCTAATTGTACAGAGCGGTGATAGTTTCTCTCAAGGCACGTCTCTGTGACGGATGCACAGAAGGAATGCAGACCTTCAAAACACGCCTCCGTATTTAATGCACAAGATGGTGGCAAATCTCTGCAAAAGATTTCATTATATCTTCAAAAGCCGTAATCCCGACTAAAATGTCCACATCAGCACTCTGGCACGGTACGCAGCGGCTTCGACGCCCATTTAAATCTGTGCTCATTCGGCTTCTACGCCCATTCGTCTTCAAACGCCCACTCAGTCTCTACGACCATTCGGCTTCAAACGCCCACTCAGTCTCTACGACCGTTCGGCTTCTATGCCTACTCGGCTTCTATGCCCATTCGGCTTCTATGCCTACTCGGCTTCTATGCCAATTTGGCTTCTACGCCAGGGTGACAGTCATTTGGCTTCTACGCCAACCTCTTCTACACAAGGGATACCTACCTACGTGGCTTCTACGTCGTGATCTTCGCAGCAGATATACGCGTTTTGTCCCCTTAGTTGGACACGCGTCACATGCTCACTCAAAAGGTCATCTATACGCAGGCATTGGTTATTTTAACCGTTGTGTAAAAGGGTGTTGTACTTTCCACTCCTCGGTTTTTACATCGACGGAGTGGTCACTGTCACCAAAACTCTATAAACAGAGACCCCTATTAATGGAGAAAAAGGTCAAAAAACTTCAAACTTGAAGATCGAACAAGGTCAAAACTTTGAAAGAAGGATCGAACAAGGTCGAACTTCCCAGAAAGATCGAACCGGAGGTCAAGAGAGAGAGAGAGAGAGAGAGAGTCCAGAGCTCAGGCAAAGAGTAGGGATCGACGACTTTGGCATCGTGCATCCACCCTCCTTTGCAACCTTCGAAGCTGCTACCTATCTTCCACAGCACTTCTTCAACATCGTGTGGTCCAAGGGCTAAAGTGATCGACTGCAGATCAGACACCTATAGCAATTTATACCCAGATTAAATAAATTGTACTCCCACATCCTCGTATAGGATTAAATTGTACAAGTTTGTTTGTAAACCAAAGGGCACGGGTTTCGTATAAACCCCGTCATTGAAATACACTTTCATTCTTTCGTTTAATACCACAAACATATACGTCAGGGGCTCTCCGTTGATCATGCTCAACAGCATTCGCTCTTCTTAAGACGATATCAGGATTCCCCTTCCTTCAGGATACTAGGATCCGAAAATAAAAAATGTCACATGGGACAAATCCTCCAGATAATTGGAGTTCAGCATCCCAGTAGCAGAACCCATCACCTCAGCCAACAGAGGGATCTGCAAGTCTACTACAAAATACAAGAAGAACATGTCAGTTTCTATACTAGACCTCATAATCTTGCAGCTTATGCCAAAGAGCAACAGTCTATGCTTTTACACCAAGACTGTAAAAACTTGAGTTTTTACGCTGAAATCTTATTCCGAGGCATAAAATTCAAGATTGGTAGTATACACAAAAATTTGACAGTCTGTGTTTTACGACAGACTACCAAAGTTTGAGTTATTACACCAGAATTTTCATCCAGAGCATAACACTCAAAGTTTGTAGTATACGCCAAATTTTGACAGTCAAAGCTTTTACGCAATGGCTGCAAAAATATAGAGTTTTTACGCTGACACATTAGGAATGTGGGCGTAAATGATAAAATATCCCTGTGCATCATCTTCCTCGAAGAGGCTCTCAGCACAGAAGATGACCTAGCGCATTCACGTACAACGTGTGCGAAGGGTTTTCTGTATCTTTTGTCGTCCTAAAAGCTTTACCTATAACGCCCGGTGCACAGCTTGACGGTGGGATACTTCGTTCCGAGCGAGGTTCGCTCTGCCCGATAGGAGTCACTCTTGCTTGGACAGATGAGCGAGAAGAGGACGCATCTTTCTTTCCCTTGGTGGTAGAAGATTGTTTCGGTGCCATTGCTAAAAATTTAGAGTGCTCAGAGAAGAAACGAAGAAGAGCTCTCAAAAAGACGAAGGTTTTTCTTTCACAAAAGACAGATGAAATTATTTCTCTCTGAAGACCTTGGGGTACTTATAGAGTTCAGATAAACTCTTCGAATCCCTAACCAAATCCGATATTTAATATTCGGTTATGATTGGGGACCACGTTAGCCTATTATTCAGGGAAGGCGGACAGTCAGCAAATTCAAAAAGTTTTTCGTGCAGAGCAGATTCGTGATTTTTTACGCCAAAGAGCTTTTTACGCTCGGGAAGCTATAAATCTACGGTTTTACGCTCAGAGGCTATAAGTCTATGGTTTTATGCCCTGATGATTTTACGCTCGGTAGATTTTACGCTCGAGAGGCTACAAACCTACGACTTCACGCTCAGAAGCTACAAATCTATGATTTCACGCTCAGAATCTTCTTACGCTCAGAGGCGACAAATCTACGACTTCACGCTCGGAAGTTTTTTTTTCAGAGGGTATAAATCTACAGTTTACGTCCGGATGCTCTTATGCTCAGCAGCTTTTACGCTCGAGAGGCTACAAACTTACGATTTTATGCTCATCTATACTACGGATCTATGACTTTCGGCATATCTTAAAATACGCAAGCCAGAGTATGCGTATATCTGAACAATTCTCAAAGCGGCCAATCACAAGGGTTCACGCAAAAGATACTCCTTCTTGGTCTCAAAACATCCCAAGTATCCAAAGTATACAGAGTTCAGCATTAAAAATGACTCTTCTTCTTGGGTCGATTGGAAGTTCATCCAAAATCCAGTCTGAATATTTTCTCTACAGTTCAAGATGCGATGCAGTTTCGACAGCCATTTCTTGCCTTTTCCAAAGGATTTTCGGGAAATCATTCTTAAAAATGATGGTCTGAACAAGAATCCTTCTTATCAGAGAAGTGACAGTTCAGAATTCTACGTAATTCCTCGTTCAAAACAGCAGGACAGTTCAAATATACGACTTAAATGCTAAGCAGTTTTCTACGCGTCTTCAGTTATGCGTAAAAGACGGGACGAGATCAGATACTATTTTTATCAAAGTCAGCATAAAGTTATTCAGACGTATCGAAGCTACACATATTCAGACTTTATCACAGCAAAGAATATGGCAAATTATCAGATGCGTAAAAGAAGACAACTTTATTAATCATGATTACATATGATAGAAATCCAGTTTACAAAGGGTTTTTCATCTTCATGATTACATATGATAGAAATCCTTATTCTACCAAGGGTTTCTCATTTTCGTTTAAGGATTACACCAAGAGTCTGTTCTGTCAGGTTCTCGCATTGGTGGAGATCTTTATCCGTCTTCTTCAGCAGTTAGTCGGTTTTCGCGGCCGATTAACAATAAAATGATCAAAGGCGGGAGATTACAAAACTGGGCCTGTATAAATTATTCAAGAGCCCATCCTCCATACGCCTTGACAGATTGAGTTGAGGTTTTAGACCCAACTCAATACTGGAAGACAGGGCTAGTTTGTCTACCCTCGTACACCAACGGCGGGAGAAAATACAGCTTGCAAGCTGTATGGTCGAATGTGACCATTTATCTCTCCTGGACGAATTGCCATATGAAGTTGCTGATTATCCTTAGCAAAGGAAGCTATGATATCCTTCCATGATCCATCGTTGCAGAGGACATTTGCTCGAAGACGCCTTTTTTTAGCTCCTGACATGCTGGAACAACATGATCTTCTTCTTCCTCAAGTCGACCTGATAAACTCCGGCAATCATCTCTGTGTGGTAAAGGAAATATGGGAAGAACAGGTCAACTCATCGGCCTTTATATAGGCAAAAGAGAACACACCGAATCCCAACAAATCCCCAAAAATCTGCCAAGAAATCAGCCTCGAGGAACGAGTCAGACTTGACCGTTTCATGCTTCATTCAAAGTGTTTCAAATTACGAGGAATTTAAAAACTTTGAAGAGGGTCTTGTAGAAGCATGAAAAATACGCTGCAGAGTTATACACAATATTTCAGTGCTGGATGGCGTAAACATATGACCTCTGAGCCATCAGCGTACAACAGAGCTTCATCGCTAGTATAGCGAAAAATATAAGCTCTAGGACAATCCGCGGAATGCAGTATTTCCAGGCTTCTTCAGCGTAAAAAGGTTGTTACATCGCCACTTTAGCGTAAAACCTACTCACTTTTAATTGTAGTGGGAAGTCGTACGGGGAACTCTTCGTATTTCTCGAATGAACCTGTCAGATCATGCAGTGAACCTGACTCCTGACAAAGAGTAATACACAACTATCCAGACGACGGCTGTAATGATGATTCGGCACAGAGACCCAAACCGTCGTTTAGTGACATTTCCTTGATATAAATTTCTTTTACGCATTCAAGGAAATACGCTGCCTAGTTTTATACAGGCAGATGTGAGCTTTTACGCTCAGCAGAAGATAAAACAAACTGCCACGTCAAAAGCTGCTCTTCGTACAGAGCTTGAGGCACGTCTCTGCATTTAGTGCACAGAATGGGGGCAGATCTCTGTATTTAATGCACGAGATTTGGTTCTACTTCCAAAGACTGGGTGAGCCATGATTACGGCTAATACGTCCACATCATCACCTTTGCATATTACGCCATCAGATTATTTCCAGCTATAGGAGCACGCTGTAGGCTATCTCCTTGAAATACGCCACCTGGCTATTTTTCAGCTATAAGGAGTACGTCGTTGCTATCTCCTCGGAATACGCCAACTCAGGCTATTTGGTCCAGAATACACTCAAGACCTCAGTCAAGGAAGGAGGACCGGCTATCTTTTTACGCTAGCTACCTATCCATGCAGCATCAGGCTTCTACACCTACAAGACTTCTACGCCTATTTGGCTTCTATGCTGACTCAGCAACCACTTGGCTTCTACGCCAACTTGACAACTATTTGGCTTCTACGCCATGGTGACAGTTATTGGCTTCTAAGCCAACCTTTTCTATGCAAGGGGCAGTTACCTACGTGGCTTGCATGCCGTGATCTTCGCAGCAATTATACGCATTATCTCATCATGGGACACGCGTCACACGCAGATTCAGAAGATCGCCTATACGTGGGTGGCAGTTATTATAACCGCCGCGTAAAAAGTGCCACACTCTCCACTGTCTGGCTTCTTCGTCGACTGGACGGTTACTGTCACCAAAACCCTATAAATATAGACCTCTATTGACTGAGGTCCAAGGTCGCAAATTCCAAGGTCGAGAACTCGGAGGTCAAGGGTCAGAAATTTATTTCTGAGAGAGAGAGAAAAATCCAGAGCACAGACAGAGAGCAGGGGTCGACAATTTTGGCATCGAGCATCCACTTATTCTTGCTGTCACTACCACGTTCCAAAAATAGGGGTAATTTTAACTTTTTATGTATTTAATATTTCGTGTATTTAATTTAAGTAATTGTATGAGATGTGTACTTAAATATATTATATTATATATACTGTGTTCTTAATGTGGAGCTAGAAGACTTCACCTAGAAGCCTAGTAGCTGAACACCTGTCCGAATTATGGGATTATGTGATTAATTTTTTATTTAGAATTAATTTATTGGAGGTCATAATTAAATACCGTAATTATTTAATTATTGCGCATTGTCGTTGCTTCAATATTTGGAGCGCTACCCTAGCTTTTGCCTTCCAACAAATTTTACAACCTTGCCCTAGACATGCCCGCCTTACATTCTGCCTTTTTGCAACTTGTAATCATGCTCCCTTGTGTTTCATTTTAGCCGCACAATATTCGTCGTGGACGATTATTTTATTTCTAAATAAATTTCAACTTTGTATCGTTGTGCGTTCCAATCAAAATTGAAGGCAATCTTGACCCATTCTTCGTGCAACCCAAATTAGGGTAATATTCTGTTCTGAGTCTTCTTTACTAATGATATTGATGACCCGACCTAATTTTGGCCCCATGTACTCCTAATTAATTTTAGAACACAGCTTGCATTTATTTCTAATTAAATTGAGGATACCGTTTTAACTGATTCCGTAAATCCCAATTTAATTCTAATACCCCACTATTTAAGCCCATACCAAACACACAACGCCCCCTCACCCTACAAAACGCCAAACACCGAATAGCCCACCAAATTTTTATCATTTTATGTGTCTGTACAAATACCCAAATTTAAGGGAGTTAATTTGCAAATTTGCATTAGGTGTCAACACCCTATTTGTTCAAACCAAGGAAGGAGCCCTAATATTTGACTAAGTCTCTCACCCTCATCCCCACATGAAGAATTCCTCTTGACAAATCTAGACCATCCATTCAATGGGTGCATCCTAACCCTTCATTCCCACATACACTACCCTATTTAAAGTCACATCATCCCCTCTTCCCAAGGAAACCCTAATCCCAAAAACCTAGGAACTCCCCCACCTCCTCACAGGCCTCCAACCGTAGGCTTTCTATTTTCTCCATTTCTTCTTCCTTTCTTCTTCTCTTTTCTTCTCCTTCTTCTTCTTCTTTCCTTCTTCTTCTTCTCCTTCTCTTTTTTTTTAAATTTGAAGAGAGAGGGAAACCATCACCACCACCTTACCCACTGTTCCCCGAGCCCGACCCCCGGTCTGTGCTCCGGCGTGTTCCAGCCATCCTCCGGCTGCACTCAAACCACCGTTCCGGCGAGCGGCCACCCGACCGAGCTCCGATCCCGGCCAAGCACCACTGCCCTTCCTCCCCGGCTCTCCTTGCTGCTCCTCCCTGCGCCGCATCTCCCTGACCCGGCCACTGTTTCGGCGGCCAACCACTGCTGCACTCCACCCGCTGTTCACCTGAAGCAACCCCGGCCTCCAGGTCGGCCAGCCCCGGCCTGCAGTCCGGCCCCTCCCTGCGACTCCGGCTCGGCCGACCCTAGCGTCCGGCCACCCTTCATTCAGCTCAGTCACCCGAGTCCCCTCCACGAGCCCTCTTCTTCCCGAGCCCCCTCCACCGGAGCCGACCAGCACCGGCCTCCCACCAGTCCCCTCTTCTTCCATTCAGTCCGGCAACCCAGGTCGAGTCCCCACCGGCTCCACCCCACACAACCTGACCCCGAGCTCCTCCCATCATCCTCAACTCCGGCACGGCCCAACCCCGGCGAAGCCTTCCTCCTCCTAGCTCCTCCTCCGACCTATTACATCACCATCTCCCTGTTGCTCTCCTCCCACAGCCGAGATCCCCTCGACCCAACTCCCCGCTGCAACTTCTCCACCCTACACAGCCTTCTCCGGCCATCCTCCCCGGCCAGGCGACCCAGCCTCACCGTCGAGCCACCCCCTGTGAGCCTCCTTCCCTCCTTCATTCGAGATGTAATAGTATATATACTATGTAGTAATATATATATGTATTCTATGTAAGTATATATATGTATTTATACATCATATATATGTGTATTCATATAAAATTATATGTATATTGGTTATTTTCATATAGTGTATAATTAATAAATATGTGTATGTGTATAAATAGTGTACTTAATTATTGTATATGTATATATATAATATAACTGGTATACATGTAAATTCGTATATATAGTATATATAATTTAATTGGTATATATGTGTATATATATATATAATTAGTCTATGTATGTATTGGTATAGATACAAACATGTATTTTGGTATATGCATAAACATATATATATATATATATATATATATATATATATATATATATATATATATATATATATATATATATATATATATATATATATATATATATATATATATATAACAAAGGTATATTTTCACTAGTACGTATATATATATATATATATATATATATATATATATATATATATATATATATATATATATATATATGTGTGTGTATGTATATATATATATATATATATATATATATATATATATATATATATATATATATATATATATATATATATTATGTATATATATATATATATTCAGTATATGTATATTCTTAAATATAGTTTTTATGAATAAATATGTTATGTATATTTATAACATATAAATATATATATTTATATGCATCTATTTAGTGTATATACACATATACGTATTTTGTATAAATTACTGATAGGCACTTATATATATATATATTATATACGTATTTATTGATATATACTCTGAGTATAAATTTATATTTATATATGTATCCCTACTAGATGACCCTAGTTAACTAGTTCCATGCCTGGCATAGCCCTGAGGCCAGTGTATTTCTATTGTGTGTTAGTGTAGCATCTGATACAAGTGTTATATTTGTGATATGTCTATAGGACTGTTGGTTCATCCAGGCGATACTCTAGAACAGGACATCAGTATTTACTAGCTAAGGACACAAGGCAAGTACATTCTCTGATAATTTCTAATTGTTGATAATTTCTATAATTCCATTATCTAGAAATGTTACATCTGAATCCTTGATATTGTGCTACATGGACTAGTATATAGTTTGGATCTGCAGTCATGAGATGTTACATTGATTATCGTTTTGATATTGTACACGACATATATATTAGACATCGTACATGATAGATTGGATATTGCTCGTGTATCGTGATATGTCATGGTTGGATCCACAGTACTAGTTGGGGGCTGGGAAGTAGTTAGTAAGGAATGTGATCATACCCTTTATACAAGTATAGAACAATGTAAGTGTTAATTATGCTCTTCACATATGATTAGCCAGGCCATATAGCTCTCGTACATGTTCCCAAGTCGATCACATTTTAAAACTACTATTACAAACACTTAGAATAGATTACAGTACTCTATTTAGATCATATACTACATCACCCGTAAATGATCCTGTACCTTGTTTTCTCTATTTTATATATGCACTGACTGTATCACATTGCCTATATTGCCTGTCTCTTTACATTGTCTGTCTCTTTATTTTGCTATTGCATTTATTCACTGTCTTCTCTCAGTATCTAGCATCATCTGTTTATTGCTTTATAGTCCTTATCAATTAAATGGAACTGTTGTTTGAGATTGTACTTTGCTCCTTCCTGACTGGAAACATTTTTCCAGACTATGCCTTAGAGGACCGGTGTCCGACACTTTATGGACCATATGGTGAGTAGCTACAACTTGGGCTTGGTAGTTTAGTTGTGATTCCGGGAGGTCTAGCCAAAATCACTAGTTTTTCTAGTTAGTTCTTTTAGTAGACTATTTGGTACCAGATTTGTCTCCGGCATACTTGTTGAGACATGGATATTTGTTGAGTTAGATTATTACATTTAGACTTGTGTTGTATTTAATTTTATTTGTTCGATATCTTATCGTGCTGTAGTCATGTGATTGAGTATATGTTCATATTATTTTTGTGTCATCCGTGCCTCCTTATGGAGATTAGATGCTTGTGTGAGATTGGCTAGATAGTATCATGACCTTGACAGCGTTCTACCGCCGATGCTGCGGCGTAGGCTGGACGTACCCGTGTACTCGTGCCCCAATTCCGGGTGCGGGTCGTGACACATTTTTAGTGGTGGCCCATGTTGGTCAGACTTCGCAAGTTGTGCGATGTCGTGGTAGTGTGGCATCTTTGTTACATTACTGTGTGCCTGCGATAGAATCTAGGACATAGGATACTAGGATGAGAGCGAATACTCAATCATAATTCCTTGAGAGATTCCGGGGATGACTCCTAAGAATCTTATTATAATTTCCAATTTAAAACATTTCCCTTATTTTCGTCCGTTCTTACTTGTTGATATTGAATTTGATTATTGTTGATCAGTTATTAAATTAGGATCTTGGTTTCATCGTAGAGTTTGATTTTATATCAAGATAAATTTTACGGACTAATTTATGGTATTATCTGATGGCGCATGTCAATGAGGACAGTGAGAAAGATTAACACTAGGGCTATTGGACTACAAGATATGGATTTAAATTATAATTTGAAGCTTGAAAATGAATTGCAATTTTTAAAAATTTTGAGAAGTTGAGATATTGTTATTAAATTTTTGAGGATTCCGATTCAATTCAATGAACATAGACAAAGATGTGAGGATTTTTGAAAGTGATTAAATTTTTATTTCAGTATTTGAATGTTTGGCTTTAAGGAAAGTATGCATTTACTTTAAATAATTCGAGGAGTTAGTTTTGAGGACTTTAATATGAGGATAAAATTTTATAATGGAAGAGATATATATTAGTATATAAGTAGATGAGGTGCATGTATAAGGATCTGTTGGCTTAAGCATGATTAAGATTGTACTGCAAACTGACTTGAGTGTCCATCTAGGGTTGTACTAGAGGAAGAAGTACTTAGTATGGTGTGTTGCATTTGATATGAACTTAAGTGATAAGAACAACTAGTATCAACTATTGCAGTAGGTAAGAAAGCTAGCAGTGAGTGTGCTTGTAGTAGAACTATGGTACCTAAAGGGATAGAGGTATCAAACCTTGGATGCATCTTTGACCTTTGCAATCACAACTAGGAATATTATTCCAATCTATTTATCTTGAATGTTGCTTCTTTAGAACTTTACTGTCCTTCCTTGATGATATCGCATTTTTGCCTTAATTGATTCTTTTGGATCTGTCTTCAAGATGTCACCGAAGACACGGTCTATGAGAGTGGGAGCATCAGCCTTAGAGGGGTCTGCCACCTCTCCACCTGATGGACAGACATCCGTAGTTCCTCCTACATCTCCGATGCATGTAGGAGTGTTTGCACTTTTCGGGGATCCTCCTCCCCCACCAGTTCAGAGGATTGCCGCAGCTGTGACGAACAACCTTCCTCCTCCACAGACTCCGCTTTCCGGAGGTTTGCCCATTGATGGGACGCAGATGTTTACCTTGATCCAAGGTATGGTAGATGCCCAGAGAGTGACAGCCGACGCTCAGCGAGTTTAAGCTGAGGCTCAGAGGGTGCAAGCAGAAGCGCACCAGGCACAAACCGAGCTGATGAGAGAAAACATGGAGAATGCTCATCAGGTGACTCTCTAAGCTTTGGAGAGAGTAGTAAAGTACCAGCAGTTTCCTGGCCAGCAGCAGCAGAGATCAGGCACTATAGTAGACTTCAAGAGGATGATGCCTCGAGAGTTCAAAGGCACCGAAGGGATACTCTACGCTGACGACTGGCTAGAGGACATAGAGAGGATCCTGCGATTGGCCCAGATTCCAGAGAGCTTACGGATAGAGGTGGCT
Source organism: Iris macrosiphon (assembly GCA_036927795.1). NCBI lineage: Eukaryota > Viridiplantae > Streptophyta > Magnoliopsida > Asparagales > Iridaceae > Iris > Iris macrosiphon. Next base: position 75,800,825 of record JAYESA010000019.1, on the reverse strand, counting down.
GGCAGTCAGATGTTCGATATCGCACTCACGTGGTATCGCACAGAGCCGAGACTTACTGCACAAGGACTTACTTGGGAGACCTTCAGGGAGCTCTTCAAGGAGAAGTTCTTTCCCGATGTGGCATTGGAAGCCTTGGAAAGTTAGTTTCATGACTTGGTTCAAGGAAACATGTCGGTCGATGAGTACGCTGCAGAATTCTGTAGATTGAGCCATTTTGCATCGTCTATGATTTGGGACCCAGGAGATCGAGCCCGAAAGTTTAGATAGGGACTGACGAGAGAGATTAGGTCACGCACTTCTGGTCATTGTACCACTACCTTTGAGGGTATCTTAATGGATGCCCAGATTGCAGAAGAGGATCTGGATCTCAGGCCAAAGAGGAGTCACAATATTTTTAGAGATACGAATGGTAGTGCAGGACCGGCCAAGCGTCCCCGTATTCAGCATCAACAGCAGTACCAAGTACCAGTTCATATTCAGCCATGGGCATTTTAGCATCCACAGCAGTACCTGGAACTAGTTCATATTCAGCAACATCCATGGGCATATCAGTATCAACAGCAGTACCATGCACCAGTCCGTGTTCAGCAGGATCAGCAGCAGCCTATAAGAGAGACACAACAGACTTGTCATTTCTGTAAGAAGCCAGGTCACCTTTGGGAGAGCTATAGAACGAGGCTAGGACTTTGTTTGCACTGCGGCGCTGTGGGACATCGAGTAAGGGATTGTCTTCTAGCCCCTTATCTTCCCGGCCAGCGCACAGCTCCAAATTATAGAGATCCAGTTAGGCTACCTGTGGAACCGTATATTTCTCAGCACCCACAAAGGGAACCACCCCAGCAGAGCGGGGCATTTGCGATGACGGTCGAGGAGACCGATACTGCAGGTAATGTGTGTTAGCAGGTTCTGTTCTTTCCTTCCTTCTGTTCCTTCCTATTTGATTGATTGACTGATTCCCTAGTACCGTAGTTAGTATGCATGATTTTTTCTTGGTAGAATGTAGTTAGTAGTATACCCTGACAGAGACTGCAATACCATGACAAAAGACACCATAACCGTACATGTTTTTCTCTTAGATTGCATAGTGAATGACTGTAGGTAGAATTTTCTCAGACCATGATTATTGGGGTTGACCATAGTAGATTTATGAAGAGGTTATGACTTGACAAGAAAAATAAGATGATTAAAATTCAGGGATAAATATTGATTTAAATAAAGGGTTAAGAATTTAACATGGCAGAATCGATGATTTATTAATTTTAGAAGGGTATGTTATGATTGAAGTTTATCCTTAAGAACTTGAGAAAATTAATGAGATTATCATTAATTTATTGGACTGCAAGTTATGAATTTTAAAATTTTAAATTATGGATGTTGCATTTGAAGATTCCATAAGTATCACATTATTGCGTATTTTGTGGAAAAAAAGGAAATCAAGGAATAAAATTATTAATGGAATAGTGTCGAATTTAATTTTCGTGATGAGGATATAGATTTTTTTGAATATGCATCGATTGGATTTAAATTGAGGAGTAAAATCATTATGGATTAGTGTTTAAATTCAAACGTTCGGATGACATTTTTAAATATTATGAATATAGTTGATTGAAATTAAATTGAAGGATTGGATTTATGGATTGTGTTTTAAAATGGGATTTCTTAATGTGCATTGAGTGAATTAGAGGATTGGATATTAAATTCCGAGTATTGAATTATTAACTTAAAAGTTCGGAGGAATTTGTGAGAAAAATGGAAATTGATTTTATTTCGAGGATTTTCAAGAATACGATAATTTCAAAATTTTGAAAATCGTGAAATGACAATGTGGATCACTTCCTTATTTTGTGGTAGATGAATTTAAATTTTTGGTGGAAAATATTACTATGAGGATTTAAATTTCGAGGACGAAATTCTTTTAAGGAGGGTAGACTTGTCACTACCACGTTCCGAAAACAGGGGTAATTTTGACTTTTTATGTATTTAATATTTCGTATATTTAATTTAAGTAATTGTATGAGATGTGTACTTAAATATATTATATTATATATACTGTGTTCTTAATGTGGAGCTAGTAGACTTGACCTAGAAGCCTAGTAGATGAACACCTGTCCGAATTATGGGATTATGTGGTTAATTGTTTTATTTAGAATTAATTTATTGGAGGTCGTAATTACCGTAATTATTTAATTATTGCGCATTGCCGTTGCTTCGATATTTGGAGCGCTACCCTAGCTTTTGCCTTCCAACAAATTTCACAACCTTGCCCTAGACATGCCCGCCTTCCATTCTGCCTTTTTGCAACTCGTAATCATGCTCCCTTGTGTTTCATTTTAGTCGCACAATATTCGTCACGGACGATTATTTTATTTCTAAATAAATTCCAACTTTGATCGTTGTGCGTTCCAATCGAAATTGGAGGCAATCTTGACCCATTCTTCGTACAACCCAAATTAGGGTAATATTCTGTTCTGAGTCTTTTTCACTAATGATATTGATGACCCGACCTAATTTTGGCCCCATGTACTCCTAATTAATTTTAGAACACAGCTTGCATTTATTTCTAATTAAATTGAGGATACCATTTTAACTGATTCCGTAAATCCCAATTTAATTCCAATAACCCACTATTTAAGCCCATACCAAACACACAACGCCCCCTCACCCTACAAAATGCCAACCACCGAATCGTCCACCAAATTTTTATCATTTTATGTGTCTGTGCAAATATCCAAATTTAAGGGGGCTAATTTACAAATTTGTATTAGGTGTCAACACCCTATTTGTTCAAACCAATGGAGGAGCCCTAATATTTGACAAAGTCTCTCACCCTCATCCCCACATGAAGAATCCCTCATGACAAATCTAAACCATCCATTCAATGGGTGCATCCTAACCCTTCATTCCCACACACACTACCCTATTTAAAGTCACATCATCCCCTCTTCCCAAGGAAACCCTAATCCCAAAAACCTAGGAACTCCCCCACCTCCTCACAAGCCTCCAACCGTAGGCTTTCTATTTTCTCCATTTCTTCTTCCCTACTTCTTTCTTTTCTTCTCCTTCTTCTTCTTCTTCCCTTCTTCTTCTTCTCCTTCTCTTTTTCTTTTCAATTTGAAGATAGAGGGAAACCATCACCACCACCTCACCCACTGTTCCCCAAGCCCGGCCCCCGGTCTGTGCTTGCGTGGTCCAGCCATCCTCCGGCTGCACTCAAACTACTATTCCGACGAGCGGCCACCCGACCGAGCACCGATCCCGACCGAGCCCCACTGCCCTTCCACCCCGGCTATCCTTGATGCTCCTCCCTACGCCGCATCTTCCTCACCCGGCCACTGTTCCGACGGCCAACCACTGCTGCACTCCACCCGAAGCATCCTCGGCCTCCAGCTCGGCCAGCCCCTGCCTGTAGTCCGGCCCCTCCCTGCGACTCCGGCTCGGCCGACCCGAGCGTCCGGCCACCCTCCATTCAGCTCAGTCACCCGAGTCCCCTCCACGAGCCCTCTTCTTCCCGAGCCCCCTCCACCGGAGCCAACCAGCACCGGCCTCCCACCAGTCCCCTCTTCTTCCATTCAGTCAGGCAACCCCGGTCTAGTCCCCACCGGCTCCAACCCACACAACCTGACCCCGAGCTCCTCCCATCATCCTCAACTCCGGAACGGCCCGACCCCGGCGAAGCCTTCCTCCTCCTAGCTCCTCCTCCGACCTATTACATCACCATCTCCCTGCTGCTCTGCTCCCACAGCCGAGATCCCCTCGACCCAACTCCCCGCTGCAACTTCTCCACCCCACACAGCCTTCTCCGGCCATCCTCCCCGGCCAAGCGACCCAGCCTCACCGTCGAGCCACCCCCTGTGAGCCTCCTTCCCTCCTTCATTCGAGATGTAATAGTATATATACTATGTAGTAATATATATATGTATTCTATGTAAGTATATATATGTATTCATACATCATATATATGTGTATTCATATAAAAATATATGTATATTGGTTATTTTTATATAGTGTATAATTAATAAATATGTGTATGTGTATAAATAGTGTACTTAATTATTGTATATGTATATTTATATATATAATATAACTGGTATACATGTAAATCTGTATATATAGTATATATAATTTAATTGGTATATATGTGTATATATATATATAATTAGTCTATGTATGTATTGGTATAGATACAAACATGTATTTTGGTATATGTATAAACATATATATATATATATATATATATATATATATATATATATATATATATATATATGTATAAATATAACAAAGGTATATTTTTACTAGTACATATATATATATATATATATATATATATATATATATATATATATATATATATATATTCAGTATATGTATATTCTTAAATATAGTTGTTATGAATAAATGTGTTATGTATATTTATAACATATAAATATATATATATTTATATGCATCTATTTAGTGTATATACACATATACGTATTTTGTACAAATTACTGTTAGGCACTTATATATATATATATATATATATATATATATATATATATATATATATATATATATATATATATACGTATTTATTGGTATATACTCTGAGTATAAATGTATATTTATATATGTATCCCTACTAGATGACCCTAGTTGACTAGTGCCATGCCTGGCATAGCCCTGAGGCCAGTGTATTTCTATTATGTGTTAGTGTAGCATCTGATACAATTATTATATTTTTGATATGTCTATAGGACTGTTGGTTCATCCAGGCGATACTCTGGAACAGGACATCTGTATTTACCAGCTAGGGACCCAAGGCAAGTACATTCTCTGATAATTTTCAATTGTTGATAATTTCTATAATTTTAGTATCTAGAAATGTTACATCTGAATCCTTCACACTATGCTAAACGGACTAGTATATAGCTTGGATCTGCAGTCATGAGATGTTACATTGATTATCGTTTTGACATTGTACACTGTAGAAGCATAAAAAATACGCTGGATGGCTATACGTAGCATATATGCAGAGCAGCATAAACAGAGACCTTCAGAGCCATCAAACGTACAACAGAGCTTTCTTCGCCAAACACAGCATAAAATGTAAGCTCAAACGTAAGGCAGTATGTCCAAACCGCTTCAGCGTAAACAGGGAGCTTCATCGACTCCTGGGCGTAAAACCCATCCTCTTGCAACGCAGCATTGAAGTGTACGAGAGATGCTTTGTATTCTTTGAAGTGAACCTGTCAGATCCTGCAATGAACCTGACGTCTGGACTTCTGACAAAGGGATACTGCACGGCTACCCAGACGACGGCTATAATGATGGCACAACACTGCAACCCAGGCTGTCATTTACCGCCGTCTCCTTTGCGTAAACTGCTTTTACATGCACAAAGGGATACGCTGCCTTGTTTTACATAGGCGGACATGAGCTATTTACGCTCTGCAGTAGACAAACCTCCTGACACATCAAAAGCTGCACTCCGTAAGGGGCTCGAGGCACGTCTCTACGTCAAATGTACAGAATGATGACAGTTGTTCGAGGCACGTCTCTACGTCCAATGCACAGAGCGGTGACAGTTTCTCAAGGCACGTCTCTGCGACTGATACGCAGAAGGGCTGCAGACCTTCAAAATATGCTTTCGCATTTAATGCATAGGATGGTGGCAAATCTCGACATTTAATGCAAGAGATTTGATTATATCTTCAAAAGCCGTAATTTCGGCTAAGACGTCCACATCAGCACTCTGGCACGGTACGGAGCGGCTTCTATGCCCACTCGGCCTCTATGACCACTCGGCTTCTACACCCACTCGGCCTCTATGACCACTCGGCCTCTATGACCACTCGGCTTCTACGCCTATTTCGGCTTCTATGCCTACTTGGCTTCTACGCCATGGTGACGGACATTGGCTTCTACGCCCACCTCTTCTACACGAGGGATACCTACCTACGTGGCTTCTACGCCATGATCTTCGTAGCGATTATATGCGTTTTGTCCCTTAGTTGGACCCGCGTCACACGCTCATTCAAAGGATCATCTATACGCAGGCATTGGTTATTTTAACCGTTGTGTAAAAGGGTGTTGTACTTTCCACTCCTCGGTTTCTACACCGACGGAGTGGTCACTGTCACTAAAAATCTATAAATAGAGACCTCTATCAATGAGGAACAAGGTCGGAAAATTGGTCAAGAAACCAATATCAGATCCAAGGTCAAGAGAGAGAGAGAGAGAGAATCCGGAGCTCAGGCAAGGAGCAGGGATCGACGACTTTGGCATCGTACATCCACCCTCTTTTGCAACCTTCGAAGTTGCTTCCTGTCTTCTACGACACTTCTTCATCATCGTGTGGTCCAAGGGCTAAAGTGATCGACTGCAGATCAGACACCTATAGCAATATTTACCCAGATTAAATAAATTGTACTCCTATATCCTCGTATAGGATCAAATTGTACAAGTTTGTTTGTAAACCAAAGAAGGCGGGTTTCGTGTAAACCCCATCTTGAACACATTTTTATTCTTTCGTTTTCCACCACAAACAAGATGGCGACTCTGCTGGGGACGTCTTTCTCTTCTGATGAGGAAGTAATTGCTCAACAAGATACGGTATCTGTAGGAACCGTAAAGAAGATACTGGTCGTCCAATTCGACCAGTCTGCCTACGAAGACATACTTCGAACCGGGGGTAGCTCTAACCCTCTCTCTGTCCAAGACAACAGGAAGCTGCGCAAGGTCTGGATGCCCAAGACATCCTTTACCATTCCTGTGGACTCTCCGATCTCTCCGACCAATGAGGTTGTAGCATTGCTCCCTCTGTGCCCTGCACGTAAAATTCAGTCTCCCGCTACGCGCGGTACAGACGAAACTTCGGGCAAAGCCTCAGCACTAACCCAGAAGTATCCACTACGCTCTACACGTAGAAACCAGTCTCCTGCTACGCACGGTACAGACAAAACTTCGGACAAAGCCTCAGCGCTAACCCAGAAGTATCCACTGCGCTCTACGCGTAGAAACCAGTCTCCCGCTACGCGCGGTACAGACAAAACTTTTGATGATGCCTCAGCGCCAAATTGGAAGTACAAATCATGCTCCGTGCGCAAGACAACATCTGACCTCTACGGGGAACCAGATGAGCGCTGTGATTTCCGCAAGAGGAAGCAAGCGGCTGAGTACTCAACTTCTCGGCCTTTATGTCAGCGAGGGAGCAATATGCCTACTCTCCGAATTACGCGGGAAATCCGATGGCCGATTGAGGACCTCTTCAGCTTTACGCCAGTCTGAGCAGATCTCCAAATTACGCCAGGCAAAGTCCCACGGCGTAAAGCAAGCTCAGATTGCGGAAAGACACCCTCCCCGGGGATTATCCGCCACCCAAATGACCAACCTGTTGTACACAGGTGGCACAGGGAAAACCATAGTGCCCAGTCTCCACATGCCCACTGGTGGGAACAGAAGGAACAAGCCGTCGTCTTCTTCTTCTACTCCTCCTGACTTGCGCAGATATCTAATCCAGAAGCATAAGGAAAGGGGACCTTCCAATATGTCTATTACGCCCCCTGGCGAGCAATGTTGTAATAGTCATAAGATTGTGATTGACTGCTGCTGTTCTAAAGCAAAACGGTCGGTTTTCGACCGGTTGAGCTACTTTCTGTCTTTCCAGGAAGAAGAGCCCACGCATGCATCAGTGAACATGGCTTCGCACATACCTGGAGGAAGCTCAGGCTCAAGACGTCCGTCCTCTAGAACTCCGAGCCAAAGAAGATCCAACATGCTCCTCAGAGACACTGAAGATGGGGTGTTCCAGAACACTCGTTCAAGGTCACAACAACTGACTTCGTACTCCTCTGATTCTGATGCTGGGGGTCGCCATTCCCCCGAATCAAATACTGGGAGTATAGAGTCGACTTCTGCAACAACCTATACGCATCCTTCGACGATGCCTAAGGAAATAGGAGTTTATGCTGTTGAAGATGAACGCGAGGAAGCTTCGCCGTCAGAAAACGCGAAACAACACATAACTATACTGGAGACATCTCTGAAACAAATACAATCCATAATGGAGAACATGCACCAGATGATGCTAACTCAGCACGCAACTGCCATGGCTCAAGCATCGATCCCGCTAACTCAGATACGTGTGGGGGTGGACTTACCACCATCCAACCCGAGACAAGAGCCTCCTCTAGATCAACAATCAGCAGTTCCTCCGCTTCCTCACTCAGAGAATGCATTACCTCCCGTTGGAGTTATGATACAACCAACTCCGTACTACACCGTAGTCCCGCTTTCGAGTGAAAATCTGATGCAGGCAGTACAGGAGTTGAAAGCCTAGTTTGACGCCTTGAAGCACAAAGATCAGCTCAAGAAACTGGAAATCAACCAGCCTTACCCAACTATCTGGGAAGAGGTCCCTTTCCCTCCGAGGTACAAACCTCAGACTATGGCTCTGTTCGAGGGAAAAATATCACCAAGTCAGTACATGAACTATTTTAGTATGATGACGGTGTTGCTACAAGGGAACGACGCCCTCCTCACTCGGGTGTTCAAAGGATGCCTCTCAGGAGTAGCCTATCAGTGGTACCGTAGCTTGGCGGACAACTGCATTACTTTCTTCGAAGACTTTAAAGCTTTATTCTTCATGCGATTCTATGAGGTAGGAATGGACATGTCTATGTCCTCTCTCATCGAAGTCAAGCAAAGAAAAAAGGAGGATGTTTGCACCTTCATCGAACATTTTCGTCAGGCCACCTTACAGATGCCCCCAGGAGTTCCAGACTCTGCGTTAGTAGACATTTGCAGGAAGAACCTCCTTCCCGTAGTCTCGGTATTTACATGACCATATCAGTTCCATGATTGGCCCTCGTTCATCATCTCGGCAGTAGCCACCGAAGACAACAGTCGCAAGGCGCATGACAATGGCATCATGATCTCCGCCTTTGACAGAGGCAAAAGGTCATCTCCCGGCAGCGACCATCCTCGCAGCTCCAAGGAAAAAGAAGCTCTGGCGATCAATACGGCCAGACAAAAGACTGCGGCAACCGCACAAGCGAGACCCGGGACCTCCAGGCCCGTCGAAGTCTACTCTTTCGACGACGACGATATCCCAAGTATATTTGAGTGTCTCGTCAAAAGTGGCAGGATCACCCTTCCGGAGCTAAGACGGCCCCAAGAAGTCGGCAGTACTAACGACCACAAATACTGCATCTTCCACAGATACGTGCACCACCCGACAAAGGCGTGTTACATACTGAAAAGAAAGATCCAGGGGTTAATCGATGCTAAAGCCATCACTCTGCACAACACCGAGAAGACGGTCACGGCCAACATGATCTCTCTGCAGTTTGGCAACCTGCCTTCCCAAGAAGTCTCGAACGGTATTACACCCATTTCCCGGAATACGATGAACATCGTCAATCTCCCTCCGAATAGGGGTCAAAATCATGACCTGGTACCCCTAACCACCCGGCAGGGCAAGATTATGTGGGTTCATCCGGATTTGGTGTCAGAGCTCGAGTAGAAGACTAAAGCTACTAAGGCTACGTCTAGGAAGAGCTCCAAATACAAACCATGCCATATGGTCGCAACTTCTTCGCCATCAGACGAAGATGAGATATTTGCTGTAACCCGTTCAGGGAAAGCCTACCTCAATGACTATGGAGCAAGTCAGGAAGATGTACCGGCGGACGCTTCAGCTGCCAAACCTTCAGGACCAGACCCCGTCGTACCAGATGTCGGTCCTTCAAAATCAACTCCGGCGGACAAGGGAAAGCAAAGAGAAGTGTGCTTTGATAAACCTGTGAAAAATATTCCAAACAAAGGTTTAGAGAAGCCATACAACTTCGATATTCTGGCCCAACTGGCTAATACACCAGCCAGGCTGTCCATCTTCGAGCTACTCAGGCTCTCCCAAGACACTCGTCTAGCCCTGAGTGAAGTACTGATGCAGGCGGAGGCATGCTTGACCCAGCTCAAGTCCCCCGACGAAGAACCGGTGGCATGTCCTCAATGCCACAATGTAATGGAAGTGGTCCCAAATATCACTTTCACTCAAGACGACATGCTGTTAAAACATAACAGGCATGACAGGCCCCTATATTACACCGGGTACGTCGGTTCCATAGAGGTCGATCGGATTCACATAGATCCGGGATCGTCGATCAGCATCATCCCTCACTGTCTGCTCAGACCGCTGAGGATTCCTACCAGCGAATTGGCTTACACCTCCACTACAATCGTGGGTTTTAACGCCGGAAGAAGTAAGCCATTAGGGAAAATTCGCCTGAGGATCCAGATTGGCAACCTCAGATTGGTGGCCACATGTTACGTCATCGATTCAGAGGTGTCCTACAATATTTTGCTAGGAAGACCGTGGATCCACGACCACAACATCGTTCCTTCAACTCTACATCAATGCCTCAAATATGTAGACCCCCAAGGAACAGTACAAACGGAGGTTGTTGACCTAAACCCGTTTAAAAGAGTAGAATCCAACTATTTCGATACCGTGTTGTACTCTCAAGACCACACGGAAGAAGGGTCAGGCGAGGCAGAGAAGGAATCCTACCGGGAGCCAGAAGAACCCTCTGCCGCACTACCGCTGTCAATCAGGGTGAAAGGATGAACCACTCGTCCAAAAGCCATGGAGCCTATGGCTATTCACCTGAACAAGACCAAGTCAGGAAAAGGGAGTGATCCTCTAGTGATCACTTTGAACCAGAAGCCTCCACCCTTGGTCATCAACCTTCGACACGACAGGCAGCCGACCGATGTAAATGCAACCAGGAACGGAGTTCCAGATGATAATAAACATCCTCTTTTCTGGTATATTGACGCTCAAATTACAAATCAGGAATCCACTCCCCGTGACGAGGTAGAACCCATAGCACAAAAATTCTTGGAAGTTATGAACTCCTACCGTCCGTATGTCTGGGAAGTAGCATCATCATCCAACGTCGTCACAACGTATGGACCGCATAAGGATTCTATCTTCATTGTCCCGCCTACCTGCAGCAGCCAGCGATCAATAGTCTTCGGCCGCATGCGCAATCAACAGGCTATCCAGGAAGATCCTTTCAATGACGATACTGGAAAAATACAGGTTCACCGATACAGCCCGCAAGCGTTGAGGATCATGCAAAACATGGGCTACGACTTGGAGCGGAAGCCAGGCCTCAACTACGGAAGAGGCAGACGAACGCCGCTGCGCGGCGGCCCCCGCTATCAGCAAACTCGTTTCGGGTTAGGGTACGTCACCTCCCTTACGACTTCTAAGTCAGACGAGGATATCTTCTTCTCTTCCCAGAATGGCTCATCACCCTCCGACTCACCTGATGCTCTTGAACAAACATTATCATTGAATATGGTAGTGGCAGATCCCTTTGAAGCAGATGAACAGGATCCTGAGCCGTTTGAGAATGACTCTTGGGCCCAACAAATGGATACGCAGTAGGAATTCTGCTTCAAGCAAAGGGAACCTTCCACCAAAGATAAAGTTATCCAGGTTGATGTTGGAGATAAACTTTTGCCAAAGTCGATATTTATCAGTAACAATCTTTTCCCAACTGAAAGGGAAGAAGTTATCCAGCTGATAAAAGAGTATATCGACGTCTTTGCATGGTGTTATGAGGACATGCCAGGCCTTGACCCAAAGGTGGCTACTCATAAACTCAATATATTGACCGATTCAAAGCCTGTGAAGCAGCACCAACGCCAGTTCCGCCCGGATATGATGGACGCCATCGAAGCTGAAGTCAAGAAGTTGATAGCCTGCGGTTTCATCCGGGAAGAACAATATCCCGACTGGGTCGCCAACATTGTCCCAGTCATAAAGAAAAATGGAAAAATACGTATCTGCATCGATTACCGAGATCTGAATGCGGCCTGCCCCAAGGATGAGTTCCCTCTTCCCATCACGGACATCATGATCGACAACAACTGCAGTTTTGAACGCATATCTTTCATGGACGGATTCTCAGGGTACAATCAGATCAAGATGCATCCCGAAGACGAGAAGCACACTGTCTTTCGAACCCCATTGGGGGTATATTGCTATACGGTCATGCCCTTCAGATTGAAGAACGCCGGGGCTGCATACCAACGGGCTATGAGTAACATATTCCATGAGCATTTACGCAAAATAGTAGAATGTTATGCGGACGACATAGCCGTCAAGAGCCACCTCAAAGATGATCACATTCAAGACTTGAGGACGGTATTCGAGTTAATGCGCCAACATCAACTCAAGATGAACTCTACGGAGTCCTTTCTGGGTGTATCTAATGGCAAATTCTTGCGATTTGTCATTACCGCCAAAGGCATCCAAGTGGACCCTGACAAAATCCAGGCCATCGTAGAAATGCGACCGCCCCGTAATCTGAGGGAACTCCGGGGATTTCAAGGCCGTCTGGCTTATATCCGGAGATTCATATCTAACCTCTCAGGAAGATGTCAGCCCTTTTCGTATCTCATGAAGAAAGGTGTATCCTTCATATGGGACAAAACCTGTCAACAAGCGTTCGGAGATATCAAATGCTACCGTACCAGTCCGCCAGTTCTGGTGCATCCCATCATGGGAAGACCATTCTTGCTGTACGTTTGAGCGATGGATCATTCGCTAGGAGCTCTTCTCGCACAGAAGAATGACATGGGTCATGAACAGGCTATCTACTACCTCAGCAGGATGATGGTCGGAGCCCAACACCGGTACAACCCAGTGGAGAAAGAATGCTTGGCTCTGATGTTCACTATCCAGAAGATGCGGCACTATATCACCGGCCAGACTATTCATATCATCTCCAGGATCAACCCTCTTCGAGTACTGATGAGCAAGCCAAGTGCTCTTAATTCCCGACTCACGACTTGGGCGATGCTGTTAACACCATATGACATGGTATACGTCCCACAGAAGTCCATCAAAGGCCAAGCGCTGGCCGACTTTCTAGCTGCTCATCCGATCCCGAAGGCCTCCAAATTATACGAGGACATCCCTGACGAAGTTGCAGAATGTAATTCCGCAATGGAAAGTGACACATGGCAGCTGTTCTTCGACGGCTCCTCCAGGACTGGTCCCAAGGAAAACGTGGTTTCAGGGGTAGGAATCGTCCTGGTCACTCCTGATAAACTCGTCATCTATCGAGCATATTCTCTTAGCGAGCCATGCTCCAACAATGTGACAGAGTACAACGCTCTGCTAATCGGGCTCTAAGTCACCAAAGAGCTGGGGGTCGAGTCCCTGGAAGCTTTCGGTGATTCTCTACTTATAGTCAATCAAGTCAGGGGAATATATGAAGTCCGGAATCCAGACCTCATCCCCTATCACCAAGCAACGGTCGAGATAGCCATGACATTCAAAGGGTTCTTCCTAGAGCATGTACCTCGATCTCAGAATCTGGAAGCTGATGCCCTAGCCAGTCTAGCTGCGGATTTAGCCACTCCTATAAGAAGACAGGATTCGGTAATCCTTCTTAACAGAGATTTATTCTGTGTGAAGAACAACTTTCACATAGAACGCAGCTACGCTGTAAACACAGATCCCCCTAGAAGAGACTAGAGAAGTCCCTTCATAGATTTCGTCGCATACGAAATCTTGCCGGAGGACTCCAAAGAAGCAGTATCCGTCAAAAGACGATCATTACGCTTCTACTTCGATGCATCTTCATAATGCCTATATCGCCGGACCTACGACGGATTGCTATTGAGATATCTCTCTAACGACGAAGCACAACAGATTATCCGGGAAGCTCACAACGGCGTGTGCGGAGCGCATCAACCCGGTCCTAAGCTATAGGATCGTATCAGGAGAATGGGCTATTACTGGCCCACTATGATCGCAGACGCGATCAACTATGCAAGACAATGCAGAGCCTGTCAGGTTCATGCAGACTTCATACATCAACCGTCTGAATATCTACATCCTACGGTTGCATCCTGGCCTTTCGAAGCATGGAGTATGGATATCATTGGTCCTATTCACCCGTCTTCTTTCAGAGGTCACCGGTTCATACTGGCCATCACGGATTACTTCTCCAAATGGGCAGAGGCGATCCCTCTTGCTGAGGTAAAGGCGTCTAATGTAATCAGCTTCATAAAGTATCACGTTATTTATCGCTTTGGGATTCTCCGAAGGATAATCCATGACAATGGGCCTCAGTTCATCAGCCAAGCGTTTTATCGATTTTGCGATAAAAATCAGATACATAATATTGCCTTTACGGTATATTATCCAGCTGCTAATGGTTTGGCGAAAGCTTTCAACAAAACCATTATCAAACTCTTGAAGAAGTTCGTCTCTTCAAACAAAAGAGATTGGAATGAGAAGCTAGGCGAATGCCTCTGGGCATACCGCACAACAGTACGAACACCGACAGGTTGTACCCCATTTTTACAGGTCTACGGGAGCGAAGCAGTTCTTTCCATTGAAATCCAGATCCCGTCACTCAGGATAGCCGTGACTAATGAGCTGACTCAAGAAAAGAATGACCTGTTAAGGCTTCAAGAGCTAGAAGTATTAGACGAGAAATGCCTCCAAGCTCAACAGCGTATCGCGCTCTACCAAGCACGCATTTCCAAAACTTTCAATCATAAAGTAAAGGAAAGAGTGTTCAAAGTCGGCGAGCTAGTTTTAGCCGTAAGAAGGCCGATGATCCTTACTCACAGGAGTAAAGGCAAATTCCAGCCCAAGTGGGAAGGCCCTTATGTGATAGAGACAACGTTCTCAAATGGCACTTACCGGTTAGCCCAGCCAAATAGAGACCTGTTAATGGCTCCTATCAACGGTAAATTCCTAAAAAGGTACTATACATAAACTCCCCTGCTCAAGTGGAATATAGCGAGAATCTCAAATTCTGATAAAACTACTTCCAAAACGAAACTAGTTGGGTCATATTCTATCATGTCCGTATGACCTCTGAATAGATATATCCTACTAAAAGGTTATCAAGAGTCTATCACGTTCATACTACCTCTGATATTACTCTCGCCCAAATCTGTCATTTATATTCCGAAATGATGGGTCCATAAAGTCATAAAAGAGTCGCTTTTATTTATTCCCAAAAAAAAGAGCAGAATTACATTCGGGAAGCAAAAAGAAGAAAGGGTACATCATTGCGGGGGAGCGGTCAGATCGCGAATCAGCTATACCAGTGCAGCTATCCTCTCATCCCTGGAAACTAAGGCATCAGCGCGGGCCCGCTCCAGCCGTGCCTCGGGATTGTTCGTAAAGGACAGTTCGGCCCTTGCCCGAAGAGAGCCAGCATGGGCAGCTTCTGCGCGTTCCAGATCCCGTCGTTCTGCGCTCAGTCGACCAGTCGCTACATCTAGACCTGCCAACGACTGAGAGGCCCACTCCTCTGCCAGAGCGAGTTTTTCCTTCAACTTGCGGGCCCTCGCTACGTTCCCTTCATGCTCGGATTGGCACTTCGTCTGAAGAGCAAGAGCCTCCTCCATGACAGCTTTTCTTTCATCCAGCTCCAGCTTATGCGCTTTGATGGAGTCATCTAGGCTTTCCAGCTATTTAGTAAGCCGCGCAGTCATGAGGTTATATCTGGCCTGGACCTCAGCTTCAAGGCTGCCCCGAGCCAGCTGCAAGTATTCGTTAATTGGTTGCTCCAAACCATTAACCATTGCCTCCAGAGCGTCAGCTACCCCAGAATCGCCGAACTCCTTGACCGCCCCGATCGAAAACTGAGAAGCCATCTTCAGACGCTCGAAGTCTAGATTCTTCGCCAACACCATTGATATCAGTGTTTTCAAACTGGTGTAAAAGAGGCTGGTGTATTGCTCGGTCAGCACGACTAGATCCGATTGGACGCCAGGAGTGGCCGCGATATTGGCAATTCTTCCTCCAGGAATGATTGCAGACGAGGTGGCCACAGCCACCGCCTCAGCGGGTGGTGCGACCGAAGGAGGTGCAACAACGACGGTCGAAGTCATCGGCATACTCGTGAGAGGCGAGGTCACGACAACGGGTTCGTCCTCCTCTTGAGGTGACGAAACCACTCCGGGCGAGCTGGCCCCCGAAGATATTTCCTTCTCAAAGTCGGGCGCCTCCGTATCATCGCCAGGAGCCCGAGCAGAGCCAGAAGGTGCTTCAACGCTATACTCCCTGTGGACGCCGTCCCCTGAGAAGAGGACAAGAAAGTTGATATCAATATAATGGTAATCTTTCTAAGAGGAGACATAAAGATGAAATTTACCCGTAGCCAACGGTATATATGCCGCATCTGCAGCCCACGTAGCTAAATTATGCCTTAATGACGCAATGCGAACTGTCATACCTGGAGAAGGGGGTGGGCCCACCGACACCACTAGGTGCTCTATCGAGCCTTCACCAAGACGCGGTCGAGGTTCGTCAGCTGGAATCTCGCCAGGCGATTTTGTTCCACAACCGGAGGCGGTGGCAGCAACGGCAGACTCAAGCAAGGGTTCTCCGATACCGCCAGCCGAAACTGAGGGTCCCTTTCCGAAAGGCAAGGAACCTCCAATCAAAGAGACATCCCCAATAGGGGAGACAGCAGGTTCCTCTCTAGGAGCCTCGATACCAGAAATCCGGAGAGAACGAGCAACCGTCTTATTCTTCATCTTGCAAGGGGAAGTCTGCTTCGAAGCAGGAGCTCTTCGCTTCCCAGAGACTGCCAAAGCCCCCGCAGGCGGAGGCACTTTACACCTCGGTACCGACACCAGAGGCTCATCCGGAGTGACGGACCCCTCACCCTCGACAGACGAAACTGAGGGGACTTTGACTCTTCCCCCAGACTTGGGAGAAGGCACCCTAAAGCTTCCACGCATGTCAAAATTGCGATGGAAAGTGTTGACGTAGAACTGGGCATACGAATGGAGGATGCGCAGCTCCATGGAGAGTGTGACGACCGGCACGATAAAGATTGCTCCCATGCAACCCATGATAAAATATCGCCATCCTCTGGCTCCATCAATGAGTCTGCCCCTGGACCTGAAGATGGTGACGGCATTGCCCACGTGTAGCTGATCGTACCCAAACTGCCTGGCGAACCGACTGGGCAAGTAGGACTCGAAGAAGCAATGATCTTTGCTTCTGTATACCAAATGGGAGGGTCTGATGCAGACCAACCAATTAAAAGCTTCCGGAGAAAGATTGGTCTTCTCTCCACCTAAATCCTCAAGCCTAATACCCGACTGATTGCGATGTACAGAGGGGACAGTGCAGAGGAGCTTCCAGCAATGATCGAGGCTCAACACCAGTCGACAGTCTAAAACTGTGTTCATGTTCTAGGGAGAGTCCTTGTAGTTCAGCAAGAAACTACCCCCCGAACTACTGCTAGGGCCGGGAGACATCACCCGGGGGTTATGGAGAATTAACCATCCCATCAAGTACAGGTATGGTAACTCTACCCGGGGAAAGCTATCACACCGAGCTTCATCAACGAGCAGTCCATCAGTCCTGGCTCTCAAACCAGCCTGGATACAGCACACCATGGCAGGGAGCAAGCCCAGTCTTTCCCCGAATACTAGACGCACGGCAGGCCACGGGATGTTCCGGTAAATGCGGTCCGCGGACGTGATGCCGGGCACCACTACTCGACGCAGCCATATGGAGAGAAAGCCAGCCAGCCTGGCTTCCTTAGACAGAGGCCAGCGGCAGCGCCTCAAGTAACTATAGGCCTTAGTGCCTTCAGGGTACTTTCCTACCCTGTCATTAAGAATCTGATCTCGAGCTTTAGCATCCTCCATAAGATCCTCGACGACCTGGGCACTGGGCACACCCAAACAATTCACGGGCTCATTCTTGCCCCCTGAAACTTTCTCCGACTTGACGGCCCTGGCCCGGTGGAAGAAGAGGTAGGACATCCACTTAGTGGTGTGAGCCAAATCAGAAGGCTCATCATAAAAAGCAATGTATGCGAAGTAATGGCACATCAGCTCCTGATACACCTCCATAACCCGAGGGTCCGAGTCCTCCAACTCCTGGTTGGTGGGAACATACTCTTCATATGGGGTATCCCCCATCGGCAGTCTCGAGATCACTACCATCTCATGGAGGGCCAACCCCAACTCCCCCAATAGAGTGGCGAAGGTCCCGGTGAGCAAAATGTATCGCTCCATCAGTGCCAGAAACAGGTTAGGGTTGGAAGGCAACCCAACACTCGTCGCACTCACAGCAGCATACAGTCCGATGACCTACACCTCTCTCCGAAGATACTTCAAGGCCCAGTCAACTGGGCAAGCCCATCGGAGGTTTTTTAGGGTGATCCACCCATTGCACCGAGGATTCTCCTTGGGGTATACCCCCCCTCGCCCCATGAAGTCATTGCAGAAAGTCAATAATTGGACCGGCTGGATCACTGAACTGTCTTCACTCGGGATGCTGCCCGGGCACAGTTCCTTGAACAGCATCACAACGTCGGAAGGGCGGCTGACAAACGACCCCTGGTCAGCTCCTTTCAGATGAAAGATCTTCCCCGGCTTGCCATGAAGATCGGGAGTCAGCGTCCACGACATCCTCCTGGAATGTGTCGCATGGGAGAAAGCCGATATGGGATAATCTCTCGGCATCGTTGGCAGATACAAGACCACACTCTCGGCGGAGAAAACCCAGGGTTCTCTCTTGGGCTTCGTCGGGGACTGTTTGTCAATCATGTCCCCAAAAAGAAAAGCCGGCTTGATGTATTGGTCCCCGTCTATGTACGTCAGGGGCTCTCCATTAATCATGTTCAGCAACGTCCGCTCTCCCTGAACCGATATCAAGATCTCCCTTCCTTCAGGATACTGGGGTCCGGAGATAGGAAATATTACGTGGGACAGATCCTCCAGATAGTTTGAGTGCAACATCCCGGCAGCGAAATCTATCACCTCGGCCAGTGGAGACTCATGCAAGTCAACTACAAAAGTGCAAGGAAAACACGTCATTACAAATCTTGCAAAGACCAAGAAACGATCGTCTGTGCTTTACGCGAAGACTGTACAAAATTTGGTCATTTTACGCCGGAAGTCACATCCAGAAGCGTAATTAGCGGTATACAGTCCGTGCTTTACGCCAGACTGCCAAAATTCTAGTTATTACGTCGGAGGTCCCATCCACAAGCGTAAAACTAAAATTTTATAGTATACACCAAGTTTTCGGCAGTCAGAGCTTTTACGCTCAAAACTGCAAAAATATAGAGTTTTACGCTGGCACATTAGAAATATGGACGTAAAAGATAAAAATGTCTCCGTGCGTTATCTTCCTCAAAGAGGCTATCAGCACAGAAGACGACCTAGCACGGTCACGTTCAACGTGTGCGAAGGATTTTTTTTTGTCGTTCTTTGCCATCCCAAAGGCTCTACCTCTGAGGCCGAGTGCGCTACTCGTCGGCGGGATACTTCGCTCAGAAGAGAGTTCACCTTGCTCGACCGAAGACTCTCTCGCTGGGGCAGAAGAACGAGAAGAAGAACCTATAGTCTTTCCCTTAGTGGAGGGGATTTGTTTCGGCACCATTTCTGAAAACTCAGAGCGCTCGGAAGAAGAACGAGGGGAAAGACTTAAAACAGTCGAAGGCACTCTTTCGCAGAAGACAGATGAAAAGTTTTTCTCTCAAAAGCTTGGGATATATATAAAGTTTGGGTCGACTCCTCGAATCCTCGGATGGGCTCCTCGAAACCCCAAACCAAAATCTCATAATTAATATTTGGTTATGATTGGGTACTACGTCAGCCCACTACTCTCGAAAGGCGGACAGTTAGCAAATTCGAAGAGTTTTTTGTGCAAAAACAGGTCAGCGGTTCCTACGCTAAAGAGCTTTCTACGCTCGACAGCAACAGATCTACGGTTTTTACACTCGCAAGCTACAAGTCTATGGTTTTATGCCCGGTTGTCTTTGTGCTCGGTAGCTTTTATGCTCGAGAGGCTACAAACCTACGACTTTACGCTCAGCAGATACCAAATCGATGATCTCACGCTCGGTGGCGTTTAGTGTATGCTCTGAGGCAATGGATCCACGACCTTACGCACGAAAGATTTCTTTTATTCACAGGCTACAAATCTACAGTTCTACGCTAAAGGAGCTTTCTACGCTCGATAGCAATAGATCTACGATTTTTACGATCGTAAGCTACAAGTCTATAGTTTTATACTCGGATGCCTTTGTGCTCGGTAGCTTTTATGATCGAGAGGCTACAAACCTATGACTTTACACTCAGCAGATACCAAATCGATGATCTCACACTCGGTGGCTTTCTACGCTCAATAGGCTATGAACTCAGGATTTTTAGCTCATCTACACTACGGATCTCGGACTTTCCGCATGTCCGAACAGTTCTCGAGGCGGTCGATTACAGGAGTTCACACAGAAGATACTCCTTCTTGACCTCAAAGTATCCCAAGTACCCAAAACATACAGAGTTCAAACATTGATAAATTACTCTTCTCGGGTCAATTGGAGGTTCATCCAGACTCCAGTATGAATATCTCGTCTATCAAGATGGCAACTCAGTTTGACAGCCGTTTCTCGACCCTGTTTCAAGGGATTTTCGAGAAATCATTCTTGAAAACTAAGTCTTAACAAAAATTCTATTCATCAAAAGCAAAGACAACAGTTCAGAGCTCTACACGGTTCCTCAGTCCTAGCAGCAGGACAGTTCTAAATGTTTAAAATGCTCAACAGCGTTCTATGGACTATTTGCTGTGTGCAAAAGACTGGACCTAGCACTCTTTCTATCAGAGTCGGCGTAAAGAATCAGACGTGTCAAAGCTACACATATTCAGACTTCACAGCAACGTGTGGCAAGATGATCATATGAAGAAGCAAGATAATTTTATTAAAAATTAAAGTCATGATTACATATGAGGGAAATCCAATCTAAAAGGGTTTTTTCTTCATTTTTATGATTACATCTGAGGGAAACTCCATCGACAAAAGGGCTTCCTCATCATCGTCCGAAGATCGCCCAGAAGCTATTCTGACAGGTTCTCAATGGGCACAATTCTTCATCCATCTTCTCCAGCAGTCAGTCAGTTTCAGCAAACTGACTAACATGGTAATAATCAACGGTAGGAGAATACAGAGTTAGGGCTTGCATAAATTAAGCAGATCCCATGCTCCATGCGCCGTGACAGATTGAGTTGATATATTCTACCCAACTCAATGCCCGAGGTCAGAGCTAGTTGCCGCTCTCATCACGGAGGTAACAGGAGAAGACACCGCTTGCAAACCGTGTGGTCTAAAATGACCCTTCCCTTCTCCTAGAAGAACAGCCATATAAAGTTGCTGATTATCCTGAGCAAGGGAGGCTAAGATATCCTTCCATGATCTATCGTTGCAGTGGACACTTGCTCGAAGATGCCGTCTTTTTTGGCTTCTTACACGCTGGAAGAACATGATCTTCTTCTTCCTCAGAGCGATCCGACGAACTTCGGCGATCATCTCTGCGTGGTAATGAGAATGTGGGGAGAACGGGTTAACCCCTCCAGCCTTTTTATAGGTGAAAGAGATCATACCGGTCCCCAATAAATCTACCATAAAGTCAGCATCGACCGTTTTAACACTCCATTCAAAAACGTTTCGAGTTACGAGGAGCGGTTCATGCTTAATTCAAAGCGTTCCAAATTCTGAGGAATTCGAAAGCTTTGAAGGGGGTCTTGTAGAAGCATAAAAAATACGCTGGATGGCTATACGCAGCATATATGCAAAGCAGCATAAATAGAGGCCTTCAGAGCCATCAAACGTACAACAGAGCTTTCTCTGCCAAACACAGCATGAAATATAAGCTCAAACGTAAGGCAGTACGTCCAAACCGCTTCAGCGTAAACAGGGTGCTTCATCGACTCCTGGGCGTAAAACCCATCCTCTTGCAATGCATCATTGAAGTGTACGAGAGATGCTTCGTATTCTCCGAAGTGAACCTTTCAGATCCTGTAATGAACCTGACGTCTGGACTTCTGACAAAGGGATACTGCACGGCTACCCAGACGACGGCTATAATAATGGCACAGCACTGCAACCCAGGCTATCATTTACCGCCATCTCCTTTGCGTAAACTACTTTTACATGCACAAAGGGATACGCTGCCTTATTTTACACAGGCGGACATAAGCTATTTACGCTCTGCAGTAGACAAACCGCCTGCCACATCAAAAGCTGCACTCCATACCGGGCTCGAGGCACGTCTCTACGTCAAATGCATAGAACGATGACAGTTGTTCGAGGCACGTCTCTACGTCCAATGCACAGAGCGGTAACAGTTTCTCAAGATACGTCTCTGTGACTGATGTGCAGAAGGGCTGCAGACCTTCAAAACACGCTTCTGCATTTAATGCACAGGATGGTGGCAAATCTCGACATTTAATGCAAGAGATTTGATTATATCTTCAAAAGCCGTAATTCCGACTAAGACGTCCACATCAGCACTCTGGCACGGTACGCAGCGGCTTCTACGCCCACTCGGCCTCTATGACCACTCGGCCTCTATGACCACTCGGCTTCTACGCCTATTTCGGCTTCTATGCCTACTTGGCTTCTACGCCATGGTGACGGACATTGGCTTCTACGCCCACCTCTTCTACACGAGGGATATCTACCTACGTGGCTTCTATGCCGTGATCTTCGTAGCGATTATACGCATTTTGTCCCATAGTTGGACCTGGGTCACACGCTCATTCAAAGGATCATCTATACGCAGGCATTGGTTATTTTAACCGTTGTGTAAAAGGGTGCTGTACTTTCCACTCCTCGGTTTCTACACAAACGAAGTAGTCACTGTCACTAAAACTCTATAAATAGAGACCTCTATCAATGAGGAACAAGGTCAAAAAATTGGTCAAGAAACCAATATCAGATCCAAGTTCAAGAGAGAGAGAGAGAGAGAGAGAAACCGGAGCTCAGGTAAGGAGCAGGGATCGACGACTTTGGCATCGTACATCCACTCTCTTTTGCAACCTTCGAAGCTGCTTCCTGTCTTCTACGGCACTTCTTCATCATCGTGTGGTCCAAGGGCTAAAGTGATCGACTGCAGATCAGACGCCTATAGCAATATTTACCCAGATTAAATAAATTGTACTCCCACATCCTCGTATAGGATTAAATTGTACAAGTTTAATTGTAAACCAAAGAAGGCGGGTTTCGTGTAAACCCCATCTTGAATATATTTTCATTCTTTTGTTTTCCACCACAAACATACACGACATGTATATTAGACATCGTACATGATAGATTGGATATTGCTCGTGTATCATGACGTGTCATGGTTGGATTCACAGTACTAGTTGGGGGCGGGGAAGTAGTTAGTAAGGAATATGATCATACCCTTTATATAAGTATAGAATAATGTAAGTGTTAATCATGCTCTTCACATATGATTAGCCAGGCCATATAGCTCTCGTACATGTTCCCAAGCCGATAACATTTTGAAACTACTATTTCAAACACTTAGAATAGATTATAGTACTCTATTTAGATCATATACTACATCACCCATATATGATCCTGTACCTTGTTCTCTCCATTTCATATATGCACTGACTGTATCACATTGCCTATATTGCCTGTCTCTTTACATTGCCTGTCTCTTTATTTTGCCACTGCATTTATTCACTGTCTTCTCTCAGTATCTAGCATCATCTGTTTATTGCTTTATAGTCCTTATCAATTAAATGGAATTGTTGTTTGAGATTGTACTTTGCTCCTTCCTGACTGGAAACATTTTTCCAGACTATGCCTTAGAGGACCGGTGTTCGACACTTTATGGACCATATGGTGAGTAGCTGCAACTTGGGCTTGGTAGTTTAGTTGTGATTCCGGAAGGTCTAGCCGAAATTACTAGTTTTTCTAGTTAGTTCTTTTAGTAGACTATTTGGTACCGGATTTGTCTCCGGCATACTTGTTGAGACATGGGTATTTGTTGAGTTAGATTATTACATTTAGACTTGTGTTGTATTTAATTTTATTTGTTCGATATCTTATCGTGCTGTAGTCATGTGATTGAGTATGTGTTCGTATTATTTTTGTGTCATCTGTGCCTCCTTATGAAGATTGGATGCTTGTGTGAGATTGGCTAGATAGTATCATGACCTTGACAGCGTTCTACAGCCGATACTGCGGCGTAGGCTGGACGTACCCGCGTACTCGTCCCCTAATTTCGGGTGCGGGTCGTGACACTTGCAATCCTTGAAGTTTCTCCATCTTCTACAGCACTTCTTCATCATTGTGTGGTCCAAGGGACAAAGTGATCGACCGCAGATCAGACTCCTATAGCAATATTTACCCAGATTAAATTTTGTACTTAGCATCCTCGTATAGGATTAATAGTACTTCTTATTTGTAAACCTAAGAAATGGTTTCGTATTAACCTTATTTTATTAATTT
The DNA here is from genome assembly GCA_036927795.1 of Iris macrosiphon. Lineage (NCBI taxonomy): Eukaryota > Viridiplantae > Streptophyta > Magnoliopsida > Asparagales > Iridaceae > Iris > Iris macrosiphon. The sequence continues at coordinate 75,776,526 of JAYESA010000019.1, read as the reverse complement.
TGTTCATTATCAAACAACAGGGATTGGTGTCAGGTACTTATATTATTTCTACCAGAGTTATAGTTATTTATTTATCTACTGATGTAGCCTAGTTTATAGACTCATATTTCTTTTTCAAGTTTATTCGAGTTTGTGTGTTACTGGGCAGCCGACTTTAGCACATGTAGCTCATTCTTATGTATTATGTTTATTGTAGGTTAAGACATAGATATTTATAAATACTTGATTATTTATATAGTGACCATTATAATACAGCTTATACATATTCGAGTCGGACCAGAGTCTGGTCGAATGCGTAGCTGGCATGTTACATATTCCTAGTCCTACGTATTTTGGGACTGGGGCATGACTACTTAGAAGCTTCAGGTTGGGACACACATAATCTCCCATATTTTGTGCACGTAATTCTTATATGTGGCTGAGAATTTATGCCTGAAGAGAAGTCAGGGCATAGGGCCTCAAGATTCCCCATCTTTGAATTTAGTGGAGTCTGGAAGGCTTCTTTTCCACCTTTGCTGGAAGAAGAAGAATGTGCGCGTGCACTTTTCTTTCCCCAGGAGTTGTGTTGGACCTCATGGCCCTGAATGCATTGCCTTGCACTACACTGAGCATACAGAATCTTAGTTGTTTGGCTATGAGCGACCCCCTTGGCATTGTATTGAATTCATATGCCAAGGTGACGTTGGATCGAACCAAACTTACTATTGCAAGAACTTCACAATTTCCTTCCTTTGGCTAGTATACTCGTTCGGCTAAGGACATTGTCCACTGAGTAATCGACTAAAATCAAAGAAGTCCGGTAGTCAACGAGTTGCTTCTCATTGGTAGAATTTATGACTTTGTTTTCCTTGTAATCAATGATGTTACAATAAGAAAAATAGGACTTTGGTAGCCAAGTCCTACGAACTTTCCTCGACTTGGTCACCGATGAGGGGCTTGAGTATACCCCAGAGAGCATTTTTTATAGGTTTGTTAACAAATTCGACGATCAACGTCTTTTACGTTGTGCCAATCAACATATAAGAATATATGGGTATATTATTCTTTCCTTCTGTTAGGAGTCTGCACTTTAAATATCTTATTTGTAAAGCCAAGCTACCTATGCTTCTTTGTTGTGTGTGTGTGGTATTCCAAACGAGTATGAAAAGGGTTGTGTTAACTAGAAGAAAGAAGCTAGGAATGGTCCACTTAGTATGTTGTGGTAATCTCCAAATGAGTCTTGATGATTGGTATTGTGTATACAAGGGGTGCACTGTAATTTGTAAATAAGGAATAGCATGTGAGTATAGAGGATATGGTAGTAGTATATGTTTGTGAGTGGGTTGTGTGAGTTTAAATGAAGAGGGAAAATATAATTCACTTGTGTGTACTAAAACCGTGTGGTACCATATTATAGTGTGCATAGAGGATTCCTATATATGTATATAATTATAGGTATAGTAAATGAAGTGGATCATGTATGGTATGGAATGCTAGAAATGTTATGTTATGTTCATGAGGAATGGAGGAAACTTATCAATGACGAAGGAATGGGTCAGTGTTTGTGATGAAGGGAATTGAATATGGGTGTTAGTATAAAGAGGAGAATCATGATTTGTTATGGAAATAGGTATATGGGCCATGACCCTTATTAAAAGACTAAGTTCTATATAAACTAAATAATTTTGTTCTAAGTAGAATACTAGCTAGCCTAATAATTAATTTATTTTCAAACTTATCTCTAGGTTCCTTGGTCTCCTTGGACTTTAATTTTCGACTAGATTCTCATCTTCAGCTTCCAGATCCAGAAAGTGTACCTTGTCACAATGTTATATATTTCTATTTCAAAATTTAGTGCATGCTTTGCTACTTTTTATTGTTATATTTTATCTAGCTCCGCATCCGAGCAAGACTTTGGGTGCAACCAACAGTGTGCTTTGATTAGTTACTTTTGCAACCTAGTCATTTAGGAGTCTTTTCTTACTGCACTATAGACACTACTAGAATAAAATATATTAGCGACGTCCAAAAATGTCACTAATATATAAACTGACATCGCTAAAATAATTTGGCAACGTAATTAGCGATATTTTTACCTCATCGCATATTACATTGTAGCTGACAATAAAAATGTCGCTAGTCGTTGTTGTAGAGACGTATATTTGCGACGAGAAGACGTCACAGAATATACGATGGTTAGTGACGTGTCGTCGTTAAATTGGCGACGTAAGTTTGGTCGTAACACATCGCTATATTAGCGACATTATGAGCGACGTTTTGCTACAAAAATATTGACATGACAAGTTTTACCATGTTATCAAGTTAGTGACGTGTAACGACGTACTAACGACGTCCATGGTACCAGGTAGCGACGTTCCAATACTTTTTAGCGACGTAACAGTAAGTCGGTGAACGTCGCAAAATATCTCTAAATTAAAGAAAAGACTACAGTTTTTAAAATATTTTCTAACAAAACTCTACTTGTAGTTATAAAATCATATTTTATATAAATAGACCCAGAGCAACCCTCCATGGAACACTCAACACCGAAATTTTTTGGTGTATAGTTAATATGAATAATAAACTATACTCACATAGAAAGAAATCTACAAAGTTACATTACACTAAATATGTCCCATGAAGTAGATAAATAAATTTAAAATAAGTGTCACATGTGTCTCAGAATGTAATAAAAAGTATGAAATAAATAAATCAAAAACCCAAGAATAGGCCAATACACACAAACACACTAAAACATGTCCAAACAAGGACTTTTACTAATTAAGAGGAGCACCGTCGTGCATCTGGGAGAGAAGGAACTCATACTTCTCCTGTGAAAGCGTCATCAATGCTGATGGAGGAGGTAGTGATGGAGGCAATTTCGATGTCGGTGGACCAAGAAGGTGTATCTGCTCCAATGGTAGCAGTCGAGTACTGTATGAATCCATGGAAGATACTACCCTCGAAGTATTCTCTGCCACCGACCGGCTCAACAAATCCTCCACCGCATGGAACCTCGCAAGTGAGTCACTCATGGCCATATGTGATCCCCTACCTCCGTCTGTCTGCGCTCCGTAGACGCGGCCAGAGTTGCCAAGCTGTACTATGTCGTCTGGACCATAGTCTTGAGCCCCATAAGGCTATGCTTGAGTGAATCAAAACATGCGGTGATCGTCGCATCATCTTTCTGTGGTGCAGATGGTGGCTACTCCATAATCTTCCGTAGCGACTTATCACGCAGATCACAAATCTGACGGTCAACGCACTCCTGGGCTCTTGCCGATGCTTGCAAAGGCTGCAAAAAATATGTACTGACAGAGGGGGCCCTGGATGACTACGTCACAACACAGGCGGCGTAGGATCCTGTACCGTAGTATATACCCCTCTGAAGACCACCAATGACGGTCATCTAGAACTCGTCCGCCGTCAAAGGTGTAGAGGGCTGTGAAGAAGTACTAGCCCCTCCATCTGCATGTGCACTAGCAGTCGCCCTCTAACGTAGTTTAAGATACTAGTCCAAAAAAAATGGTTGCTAAGGTCTAAGTTACTTATTAGTAACTATATTGATATCTATTTGCATATTTTTTAAATTACATTAAAACTAACACAGGGTAGCAAAACGTACATAGGTCTGTCCCGTCCCACAAAAACCCTATTCTCGTCTTGCTCGGAGGCGTGCATGAAGGATCGCTCTGATCATGCACAGATGGAGTCAGCTTGACCTCCTCTATCTGCTCCTCTGTCTCCATGGTGCCGTCAGCAGGAGGAAGGCTAGACGGGAGATTAGTCTTAGGCATAGAACTGCTGGTCCCACGAGTACTGCTATATACCATCGACGGAGTCGAAGATGTGACTGGTCGGTACACTGGAGTACTCCATGACGAAGATCCGGAACCAGTAGCCGGTATAGGAGGAGCACTCCATCTAGAGGATCTACCTCCATATGATCCTCTTTGTCCTATTATACCTGATAATAACATATGATGATAAAATAAATACACAGACTTATAATAGTTCATAAAAATAGATAAACCTGGAGCAACCCTCCGTTGAATTTTCTGGGTACCAAATATCACAAAAGTATATGAAATATCACAGTCACACAATAAACATAAAATAAAAATATCCATACAGTTAAGATAGATGAAAACTGTCATGACCCGCACCCGGTGTAGTGGCACGAGTACGTGGGTACGTCCAGCCTACGCCGCAGCATCGACGGTAGAATACTGTCTTGGTCTATTATACTATCTAATATCTCACATAATGTATATAAAATACTGTCATGCTAACTCAATTCCAAATGATACTTAATCACATATAAAACTAAAGAAAGATATAAGCACGATATGGAATAGAAAGAATAGAAATGCAAGTCTTAATACATCATAGGTCCAACTCAACATCTAAACACAACTCAAGATCTCAAAATAATAATACAATCCACAATCTAAATAGAAAAAACTACTACAAGGTAGGAAAAATCTAAATGGCCTCAGTATCTGGCACTACATCCTCAGGTGACACTCCATCTTTGGTCCGTCAATTAATCGATAATGACAATAAACAGAAATAGAGAATATAATACAAGACGAGAAACAATGAATAATATCAACTATGTTAGAAGAAATAGGTAAACAAGAACAATATGGTATACATTGATCACGATGAAATAGAACAAGACAATAAAATGAGACAATAAACTAGAATATGGTGAAGAACTGTAACTATGCTAAGTGATTAAAATACTAGTTAGATATGTGATCCGCTTGGGTGAACATTGTCTAATTAATATTGGAAAAATATTGCCTAAGTTAAACATTGAACATTGTCTAGGATTTGATCACATATCTAGCTAACACTTCCCCTTTCCTCCGACTAGCACAATGGATCCAATCATGACACGTTACGATGTAAGATACTCAAGACGTTATAAACAATAAGCCTTGAACATTCAACATTCAATATTGAACATTAAACATTGAACATTGAACATTGAACATTGTCTAAGTTAAACATTGAGAATACGAGGAACAATGAAACAATATATATCATATCCCATGACTAATCCATGTGTATACTAGTCCGTGTACCAATGTGTCAAGTGTCATGTAAAATATTTCTAAATACTTGCATTATAGTAATTATCAAATAATATAAACTATCAAAGAATGTACTCGCCTGTGGTGTCAACATGTCTTCCAACTGAGGTCACACAGACCTATATGTGGAATATTACATTAATATAAGGTGTTGGAATAAATTTAAGTTAAACTAGTCAACATCTAGGTCACAAAGCTATTTCTAAGTCAAACTAACTATTTCTAGGTTGTATGAGTCTAAATCTAGGATACTAGGTCCACACACTATGATACTAAGTCACACTAACTATGCTAAGCTACTAGGAAACACACAAAATATCGTATCTTAAGATACGCAAGTTTTAAATATGAAAATAGTAGTTTATATATATTTATAAGTCAATACATATAATACTTAACTAATCAACAAAATTATGATACCTTGGCCTTGAACCAATGCGTATCACACTACAACACTCCAATCTCGATGCTCAAACCAATAACTTGAGTATCGACCCACTACCTTGATATTACCTTGGTATCCCAAGGTAATTCAAAACATATTGAGTATAGCTAATATATATATATATATATATAACCCTCAATACTAACTATAGAATATAACTAAACAACTAACATATATTATGTATCAATATAATACCTACTAACTACTAACAGATATAAAAAATAGTATACATATCCATCTAACTTAATCAATAACTTATATACATAGGTATATATACATAGCTAATTATATACTAAACATTCTAACTAACTACCTATTTATACTAACTAATACCTCAACTAAACTACTGACTAATATTACCTAACAATACACATAGGTACTAAATACAATTCAATACCACATACCTACATATATACATATAGCTAACAATATACTAACAAGTATATCACTAATTATTAAGATATACTAACTATTAACTTTCTTAATACGAAACTAAACTGAAAAACCACTATCTAATTGATAACTACTAAACCCCTTAGTTAACTGATACACTTAACTACTAATCCGACTATTTACTAACAAGTATACTAAACTAAACACTAATATACTAACCTCACTGATACACCGCTGACACTATCCCTTAACTGAACCGAACTTAAAACGACTAACCATCTCACTAACTAAAACCTGTTTGATACTGATATGCATCTTCTAGCTGAACTGCAGTAGTGCCTGTGCTGATACTGCACAGTTGGTACCTTGTTCTTCCTGTGCAGTACCTGTTAGCTGAAACCTCAGTTGAACTCCATGCTTATTTATTGCTCGAGACTGCAGTGGTCGAGCCCTCTGCAGTGAAGAATTGGCACTGTGAATGCTGATACCCTCTTGCAGTGTTGCTAAACTGCAGTTGCCCTTTACCTTTGTTATATAGAAGTTGCTCCTTGTTGTGACTGTGCAGTTGCACATTTTCCCTTGTTGTGCAATACTGCCTCGAGATGAAAGCCTGTAGGGACTGATACGCATGGCTCACTACCGGTTGCTGCAGAATCTTGTGCACACTGATGGCTGCTACTTGTTGTATATGCCACTGTCTTGGCTCGAGCAGATGTACATTGCTTGCAGGTTGCTGCATGGGGAGGTTGTGCACTGCCTAGATAAAATATTGTATTGCAGTTGAAGCTTCCTACACTGCTCTCTTTCTGCTGCAGAACTAAAACCCAGGGCACTAATGCACTGATCCATGCATGAGCTCCCCTTAACTAAATTCCTCACTCCATGTTGCTTTATGAAACTGAGCAGTAACTGCTATGTATTGAAGTACAGGGGAGGCTGCACACTGTCTGCAGTGACTTGCTACATCAGCTGTGCAGTTGGAGACTGCAACTGCTCTTGCCTAATGAAGTTGCTGCTGCTCAAGTGTGCATGAGCTCTGCACTTACCTTCTGAGACTGCGGCTAGTACTCGAGATTTACCTTGCTGTTAATGCAGTGTACTTCTACTTGTTGTATTCGGTTAGTTGCTACATTACATGCTATTGCTCTCCCTCTATTTTACTGCACACCCGATCTTCTTACTTACTACACAACCATAAACAACTCACCAACACACACACATAGCACACACATATACATGTATATATACACCTCTATATATTAATCTATATATGTATTAATCCCCTCACTTATGCATATATATATATATATATAATCTCATATATACATATATATATATAACCATATACACTTACATAATACATAAATACCAATATATATATAAATCTCTATACATATATACACTCTCTTAACTATACATAATTAGACACAACTCCATATATATATATATAAACAACACACATAAACACATATAGCCTAACATCACATACATATATACGTATATATTCAACATACATATCTATAGAAATATACATCTACCTATGTACATAAACTCATATGCATATATAAACAAATAGTTATATATATACTCAAATATATATATATATATAAATATATATATATATATATATATATATAATATATATATATATATCCTACATACATATATACTCAAGCACACGTAGAAATAAGGGCAAATGAACAAACACGTGGAGTACACCACATAGGTATCACACTCATTCTAGGATACGCTTGCGAAACGGCTCTACCACACAACCAAACGCATCCCGAAGGACACCAAGTCTAGAATACTAATTATGTACTATACGAACAATAATAATATCAACTACGTGTCTGTGTCAAAAAATGATGTGCACAAATCCCCGTATCGGAGGAAAACCCCAAAAAACAACCCGTATCGTCAAATTTATGAGATATGACCTACACGTAACTAATTATGGATACGACACTAGTCACAAACAATCATTCATATGTCATATTGATCTATTTGACCAATTGAAAAATACCATATGTGCCAATCTCGGAATTCTCCAAAATTGACATAAAAACATACATAACTTCCTCCATAGGTCTCCTATGAACCAAAAACTAATTCCTATGGATAGGCTATGCATGTAGGGTGGTTTCTTATGGTTAAATCTCATATTTAGAGTCTACTCGAAGAGAAAAAACTGAAATATACCTATTGGGAGATGAATTTCCAATAAAAATCTTCAAATATACAAATGTAGTTCCTCCTTGTAGATCCTTGTTGTAGTAGCCTCCAATGAAAACTAGAAAAGAAATTTAGGTAGAAATTGGTAGAGATTTGATAGAATTTGGTTGAGGGAAATTCTAGATCTAGATTTGGAATAAAAAATAAAGAGGGAGAGTTTTTACCCCCTTTATATAGGCCTCTCTTGCCCCCTCCCTCAAGCTACTATATAAAATCTAAAATACCCCTTGGGGTCTCTCATGAAGAAATTAATTAAGGAGGGAAGGTTCTAGTCTAATGGTTTAACTAATTAATTCATCCTCCTAAACTATGGGCCTAATTATTGGGCTCAATCTAAACTAACATATAATGTTGGGTCCATGCATCTAACTAAACTAGTTAGGTACACTACACAAGTCCAAAATAATCTATCATCTAACAATAAATAAATAATACAATAAATAAATATTCAACATGCACAATATTTAGTTAATTACCAAATGACTAAAATTCCCTTTGCTAGAAAATATGTAGTGACAACTCTATCCCCCTTAGAAGAATTTTGTCCTCGAAATTAAAACTCTCCCCCCTCTCCCTTGGGCCAGTCACAACCTATCAATACAAATTTACTATGGTCAAACCACCATCAATCACAGTCTGAAATAGTCCTATCATATAACATACAATTCTACCATTCTACTGAAAGATGAACCATACATGGATATAGTCTCTAACTATCATAAATTCCCGTCTCTGCCCTGTTGGGATGTCTCCCTTTACTGGTGCGAATAATCTTCTATGCCACCTGTGGCCTATTCCATAATACACTAAGCATTCACTAATCATCAACCTAGTTATAATATTCTTAATACTGAGGGTTACCAAATATTAGTGATATACTATAATTCTAGGTTATGCACATACTTCACTCACTGGCACTTCCTAGCTAGGATACTATACCGCTAAGATACTACCTCCTTGTTCTGCTTTAGTTCTTGTCATCACCAAAATTTCTCAACCATTTTTTTGCAAGGAACACTTGTATACTTTTTCAATCATGCGTTCTATTAGCACACCCTAGTCCAACTTGAATATCCGCCAATAGGATGCCTACTCAAATCTTGTTACTGTCTACATAAGACACCAGCTCTCATATGTATTTTAGATGACATCCTCATACCAAGTTACTCATGTCTCTCCTCTACTGCCTGGATTACTTGTACTATTACTTCCAAATAATTTTTTATCCTTATTAACTGCTACACTAATCCAATATTATCACACAAGGTACATACCGTCACTAGCAGATTACTCAACTAATCCCTGATATAGAAATACTAGCACTCTTGATATAGTAACACTAGCTTCCTAACAACATATGCCCTCAATGTTCTAGGATACTAGCTTATCATTAGATCACCTCATCACACTCACTAGAACTCATGATTACTTGCACTAGTTATTAACTTCTATAATGCACATGTTTTACTTCACTCTCAAAGGCAGGCACATGGTTCCATATCTCTATTGATGTATATGCATCTCTCCTTAAACCTTTTACAGACGTATATGCTAAATCAGTGATACACTACATATCTTTCATGACCAATCTTAATATTTTTTAACCCATGACACATTATTAAAAAAATTTAATACTCAGGCTTCCACTTTCTGATACTCATGAACTTCCATACTGACACTCATCACCTACTGTGTATTCTGTAAACAATTTCTAGATACTTCTCATACCTATTTCTTCTAATACATCAATGGTCTCAATATCAGGTAATATACCCATCACTAGTCATATACTGGTACACTCTTATCTACTCACATAAATGCTCTACTTCTAAGATAAAGAATGATAGAACAAATCCTATAATAACATGAGTGGATAAATATTGAGATGATATTTTAAGAACCAATTTAAGATATAACCTGATAATCATACACGTCTGTCTGAAATTATGACACTCAGAATCCTCGCCATGACAGTAACCATAGCAGCGATAAACGATAGATTCCATAACTTAGGTATGCACCTCTCTAATTATGTCATCTAGAATCCTCGCAGTACCGACTAGTATAGCTGCGAGAAATTCTAAATTTCATAACTAAGATATGTACATCCGAAGTCAGGTTCCTATGTTTCTGCCACGCCAGCTAATATGGCTGCGATAAACTCTAGGCTCGATAACCAATGAAGATGTTTCATCTTTCTCACTGTCCTCATCAACATATGTTATCAAATGATACCGTAATTTAGTTTATACAATTTATCATGATATAAAATTAAACTCAACAACGACACCAAGAATTAAATTTAACAACCGATCACCAAGAATCAAATTCAATAACAAGTGAGAACGGACGAAAACAAGGAAAAAGATTTGAATTAGAAATTATAATAAGATTCTCAATGGTCGTCCCAGGAATCTCTCAAAAAATTTGTGATTGAGTATCTTCTCTTATCCTAGTGTCATATATCATATATCCTATTGCAGGCTTGTAGTAGTACAACTAAGTTGTCGAACTACCAAGATATCGCACAACTTGCGAAGCTTGACCCGCATGGACCACCACTAAATATGTCACGACCCACACCCGGTATAGGGGCACGAGTACGTGGGTACGTCCTCCTACGCCACAACATCGGCGGTAGGATACTGTCTTAGTCAACTATACTATCTAATATCTCACACAATGTATATAAAATACTGTCATGCCAACTCAATTCTAAATGATACTCAATCACATATAAAACTAAAGGAAGATGTAAGCACGATATGGAATATAAAGAATAGAAATACAAGTTTTAATATATCACAGATCCAACTCAACATCTAAACACAATTCAGGATCTCAAAATAATAATAAAATCCACAATCTAAATAAAAATAACTACTACAAGGTAGAAAAATCTAAATGGCCTCAGTATCAGGCACTACATCCTCAGGTGATACTCCATCTGTTGGTCCATAGTAAGTGGGACACATCCTCTCTAACTATTCATCTAAAAAATATATCCAATCAGGATTGGAGGAAAGTACAACCCAATAACAGTTCTAATTAATTGATAATGAATATAAACAGAAATAGAAAATATAATACAAGACGAGAAATAATGAACAATATCAACTATGGTAGAAGAAATAGGTAAACAAGAGCAATATGGTATACACTGATCATGATAAAATAGAATAATTTAATAGAATGAGATAACGAACTAGAATATGGTAAAGAACAGTAACTATGCTAAGTGATTGAAATACTAGTTAGATATATTATCGGCTTGGGTGACCATTATCTAATTAACGTTGGATAAACATTGTCTAAGTGAAACATTGAACATTGTCTAGGATTTGATGACATATCTAGCTAACACTTCCCCTTTCCCCAGACTAGTACAATGGATCCAACCATGATACGTTACGATGCAAGATACTAAAGTCATTATAAACAATAAACCTTGAACATTAAACATTGAACACTTTCTAAGTTAAATAATGAGAACATGAGGAACAATAAAATAATATATATAATATCCCATGACTGATCCATATGTATACTAGTCCGTGTACCAATGTGTCAAGAGTCTTGTAAAATATTTCTAAATACTTTTATTATAGTAATTATCAAAAAATAGAAACTATCAGAGAATGTACTCACATGTGGTGTCAAACTGTGTCCCAACTGGTGTCACACTGACCTATATGTGGAATATTACATTAATATAAAGTGTTGGAAAAAAATTAAGTTAAACTAGTCAACATCTAGGTCACAAAGCCATTTCTAAGTCAAACCGACTAGTTCTAGGTTGTAAGAGTCTAATTATAGAATACTAGGTCCACACACTATGATACTAAGCCACACTAGCTACGCTAAGCTTCTAGGAAACACACAAAATATGGTATCCTAAGATACACAAGTTTTAAATATGAAAATAGTAGTTTATATATATTTACAAGTCAATACATATAATACTTAACTAATCAAAATTATGATACCCTGGCCTTGCACCAATGCGTATCATACTACCACAGTCCAATCTCGATACTCAAACCCAATACCTTGAGTATCGATCCACTACCTTGATATTACCTTGGTATCCTAAGGAAATTCAAAAACTATTGAGTATAGCTAATATATATATAACCCTCAATACTAACTATAGAATATAACTAAACTACTAACATATATTATGTATCAATATAATACCTACTAATTACTAACAGATATAACAAATAGTATACATATCTATCTAACTTAATCAATAACTTATATACATAGGTATATATACATAGCTAATTATATACTAAACATTCTAACTAACTACCTATTTATACTAACTAATACCTCAACTAAACTACTGACAGATATTACCTAATATTACACATAGGTACTAACTACAATTCAATACCACATACCTACATATATACATATAGCTAACTATATACTAACAAGTATATCACTAATTATTTAGCTACACTAACTATTGAATATCTTAATACTAAACTAAACTGAAAACCAGTATCTAACTGATAACTACTAAACCCCTTAGTTAACTGATACACTTAACTACTAATCTAACTATTTACTAACAAGTATACTAGACTAAACACTAATATACTAACCTCACTGATACACTGCTGACACTACCCCTTAACTAACTAAACCCAACTTAAAACAACTAACCATCTCACTGATTGAAACCTATCTAATACTGATGTGCATCTTCTAGCTGAACTGTAGTGGTGCTTATGATGATACTGCATAGTTGGTACCTTGTTCTTCCTGTGCAGTACCTATTGGCTGAAACCTCAGCTGAACTCCCTGCTTATTTGATGCTCGAGACTGCAGTAGTCGAGCCCTCTGCAGTGAAGAATTGCCATCGCGAATGCTGATACCCTGTTGCTGTGTTGCTAAACAGTAGTTGCCCTTTACCTTTGCTATAGAGAAGTTGCTCCATGCTGTGACTGTGCAGTTTCATATTTTCCCTTATTGTGCAGTACTGCCACGAGCTGAATGCCTGCAGGGACTGATACTGCATGACTCATTGTCGGTTGCTGCAGAATCCTGTGTACATTGATAGCTGCTACTTGCTGTGTATGCCACTGTCTTGGCTCGAGCTGATGCACATTGCTTATAGTTTGCTGCACGGAGAGGTTGCATACTGCCTTGATAAAATACTATACTGCAGTTGAAGCTTCCTCCACTACTCTCTTCCTGCAGCAGAACTAAAGCCTAGTGCACTGATGCACAAATCCATGCCCGAGCTCACCTTAACTAACTGCCTCACTGCCTGTTGCTCTATAAAAATGAGCAGTAACTACTATGTATTAAAGAACAGGGGAGGCTGCACACTATCTGCAGTGACTTGCTGTATCAGATGTGCAGTTGGAGACTGCAACTGCTCTTGCCTAATGAAGTTGCTGCTTCCCAAGTATGCATGAGCTCTGCACTTACCTTCTGAGACTACTGCTAGTACTCGAGATGCACCTTGCTGTTGTTGTTAATGTAGTTTACCGCTACTTGTTGTGCTCGGCTAGTTGTTGCATTACATGCTATTGCTCTCCCTCTGTTTTACTGCACACCCGATCTCTTCACTCACTACACATCCAAAAACAACTCACCAACACACACACATAGCACAAACATATACATGTATATATAGACCTCTATATATTAATCTATATATGTATCAATCCCCTCACCTATATATATATATATATATATATATATATATATATATATATATATACAATCTCATATATACATATATATATATATATATATATATATATATATATATATATATGTATATATGAGATTGTATATATATATATATATATATATATATATATATATATATATATATATATATATATATATATATATATATATAACCATATACACTTACATAATACATAGATACCAATATATATATATATATATATATATATATATATATATATATATATATATATATATATATATACACTCTCTCAACTATACATAATTAGACACAACTCCATATATATATATATATATATATATATATATATATATATATATATATATATATATATATATAACACATAAATAAATATAGCCTAATATCACATAAATATATACGTATAAATTCAACATACATATATATAGATATATACATCTACCTATATATATAAACTCATATGCATATATAAACACATAGTTATATATATACTAAATACATATATATATCATATAATATATCCTATATACATATATACTCAAGCACACATAGAAATAAGGGCAAATGAACAAACAAATGGAGTGCACCGCACCGGTATCACACTCATTCTATGATACGCTTGCGATACGACTCCACCACACAACCAAACGCATCTCGAATGACACGAGCAAGTCTAGAATACTAATTAAGCATTATACGAACAATAATAATATCAACTACGTGTCCGTATCAAGAAATAATGTGCACAAATTCCCGTATCGGAGATAAAATCTCCAAAAATAACCCGTATCATCAAATTGACGAGATACGGCCTATACGTACCCAATTGTGGATACAACACTAGTCACAAACAATCATTCACATGTCATATTGATCTATTTGATCAATTGACAAATACCCCATCTGCCAATCTCGGAATTCCCCTAAAATTGACACAAAAATATACATAAATTTCTCCAAAGGTCTCCTATGAACCTAAAACTAATTCATATGGGTAGCCTATGCATGTGGGATCGATTCTCATGGTTAAATCTTAGATTTAGAGTCTACTAGGAGAGAAAAAACTAAAATATACCGATTGGGAGATAGATTTCCAATAAAAATCCCCAAATATAGAAATATAGTTCCTTCTTATAGATCCTTGCTTCCTCCTTGTAGATCCTTGTTGTAGTAACCTCCAATGAAAAATAAAAAAGTAATTTGGGTAAAAATTGGTAGGGATTTGGTAGAATTTGGTTGAGAGAAATTCTAGATCTAGCTTTGGAATAAAAAATAAAGAGAGAGAAAGTTTTTACCCCTTTATATAGGCCTCTCTTGCCCCCTCCCTCAAGTTACTATGTAAAATCTAAAATACCCCTTAGGGCCTCTCATGAAAAAATTAATTAAGGAGGGAAGGTTCTTGTCTAATGGTTTCACTAATAAATTCATCCTCATAAACCATGGGCCTAATTATTAGGCTCAATCTAAACTAACATATAATGTTGGGTCCATGCATCTAACTAAACTAGTTAGATCCACTACACAAATCCAAAATAATCTAACATCTAACAATAAATAAATAATTATTCAACATGCACAATATTTAATTAATTTCTAAATGTCTAAAATACCCTTTCCTAGAAAATGTGGTAGTGACAGAAATAAAGAATATAATTAATAACAAATATAATTATATGTATCTATACAGTTAAAATAGATGTTACATTCCAAATTAAAAATATAGCATATGGCTAGAGTTCTAAATGGATTTTATTTTATTTTTAATCCACTTCTAAAAATTTATCTTCTTTGTTTTTCTCGTCCTCCTCTTCATCTTCCTCCTTATCTTTATTTTTATCTACTTTGCCTTCCTCTTCGAATAATTCTACCTCTTTCACACGATTAGACGTAAAATACGAAACTTTCGTTGAGTCCATATCTAGAATATTTGTAATAATAGGTAGTTCATCCTCCTGATAAGCTATTTTATTAACGTCAAAGGTATTTTTAGCTTTCGTCTTATATACTGCCCACCAGTTCGACCTCGTTATTTTTCGTTTAGGATAAGTTGTGAAGTACATGAGATAAGCCTAACTTAATAGGACCATGCTTCTCCATTTTCCAACATTGATCTTAGATTGGATCAAACCAATCATACCTGAATAATATGATCTTAGAAGGCTCTATTCTATAATTATATGTCAACTCCACAATCTTTCGTTAGATGTCATATAAATTATTGTCTGGATCGAAATCTTTGTAGCTCGAAGATCTAATACACAAACAACTATTTTTCATAGAATCGAGATCCAAGAAGCTGTCTCTTATCGGGGTTTTTGTTGACTTGAATCTAAATCCATTCACACAGTAGCTTGGCCAGATTTTAACGACATAAATTGATCCCTTGGTTAGAGTTCTAATAGACTCATTCTCGAGTGTTGTGTGGGGACGATCGACCTAAATACCAAGAAAATGATATTAAGTTTAACATTATGTTAATTATTGTGCATAGTGCATACACAAAAAGATCCTTACATATGCACTCAACCAAGAAGGAAAATAAAGTCTCATTCCCTGTTCTACTTCTTCATCTGTTATATATGGTCTCATCGACCTCATATTATCATTAAATGTGTTAAAAAACAATAAAATATCGCCCGATTAGTGTAACAATATTAGCGTATAATATTACATTAAGATGACTTAAACATTGATGTATTAATTACTTACCCCTCTAGCTTCTCCACTTCATCCTCATCACAGTTGAGTAATATATACAACTGAGTAGCCCTTAGCTCATCGTCATTCAGATATCTCTTATTCATTTTGTATGAACGCTTACCGAAAGCATTGAATACTTTCAGTATTGCATCATTAGATATCTGATATTCGTCGTTGTGTTCTGGGAACTCTTGTTCTATTAGTAGCAACATGCGGCTTGAAATACATCGAGCAAAAGTTTGTAATATCCTCAAGAACATAGGCTTCACAAATAGAACCCTCGACCCATGCCTTATTTTTCACCTTTCTCTTTAGGTGGTTAAGTTGATGCTCGAACGGGTACATCCACCGATAACCGACAGGCCCACCAATACGTGTCTCATAAGAAAGATGAATTGACAAGTGCTCCATGGAGTCGAAGAATCCAGGAGGGAACACTCTTTCATGCTTGCACAGTATTACCGCAATATCCTTCTCTTGCTTTTCTAGACAATCGACGATCAACTTTGTACAATAAAGATCCCTGAAGAATATACTAAGCTCAATCAATGGATCCCAAACTACCTGTTGTAAGAATTTTTGAAATTCAATGAGAATTAACCTCGCAATGAATACGTGACAGTCGTGTCTCTTCATACCCGTCATTTTGTTCTCCTTCGAGTCAACGCATCTTCTCAGATTCGACACATACCCGTCTGAAAATTTTAGCCCATGAATCCACCGACAAAGTCTCCCTTTATCTTCCTTGTCCAGTGAAAAAATTGCCTTAGGCTTCTTATACTTTCCATTTTCTTCCTCTATCAAATAAAATTCAGGGCATCTGCATATTTTTTCTAAGTCCAACCTAGCCTTGGAATTATCTTTCGTCTTTCCCTTTATGTCCATCACAGTATTAATTATTTTTCAAACACATTCTTCTCAATATGCATGACATCATGGTTATGTCTAATCAGATTGGTGCTCTAATATGGAAGATCCCAGAATATGCTCATCTTTGTCCAGTTATGAGTGTGGCTAAATCCATCACACTTGTACCCCTTAGTAGGCTCTTTGATAGCACTTGATAAATTTTTAACCTATTCCCATATCGTGTCTCCGGGCTACCTTGGAGGTGGATTTGCCTTCTCCATATCGTCGGTACGAAATGCATTCTTGTTCCTTCGGAATGGATGATCTGACGGTAGAAATTATCGATGATAATCGAAGAAGCACGATTTACCTCCGTGTTTTAAATGAAAAGCCTTAGTACGGTTCATATAATATGGACATGAGATATGACCATGAGTGCTCCATTCTGATAACATGTTATAAGCCGAAAAGTCGTTGATGGTCCACATAAGTGCTGCCATCATCTAAAAATTCTAATTTATTGTAACATTGTACATATTGGCACCTACTTCTTGTAACCTCGATATCCTGAAACTCTAGCTTAAATATTATTATTAGGTTAATTTGGGGCTATTGGAATTTTTTCACAATTTTTGGTTAATTAAAACTAGTAACACTAATTTCCTAGGACTTTCAAAATTTTATTTTAGTTTCAAACCTAATTAAAATCATTCTAAAATTTGATTTCAGGTTCTAAATAACTAAATATATTTTCTTGATTTTTCTGGAATTCTTTTGATTAATTTTTGTATTTATTTTGAGTTATTTAGTCAAAAACTACATTAAAAACTGTTTCTGATTATAAACTAAAAGGATTATCCAGTCAGCAGCCGCCGGCACCATGCGTCAGCCGCCGCAGCCAGCAGGATGGGTGTAACCTCCGATTTCCAATTTCCAAAATAATTAAATTTAATTATTTTAAAATATCAAGTTTTATAAAATATTTCTCCTTGAAAATTTTTATTTGAATTTGAACGATGTTTGATTGTAGAAGGTAATTTAAAAATCTTTTATAAAAAAATCATTTTTCATAAATGTCGCTTTCTAATAAAATAAGTAAATAAATAATAATATATATATTTCTAGTTTCAAATATTTGTGGCTTGAACCATAAAAATTATTGTTCTAACTAAATATTTATTTAAAAGACTAGTTGATAAAATAAAATAGATTTTTATTTATTGGGATAGTAAATAAATAAATGTCATACTTTTTAAGATTTTGCAAAATGTATTAAATTAGTAGCTAATTGAAAATTAGCTAGCTTTCCTAAAAATATTTTCTGAAATTATAACCTTTGTTTCTTTAATTTTACAAGTCGCCATTTCCATTAACTAGCCCACACCCTTTCCCACATGAAGAACTTATTCATGTATTGATCTTGGCCATTCATTATTGGGCCAACCCGCAACCCTTTATCCCACACCATCTCTCTCTATTTAAGTCCCTCATCATATCTCCCTAGAAACCCTAGCTAGACTTCACAAATCCCCACAGAGCCACAGCCACCACCATTTTTGTGTGCTCGTGTCCGTGTGTCCAGCATCCGTGTCAGCCGTGATGGCCTCGGGTCCGACCCCGGGTGTCCCACAGTATCCATTCATTTTCTGGGTTCGGTTACAATATTACAATCAGTTTTTTGTGTCCGACACACCCGGACACATCCACCTCCACCAGTACACCCAACCCCGTGTCCGACACACCCGGACACGTCCGTCCCTTTACAGTCCGCCACCCTCGTGTCCAGCCCGGACACGTCTACAGTGCACCCCCATCGTGTCCAGCGGACACGAACCCAGACCCCCTGACACACAGCACCCTAACCCTAACCCTAGATCTAGCCTTGTCGAGCCGAGCCGCGGAGCACCTCCTCGTCGTCAAGCCCGGTGGCTACAGGACCTCCGCCTCCGCCGAGAAGAACCACCGTCGTGCGTCGAGCCGAACAGCCGCCGAGATCTCCTTCCGCTGAGACGAACGTCGGTTTCGACCCGTCGTCGAGATCCCGCCGACCGCCTCGAACAGAGGAACCACCGAGCCCGCCTCCTCGACCGTCGAGCTCGCCTCCTCGAACGCCGCCGAGTCCAGCAGACCGCCGCCGAGTCGACCAGACGCAGCTGTCCCCTCGGTCCAAGCGCTGTCCCCTCGATCCAAGCGCTGCCCCCTCGAAGCCGCCGCTCTCGAGTTCCGCCGTCGCCTCTTTTCCAGCGGCCAAGCTCCGGTCGTCCACTGCCTCGTTGTTGGCCAGCGGGGTTCGATCCGCCCAGATTTGTCGACGTTGAGCCACCGCAGCCGCCTCGAGCTCCACGCCGACCACCGCGCCGACCCCGGCGAACCCCGCGCCGGCGACGGGAAACCTCCCCATCGTGAGCCTCTTCTTCCCCTTTCCCTTCTCTGTTCTTTATAGATAATTAATGTATAGGTAATTAATTTATTTAATTAATTTGTAATTTGTTAAGTTAAGTAAATTATAATTAGTTATTTATTTAATTAGTTGGTTAATTAATAATTAGTTTAATTAATTTATAATTAGTTTAATTAAATCATAAAATTAGTTTAGTTAATGATTTGATTAGTTAATTATTGATAATCAGAAATTAATTAGTATTCAGTTAGTAAATAATTAATTAGTTATTAATTACATATAACAAATTTAATAATTACATATATGTAATTTAATAATTAGTTATTTTATGTGAATAGTTTAGTTATATGAAAATAGTTAATTAATGTATAATTAGTTCAAATTATATATAATTAGTTAGTAATATATATAATATATAATTAGTTATTGGTCTATAATTAGTTTATAATTTCATATAATTAGTTTAGTAATTATATATAATTAGCTTATAAACTATATATAATTCATTTAGTGATATATATATTAGTTTATTGTTTATAAGGTATGAAATTAGTTATTTATTTTTTGTAAATTTAGTTATGTATTATGTATAAGGATTTTTGATTGACATATATATACAAATATGTATTTTGGTATACTAAGTATTAATGTATGTTTCAGTATTTAAATATAAATAAATGTATATTGGTATATATGTATATATAACCGTATTTTGGTATAAATATGTGTACCTATATATATAAACATGTATAAACATATTTTTGGTATATATATATATTATACACATATATATATAAAAACTGTATTGATATATATGTACTTGTAAAACATATTTTGGTATATTACCTGTATATAGTATAGTATTATTTTGGTATGTATGTATATATATATAATATAAGTTAATATGTATTGGGTACATGTATACTAGTCTATAGGTATGAGTGATGTATAATTTTTTTCACATAAATAAAATATATTTCCACTTATGTACATACAGTTATACCTATTCTGTATACTTTGGAATAACTATATATATATATATTAAATTATTTATTGATAATATGATTAATTGGTAAATTACTAGGTGACCCTAGTTGACTAGTGCCATACCTGATAGAGCCCTGAGTTCATATATTTGTGATGTGTTAGTGTAGCACCTGATGCCAATGTTGTATTTGATATATTTTAGGACTGTTGGTTCCTCCAGACGACACTCTGGAACAGGACTTCGGTATTCACCAGCTAAGGACCCAAGGCGAGTACATTCTCTGATTAGTTTCTAATTTATGATATCTCCTATGTTCACTGTATCTAGTGTAAATATCCATGTTCTTGACACATTGGTTACACGGATTGGTATACACGAATCTCGTCATGAGATGTTATTCCTTATTCATGGTGTAGCTTGTACAAGACTTATTTTCCTTGTTATCTTGTGCATGTACAGACACTGATTCCCGGGGAGATTTGCTACCTTCTTAGGGAATCCCGTGCCATAGCGTACCATGATTGGATCTACTATACCAGTCAGGGGTTTGGGGAGTACTTTAGTGTAGATATGTGATCATACCCAACTTTATATGCACCATAGCTCACCCCACATCTCACGTCGGGTGCGGCCTGACCATTTATATGAACCATAGCTGTTACGTGTGATTAGCCTGATCTCTACATGCATCATAGCTAACCAACGGTTAGCCTGACTTTATATGAACCATAGCTAATCACATGTAACCAGCCTGATCAAGTTCCCAAGCCGATCACATGTTAAAGCTAGTACTCACACACTTAATCATAGGTTTCTTGCTCATGGATATATTGTTTTCTTTCCTGCATTTACTTACAGTATTTCCAGTATTTCTCTCATTGTACATTTCTTGTACCTATACATGCATCTGGTATGTTTCCATCTAGAACTGCTACATAGTTTATGTCATTTATATAGAATTGCTATTTAGAGATGTAGTTTGCTCCTTCCTGACTGGAAAATATTTTTTCCAGACTGTGACCTTAGTGGACTTGTTCTGATACTTGGAGATTGGTTGTTCCTGATTACAGGTATGATTGTTTTATCATTAGTCTTGTGTTGTACTCTTTTGTTCTCCAAATTCTTATCGTGCTGTAATTGTGATTGAGTATGTTGTTCATCTTTATAGTGTTATTCGCGTCTCCTTATGGAGTTGGATACTAGTGTGAGATTATTTAGATAGTACTTGACCTAGACAGCGTTCTACCGCCGATGCTGCGGCGTAGGCTGGACGTACCCACGCACTCGTGCCCTAAACCGGGTGCGGGTCGTGACACGTTTTTAGTGGTGGCCCATGCAGGTCAGACTTCGCAAGTTGTGCGATGTCGTGGTGGTGCGACGTTATAGTTGTACTACTACGTGCCTGCTGTAGAATATAGGACATAGGATACTAGGATGAGAGAGGATACTCAATCACAAATTCTTGAAAGATTTCCTGGGATGACCCCATGAGAATCTTATTTTCAATTTAAATCTTTCCTTGTTTCGGTCCGCTCTCGCTTGTTGTTACTGAACTTGATCCTTGTTGAGCAGTTATTAAATTAAATTCTTGGTATCATTGTTGAAGTTTGATTCTTGTTGACCAGTTGTTAACTTTAATTCTTGGTATCGTTGTTGAGTTGATTTCAAATTGAGATGAATTTTTACGGACTAGGATTTATGGTATCATCTGATGACATATATTGATGAGGACAGTGAGGAAGGTAAAACGTCTACTTTGGTTATGGAACCTAGAATTTATCGCAGCCATATTAGCTGTGGTGACGAGAACGTAGGAACCTGACTTGGATGTACATACTATAGTTATGAAGCTTAGAGTCTTTCGCAGCCATACCGGTTGGCGTGGCAAAGATTCTAGACGACATGATTATAGAGTGCATACCTTAGTTACGAAACCTATCGTTTATCGCATCTATGCTTACTGGCGTGGCGAGGATTCTGAGTGTCATGATTTCAGACAGACGTGTATGATTATCAGGCTGTATCCTAAATTGGTTCTTAAAATATCATCTCGAGCCTTATCTATTTCTGTTATTCCAGGACTTTGTTCCATCGCTTCTTTCTTTACTAGCAGTAAAGATACTTTCTGTCCTCAATTCAGTCTTTGAGCTCCTATTCCTTGAGGATTTCTTGTTAAATATGATAATTAGTGGCTTGTAATTTTGTTGTGTCTTAGTATTGACTGTGTTGCTAGTGATTTGTAAGTGTTTCTTAGTTGGGCATGTGAGCAGTAGGCTTTAATCTAGAGTTAGCCCTTAGCATAGTACCTTGTACCAATGATTCTAGGAGTAGTGTCATTAGAGACTGAGAGTTAAGGAGAGTATAGAGTATCAGTGATAGTTCTCAGAGTTAGTATCAGAGCCAACGTACCCGTCCTGGAAAATCATGATTATGCAATTTGATGATCTACGTAAACGATTAAGTATTCGGGAATTGTGTTAAGGATTTATGGAGCAAGATGTCCAATTTGATGATTGATATCGGAAATGTTAAAGGTAAAGAAATGTATATGTATAAAGGGTTTAATGAGATGTCATAAGTAGAGAAATATCAGGATTTGTAATGGAAGTTGTGAAGCGTATCACGGATTAGTTTAATAGGCTTTAAAGGATTGAAGGAAATACATATACAACCATCGAGATGAGGAACCATACACATACCCATGAGAGTAAAGAAACATGAGTGTTATAGAGGATGCAGGTGATCATGAGTCTAATGAGCTTGATGAGATAATCCATTAATGCAGCTAGTGATATAATACCAAGAGTGCTAATGATTCTATATCGAGGATTAGTCAAGGATGACGTTAATAACAGTAAGCACTCTGTGTGTTGATAATTAGATGATATACCAATTGACATAAATTGAAATCATGAAAGAAAACACAGTTGATGATAACTTTGATCATTGGAGGTAATAGTGCAAGTGATTCGGGCAGTACGAATTTAGTACACAGTTCTAGACGATAGAGGTATTGAGTGCACCTTGAGTATCAGAGACCGTGAGCACTAATATGTACATTCAGGAGTTATAAATTAAAAGGTGGAAATGAATTTTAAATTTTCAGAATTTTTAAGGAGTTGAGATTTTATGTTGTTAAAATATGGAGGATTTAAATTTGATTCACTAAACATAGTTAAGGCTACAAAGATTTTAGAAGTGATTAAATTTTATTTCGATGTGAAGTATCTAATTTTGAGGAGGTATATGCATTTTATTTTAAGTTGATCGGGAAGTTAAACCTTGACGATTATTTTGAGGATTAATTTTTGGTAGATAGAAATTTTATATAGTATGAATGTTGCATTGAAGATACTGGAAGCATCGCATCGTTGAGTATTGAGGAAAAAGAAAAGCAGAAAATAAAATCGTAAATGGAATAGTGTCAAATTAAATTCTTGGGATGAGGAGTTAGATTGGAATAAGCATCAATTGAATTTAGTTAGATGATTGATGAGTGTTAAAGTTAAATTTTGGGATGCAAATTTTTAAGTTTTATAAATATGCATTGGTTTGGATTTCAATTAAAAGGGATTGGATAGTAAATTTTGTATTTAGTTATTTACTCAAAATTTGAGGAGATTATGATACGACTGGAATTAAATTAAAATATTGAGGATTTGAGTAGTAAAAATTTTACATTGGGATAATAAATTCAGAGGATGACAAAAAAAAAAAATATGCTAGTTCAAAATTCGGAAACAGTATACATACGGATAAAGAAATATGGAATGAAATGAAGCTCATGGTAAAGAAGATTATAATATAATTGATTATGGGATCATATAATTGAGGGTCGGAAGGTAAGATCATGGTATATTGAGGTTGTGATTTAAATTAAAATCTTGACCATGACAGTAACATTTGAAATCGAAGAAAATAATCGAGGTATAGTTGATGTTAAGATAAACAAACTCAAATTTGATGATAAGGCTTTTGATTCAGAAATTCTAAGATCTAATCTAATAAAGTTTGTGGAATTTGAAACTTTTATAAATATTAGTTAATGATGAATCACAAGATTGAGAAAGGTAAAATGAACAGGAAGGATTATTTTCAGAAGGTAGTAAAGACTACTCTTTTTCCTAGAAATCAAGAAAGGCGATTAGATGTCTCTTGATTACATTCTGAAGGATGTATTTAAGTTTCTTAAATCAAATTGTCGACCGTATCTTTCGAATTAGCTATAACTTTCATGTCTATATCATTCATTATACTGGGTCTTCCTTGGTTTAGTTACTTTGGAAAGGTAACGTGCATTATTCCAATTATCTGTTTTCAGTGATCGTGTCTACTTCCCAAACCTAAACTTTCTAGAGGATTCAAGGCCGAGCCATAATTCCTTCAAGTTATTCCTGTCTTAAACCATATTTTCTTTTCTTCATGTTTTCTTCTGTTTGGTAAATATTCTCCTTATAGAAATATTTTCTTCAATGATATATTCATCATTATGAACAACAATTTTTTTTTTCTTCTATCCTAGTCATCCCTAAAATTTCGAGGACGAAATTTTTCTAAGGTGGATAGACTTGTAACCTCCGATTTCCAATTTCCAAAATAATTAAATTTAATTATTTTAAAATATCAAGTTTTATAAAATATTTCTCCTTGAAAATTTTTATTTGAATTTGAACGATGTTTGATTGTAGAAGGTAATTTAAAAATCTTTTATAAAAAAATAATTTTTCATAAATGTCGCTTTCTTATAAAATAAGTAAATAAATAATAATATATATATTTCTAGTTTCAAATATTTGTGGCTTGAACCATAAAAATTATTGTTCTAACTAAATATTTATTTAAAAGACTAGTTGATAAAATAAAATAGATTTTTATTTATTGGGATAGTAAATAAATAAATGTCATACTTTTTAAGATTTTGCAAAATGTATTAAATTAGTAGCTAATTGAAAATTAGCTAGCTTTCCTAAAAATATTTTCTGAAATTATAACCTTTGTTTCTTTAATTTTACAAGTCGCCATTTTCATTAACTAGCCCACACCCTTTCCCACTTGAAGAACTTATTCATGTATTGATCTTGGCCATTCATTATTGGGCCAACCCGCAACCCTTTATCCCACACCATCTCTCTCTATTTAAGTCCCTCATCACATCTCCCTAGAAACCCTAGCTAGACTTCATAAATCCCCACAGAGCCACAGCCACCACCATTTTTGTGTGCTCGTATCCGTGTGTCCAGCATCCGTGTCAGCCGTGATGGCCTCGGGTCCGACCCCGGGTGTCCCACAGTATCCATTCATTTTCTGGGTTCGGTTACAATATTACAATCAGTTTTTTGTGTCCGACACACCCGGACACATCCACCTCCACCAGTACACCCAACCCCGTGTCCGACACACCCGGACACGTCCGTCCCTTTATAGTCCGCCACCCTCGTGTCCAGCCCGGACACGTCTACAGTGCACCCCCATCGTGTCCAGCGGACACGAACCCAGACCCCCTGACACACAGCACCCTAACCCTAACCCTAGATCTAGCCTTGTCGAGCCGAGCCGCGGAGCACCTCCTCGTCGTCAAGCCCGGTGGCTACAGGACCTCCGCCTCCGTCGAGAAGAACCACCGTCGCGCGTCGAGCCGAACAGCCGCCGAGATCTCCTTCCGCCGAGACGAACGTCGGTTTCGACCCGTCGTCGAGATCCCGCCGACCGCCTCGAACAGAGGAACCACCGAGCCCGCCTCCTCGACCGCCGAGCTCGCCTCCTCGAACGCCGTCGAGTCCAGCAGACCGCCGCCGAGTCGACCAGACGTAGCTGTCCCCTCGGTCCAAGCGCTGTCCCCTCGATCCAAGCGCTGCCCCCTCGAAGCCGCCGCTCTCGAGTTCCGCCGTCGCCTCTTTTCCAGCGGCCAAGCTCCGGTCGTCCACTGCCTCGTTGTTGGCCAGCGGGGTTCGATCCGCCCAGATTTGTCGACGTTGAGCCACCGCAGCCGCCTCGAGCTCCACGCCGACCACCGCGCCGACCCCGGCGAACCCCGCGCCGGCGACGGGAAACCTCCCCATCGTGAGCCTCTTCTTCCCCTTTCCCTTCTCTATTCTTTATAGATAATTAATGTATATGTAATTAATTTATTTAATTAATTTGTAATTTGTTAAGTTAAGTAAATTATAATTAGTTATTTATTTAATTAGTTGGTTAATTAATAATTAGTTTAATTAATTTATAATTAGT
The DNA here is from genome assembly GCA_036927795.1 of Iris macrosiphon. NCBI lineage: Eukaryota > Viridiplantae > Streptophyta > Magnoliopsida > Asparagales > Iridaceae > Iris > Iris macrosiphon. Next base: position 75,749,493 of record JAYESA010000019.1, on the reverse strand, counting down.
TTAATTAAATCATAAAATTAGTTTAGTTAATGATTTGATTAGTTAATTATTGATAATCAGAAATTAATTAGTATTCAGTTAGTAAATAATTAATTAGTTATTAATTACATATAACAAATTTAATAATTACATATATGTAATTTAATAATTAGTTATTTTATGTGAATAGTTTAGTTATATGAAAATAGTTAATTAATGTATAAATAGTTCAAATTATATATAATTAGTTAGTAATATATATAATATATAATTAGTTATTGGTCTATAATTAGTTTATAATTTCATATAATTAGTTTAGTAATTATATATAATTAGCTTATAAACTATATATAATTCATTTAGTGATATATATATTAGTTTATTGTTTATAAGGTATGAAATTAGTTATTTATTATGTGTAAATTTAGTTATGTATTATGTATAAGGATTTTTGATTGACATATATATACAAATATGTATTTTGGTATACTAAGTATTAATGTATGTTTCAGTATTTAAATATAAATAAATGTATATTGGTATATATGTATATATAACCGTATTTTGGTATAAATATGTGTACCTATATATATAAACATATTTTTGGTATATATATATATTATACACATATATATATAAAAACTGTATTGATATATATGTACTTGTAAAACATATTTTGGTATATTACCTGTATATAGTATAGTATTATTTTGGTATGTATGTATATATATATAATATAAGTTAATATGTATTGGGTACATGTATACTAGTCTATAGGTATGAGTGATGTATAATTTTTTTCACATAAATAAAATATATTTCCACTTATGTACATACAGTTATACCTATTCTGTATACTTTGGAATAACTATATATATATGTATTAAATTATTTATTGATAATATGATTAATTGGTAAATTACTAGGTGACCCTAGTTGACTAGTGCCATACCTGATAGAGCCCTGAGTTCATATATTTGTGATGTGTTAGTGTAGCACCTGATGCCAATGTTGTATTTGATATATTTTAGGACTGTTGGTTCCTCCAGACGACACTCTGGAACAGGACTTCGGTATTCACCAACTAAGGACCCAAGGCGAGTACATTCTCTGATTAGTTTCTAATTTATGATATCTCCTATGTTCACTGTATCTAGTGTAAATATCCATGTTCTTGACACATTGGTTACACGGATTGGTATACACGGATCTCGTCATGAGATGTTATTCCTTATTCATGGTGTAGCTTGTACAAGACTTGTTTTCCTTGTTATCTTGTGCATGTACAGACACTGATTCCCGAGGAGATTTGCTACCTTCTTAGGGAATCCCGTGCCATAGCGTACCATGATTGGATCTACTATACCAGTCGGGGGTTTGGGGAGTACTTTAGTGTAGATATGTGATCATACCCAACTTTATATGCACCATAGCTCACCCCACATCTCACGTCGGGTGCGGCCTGACCATTTATATGAACCATAGCTGTTACGTGTGATTAGCCTGATCTCTACATGCATCATAGCTAACCAACGGTTAGCCTGACTTTATATGAACCATAGCTAATCACATGTAACCAGCCTGATCAAGTTCCCAAGTCGATCACATGTTAAAGCTAGTACTCACACACTTAATCATAGGTTTCTTGCTCATGGACATATTGTTTTCTTTCCTGCATTTACTTACAGTATTTCCAGTATTTCTCTCATTGTACATTTCTCGTACCTATACATGCATCTGGTATGTTTCCATCTAGAACTGCTACATAGTTTATGTCATTTATATAGAACTGCTATTTAGAGATGTACTTTGCTCCTTCCTGACTGGAAAATATTTTTTCCAGACTGTGACCTTAGTAGACTTGTTCTGATACTTGGAGATTGGTTGTTCCTGATTACAGGTATGATTGTTTTATCATTAGTCTTGTGTTGTACTCTTTTGTTCTCCAAATTCTTATCGTGCTGTAATTGTGATTGAGTATGTTGTTCATCTTTATAGTGTTATCCGTGTCTCCTTATGGAGTTGGATACTAGTGTGAGATTATTTAGATAGTACTTGACCTAGACAGCGTTCTACCGCCGATGCTGCGGCGTAGGCTGGACGTACCCACGCACTCGTGCCCTAAACCGGGTGCGGGTCGTGACAATGGGGACCTCCGATCTGTGACCCGCTGGCGCGAGTATGGGTGTAGCTCGGGCTTCCGAATCGAGCCGAATCCGAATTTGACTCAGACTCGACGAACCAAGCCGCGCACAATCGAGACCGTTCTATCCCGAGCGGGATTGCTATGATGCTTGACATGTGGCATAGTGAGCCACGGCTTCTCCCCTACTATATATATATATGTCATTATAGTTTAGGTTTTCGTCTTTTCTGTTGAATTAATTTTAGAGAGAGAGAGAGAGAAGGGGTTAGGGGATTGTCATCTCGGGTTCTTCGATCTTCCAAAAGCCATTGCGGATAGCTCCGGACACCAAACATATCCAAGTTTCTTGCGTTAGAACTATATTGAGGTTAGTTTTCTGAATATTTAATTTGTTTCACAAAATTTAGAGTATTATATTTTGAAAATTTTGTAGAGCACAACATGTCCAAAAATAGATGCATCTCGGTATTTTTATGATTTCGGGATAACCAGATATCTGAATCCTGAACAGTTTAAAGTTTCAGAAATTTAATGTCGAGACCAACGACATAAGTTTTTCCCAAAATTTAATTCCAATTATATCTATGCTGTTAATTTTGTAGAACTTCTAGGTTAGTAATCAACCATTGTTGCACAATACGATTTTGTATGTACAATAGTTTCCAAACGAATTTGAATCCGGATGATCCATAAATTCCAACATTTTTATGATACTGAAATTTATAGGAAATCATGTGTAAAAATCAATTTTATATCGATTGAACTTTCGGTCAACAGATTGCCTCGATTTGCATGCCATGAGTCTCGAGTTGATAAAATCTGGTTCTTTGGACAAAATTTTGGAATTTACCTAAAAATTTAGAACAATTTTTTTAATAATATTTAGAGTAATTATTCCAAAAATAAATAAATTAAAATAAATTATCTCTTGACTTGGTAATATATCATACGTAGGATTTGGACTCTGAATTGGGACTTGATCCAACCACAGCTAAGGACCACATGCGAGTACATTTCCGTGATTAATTTCAATGCATGATAGTCTCTATAATGCATTTTTGGTATTAATTATTTGATTCTTAACACTTGTTTCAGAGATCAGTATGATGGATTCTTGTTATGAGATACGTGGCTGTTCTGGATTATTGTTATTTCTTCGTGACTGGTTCAGAATCCATGTTGTACTAGTGGGAAGGAGAAATACTTAGTGGATGTATGAACTACCCTTTCCATCCCATGGTCTTACTGGAATAATAGCATCCATGCATGACACGTGTGGTTTGCCGAATTTTACCCTTGGTCATTTATATGTCAACAAGGTATTTCAAATCACGTAGAGTAGTTTGTTCCTATATGTTCTTTCATACATTACAATTATTTCCTATGTTGCTTGGCGATATTGTACTATATCTTTGCCATGACAAGACTTCAGCATTTAGTTATTCTGGTTGCCTTATTGTGATTTCAGTTTTATTGCTATCATATATTCTTTACTATTTATTGTCTTATAGATTCTACCATATGTTGGAACTATTTTAACTGTGATGTACTCATTCCTTTCCTGACTGGATAACTATATTTTAGGTGACTACAATAAGGATGCGATCCCTACATATTATGGACCGTATACTAGCGACATAACTTAGCCTGATCTTGCTCTTTAGGAGGATCAGGAAGAGTTAGCATCTCAAACCCCGTCTACGATGGAGTATTTTAGTAGTGTAGTAGTTTTGTTTGTTATTTTGGACCGGATTGTTCTCCGGCAATTTTTTTTGAGTATTTTGAATATTGTTCCTTGGATATTCAATCATTTTAGGAGACTTCTTGGACCCGCATCAAGATTATTATTTCTTTATTATCTCTGGTGTATTCATTTAATCTAGTGCATGTGATTGAGTATAGTGCAGATATGTTTATATATATGTTGTGGGATGTAGATTATACTTGTGGCTTATTGTACAATGTTCTACAGCGAACACTTTGGCGTATGCTGGACGTACTCATGACTCATGCCCAAATCCAGGGTGCGGGTCGTGATATATTTTTACGATGGCCTATGCAAGTCAGGTTTTGCACAAGGTTGCAAACTCGTAGTGGTACTCAAGTTAGATGTACGACTGCAAGCCTGCCATAGGATATACATACTAGGAATAGAAAAATACTCAATCACAGTTAGTGATCCATATACTCAACTTGCTAACCCTTATTAATTCCATCCGAGCAATCGGACCCCTTTCATAGTTGATTGTCATTCTTGAATACTACATTATCTTGTGTCATATCATGTTGTTTTCAACCATTCAGAATGACACCCAAGACTAGAGCACATGATTCCAGAGCCAATGGTGCTCTCCACACCACTAACATCGTAGGAGGCCTCATCAGCTAGATCTGGGAGCCTTCCTCCTCCTCCTCAGCCATTATACTAGCTCTTCAGAAGCATGATGGAGGATCAAAAAGCTCAAGTAGAGGCCCAGAGGTAGCAGGCAAAAATGCTGAGGGCAGGAATAGAAAATGCCTAACAGGTTGCCCTAGCTGCCATGGAGAGGGTTTTCCAACAACCATAATAGTAGACCACTCAAACGAAGATGGATAACATCCATGACTTTAAAAAGATGGAGCCACGGACGTTCAAGGGGACAGAGGGAATCCTCTACAATGATGAGTGGCTCGAGGATATCGAGCGGATCATAGGAGTTTCTCGACTTTTCGAGGACCTGAAGATTGAGGCTGTTGGCTTGCAACTTTACGACATTGCTCATACTCGGTTCAAATTTAAGCCTAGGATTGCAGATCCAAACCTAAATTTGGAGCATTTCAATGACCTCTTTAAGGGGAAATTCTTTTATATAGTAGCCAAAGGGGTTCTGGAGAAGCAATTCCAGAACTTGGAGTAGAACGGGAGTATGCTACAAAATTTGGCAGGCTGAGCCGATTCACAGAGTACATGGTGAGGGACCCATATGATAGAGCTAGATAATTCATAGAGGGCTTGAACCAAGAGGTCAAGGTCTATATTTCTTTAGCTCATACAACTTTTGATGACATATTAGCAGAGCCTCAAAGGGCCGAGGTGGATATGGGTCTTCAGACCAAGAGTAACTGGGATGCTATCGACGGTGGTAGTAGTCAGGGGCAGGCAAAGCATCCACAATTTCAGCCAAGGACCTTTCTGCAACACAACATCAACAGTACTGTAGCCCAGTCAAAGCCCCAGCTTAGTAGGTACAACAACAGCCACAGGGACAAGTTCAACAAGCTCCCCTATGCAACTATTATAAAAAACTAGGGCATTCATGGGAGATCTGCCAGAAAAGATTAGGCATGTGCTTATTCTGTGGATCACCTGTGCATCAGATGAGAGAGTATCCTACCGCACCTCTTATGGGGGGCCTCAGCCCAGAGGGGACCAATTGGACCACCAGTAGCCCCGCAGGCAAGAGGAACCCAACTTCCTATGCAACAGCAACAGTTTGCCCAGCACCACAAAGGGGAGTACCTCCACAGGGCAAAGCTTTCTCCATAACCGTAGAGGTGGCTGAACCGACTGGTGATGTGATAGCAGGTTATATTCTTCTCGATTCTATTTTTATTATTGTCTTATTTGATTATTGTGCATCGTATAGCTTCATATTTGTATCATTTGTGCTTAAGTATAGTTTTATAATAGAACCCTTGAGCAGGAGTTGCAAGATTACGACTGGTGGAGGCATTATCCTAGTTAGTGATACTTGCAAGGGATATCGTGTTACCTTGGGAGGCCATGATTTGGATGCTATTTTACTCATAAAGCCACTTTCGAGTTTTGACATTGTCCTCGAAATGGATTGGTTAAGTATACACCATGCTAGCATAGACTATCGTAGAGGACGTGTACTGTTTTGCCCTCCAAGAGAGCCATAATTTGACTTTGTTAGGGCAAGAGTTGAGCAGAGTGATGAAATTATTTGTGGAGCCATGGTAGCAGAGAAGGACTTGCCACACCCTGTTATTGCAGAGTTTCTAAACATATTTCCTGATGAGCTACCAGGATTGCCCCTAGACAGAGATCTTAAATTTTCTACTGACTTAGTGCTTGGGACAGAGACGGTGTCACAACAGGTCTACAGGATCATCAACATTGAGCTGGCCGAACTGAAGAAGCAGGTTGATGAATTGCTAGACAAGGGTTTTATTAGATCAAGTTTCTCGCCTTGGGGAGCCCCAGTCTTATTTGTACCAAAGAAAGATGGGTCGGAGCGAATGTGCATTGATTACAGGGCTTTGAACAACCTCACCATCAAAAATAAATACCCGCTACCAAGGATAGATGATCTTTTCGATAAGTTGAGCGGTGCGAGGGTATTTTTGAATATTTATTTGAGGTTTGGCTATCATTAGTTGAAGGTGAAGAATGAAGATATTCCAAAAACTACATTTCGGACAAGATATGGCCAATATGAGTTTATGGTGATGCCATTTGGGTTGACTAATGCCCCAATAGTCTTCATAAACTTGATGAATAAGGTATTCCACTAGTACTTTGACAAGTTCGCAGTAGTATTCATAGATGATATACTTGTCTATTCGAAGACACCGAAAGAGAACGAGAAGCATTTAAGGATTGTGCTAGAGACCCTTCGGTAGGAGAAGCTCTATGGAAAACTCTCGAAATATGAGTTCTTCCTGGATAAGGTATAGTTCCTTGTACATATGGTGACTGGAGACGGGATATCGGTGGATCCAAAGAAGATTGCTGCTGTAGAGTCTTGGACCACTCCGAGTTCTGTTGCAGAGATCAGAAGCTTCTTAGGATTGGCCGGATATTACAAAAAATTTGTCAAGGATTTTTCTCGGATCGCAGATCCATTGACTAGAATTACTCAGAAGGATGTGCAGTTCATGTGGACCGAAGAATGTCAGGCTTCATTTAATGAGCTAAAGAAGAGGTTGACCACATCGCCTATTTTGACGGTGCCATCGAGGACGGGTGGATTTGTCATTTATAGCGATGCTTCGGTAGAGGGCTTGGGATGTGTTCTAAAGCAGAACAAAAAGGTGGTGGCATATGCTTCTAGAGAGTTGCAACCATATGAGAAAAACTATCTCACTCACGACTTGAAATTAGCAGCGGTGAACTTCGCTTTAAATCTGTGGAGACATTATCTGTACGGAGAGCATATGGAAATATACACTAACCACAAGAGCTTGAAGTATGTCTTTACGTAGAAAGAGATGAATATGAGGTATCATAGGTGGAAAGAACTGATGAAGGATTTTGATATTTTACTACAGTATCATCCAGGAAAGGCTAACGTAGTTGTCGATGCCTTGAGTAGATATCCAATAGCGAAGTACTTGACAACTGATCGTCACTTATTAGCATACTTGGATAGCCTGGGCATCGAGATTATTATTCCAGGAGTGGAGACACAGATGATGGGCATACAGATTCAGTCGGGGTTGAAGGAGAAGATCAGAAAGACACAGTACTGGGATAAGGGTTTCAGAAGCCTCAGAGCTCAGGTGCAGGCAGGATTGATGAAGGACTTCGCTATTGCTGAGGATGGTTCACTAAGGTACAGAACTAGGTTATGTGTGCCTAGTTGGGACCTGCAGGAAGAGATCATATAGGAGGCTCATCATTTCCAGTATTTTATACATCCGGGAGCTAACAAGATGTATAAGGACATGAGGGAACACGTGTGGTGGTATGGGATAAAGCGAGATGTAGCATATTTTGTCTCCAGATATTTAGTGTGCTAGCAAGTCAAAGCCGAGAGGCAGAGACCCGAAGTATTTCGACAACCACTACCGATTCCTGAGTAAAAATGGAAAAATATCACGATGGATTTCATTTTCGGACAACTACGCACTCTAGGAGGGAAGGACGCGATTTGGGTCATTGTTGACAGGCTGACCAAATTAGCCCACTTTTTGCGCTTCAAAATGGGATTATCCAAGGAGAAGCTCGTCGATTTATATGTGAGATAGATAGTCAGGCTGCATGGAGTTCCAATGAGCATCATCTCCGATCGGGATAGCAGATTTATGTCCAACTTTTGGAGGAGTTTGCAGGCTAGCTTGGGTACCCAACTCAAATTTAGCACTGCTTACCACCCTTAGACAGATAGACAGTTATAGAGGACTATTCAAACGCTCAAGGATATGCTTCGAACATGTATACTAGATTTTGGTGGCTCATGGGAGGATCATCTTCACTGGTAGAGTTTGCATACAACAATAGCTATCATGCCAGTATCGAGATGTCTCCTTTCGAGGCTTTATATGGTAGAAGATATAGGACTCCATTATCTTGGGACAACGTTGGCGATAGAGTAATATTGGGACCAGAGATGGTAGTTGATGCTACAGAAAAAGTGAAGCAGATTAGAGAGAGACTTCGTGTGGCTCAGGACAGACAGAAGCAGTGGGCCGATAGCCGCTGGAGACCGTTAGAGTTTGGTGTATAAATTTATTTATTTAAATATCGATTACGTTCTTAGATTATGCGTTAAGTTCCTCACTACTAAATTTTGTCCAATTAGCGACGTCCTTAGCGACGTCAGAGCCAATTCCTAAGAATTTAGCGACTCTATTTTAAAAAGTTGCAAAACGTCATTAGTGGTGACATTTTGCGTCATCCAATGACTATCATTATTATTATAAAATAGACGTTGGTAATAGTCGCTGAACATCGCTAATATTTTAATTACAGTGACGTATTTAGCGATATTATAATAATTATGTCATAATATATTAAAAAATATCAACGTTTAGCGACTCCTACTTTATATGTCGCTAAATTGTTTAATATAGTGTTCTGATTTTTTATTTTCCACGTTCATTTTCATTCGTAAAAATTCGAAACCCCGCGCCTCCTCCGGCTACGTGACCCCCTCGGGTGTTTTTGCCCCCCTCTCTAACGTCATGCTCCCCCCGACTTCCCCTCCGGCTCTTCCCCTCTTTGCTCCAGCCCTCGCTTCGACTCCCCCACTGTGCTCTGGCTGTCTCCCCTCTGTGCTTTGGCTCTCCCCTCTGTGCTCTGGCTCCCCCCCCCCACCGTGCTCCGACTCTCCCTCCGCCTTCGGCTCTCTGATCAATCAGCCCCCTCCTAGGTCAGGTAAACCTAACTATAATTCTCATGACACTGATATGGACACTCACAAACATTTTGATACCGACACACATAAACCATAATTATTCTGACATTGGCACGGACACACTAACACTGACAAGGAGTGTGTGTGTGTGTGTGTGAAGTGACTGGTGCCTTGTAGCCTATTCAAAATGACATTGTCATGGACATATTGACACTAACACTGACACAGACACACTACAATGGGAGGTAAAGGCCTACGGGTGATATGCTTGTGCTACAAATCAGGGTTTGTGAACATAAGAATCATTTATAGAGATTGTTTGCTATTTTTTTTTACACACGAACATATTATTTAATACTTTAAGGCAATCGTACCCTCCCGATATTTGGATTGGGGTTGGATATGATCATGGTAAATTTTTGGATATTTAGGTAATCATAAGTTTCGATTTCTAACTATGATATAGGTTGTTTGATATAAATTTGGGTATGTGTTTTAGTCAAGATATTGTGTTTGGGTATGGGTAGTATCTTGTGTGTTTGTGTCAAGTGTATAAGAGTCCATGTGTTCCTTGTGTGTGTGTGTGAGTGTGTGTCAAGTGTATGAGAGTATCCAAGTGAGAGTTGTGTATGTGTATATGTTTGAATGAGGGATGAGTGAGCTAGTGAGGATTAATAATCTATATAGATAGATACATATATAAGGGTATAGAAATATACAGTTTTTGTTGTAAAATATATACTTACACAGATACGACACACACATACACTAACACAGACATGACACACACACATACACTATCACAGATACGACATACTATCACAGACACACACACAAAGACAGACACGACATACGCACACACTAACACAGACACCGCACGATATATATCCATGTAATTAATCAATTTATCATATTAACAAACATTTTTGTTGTAAAATAGTATTGTATGTTTGTATTTAACTTAATTGATAAATGATAGGTGTGACCATCCTAAATAGGGTTTCTATATATGTATTGAAGAATCAAGTCAGAGATTTTACTTATGCATTAATGTAGTGTACGGAATAAATTCATAGAGAGTGTAAACCCTAACCCTAACCCTATCTCTCTCTCTCTATCTCACAGATACATACACGATATTTGATAGCGGACACGACACATACCCAGACATAGACACAATACAGGATATGACACAGACACATACACTGACACGATATGTCACTAACACGATACAGGACATGACACAGACCCTAACCCTAACCCTATCTCTTTACTAACACGACACAGGACATGACACAGACCCTAACCCAAAGCCGAGACACGATAGAGACCCTAACCCTATCTGAATTAATAAAATGCAGTCTTGGGTATCAAGTGAGGTATTGTGAAGTGCACACTTGTGCACAGGACAGTGAGGGTGGGTGTGTGTGTGTGTGTGTGTGTGTGTGTGTGTGTGGATATCTCAATATTGCGGATACTAACCCTATCCTAATCCTAACTCGGACACACAAACACTAACCTAAACTCGGACATGCGGATACACTAACACGCATACACTCACCCTAACATGTACACGAACATACACATGTTTGTATCATGTCATCTCATGTTATGTATGGTGAAATTGTAGGACACATGGATATAAAAGGTTAGGACACTATATCGAGGATAAGGTTGTAATCATTTTATCGGACATGGATATACGCATACATTTCAAGTGTGGATATCCAGGAGTGTATCAGTGAGTGTCAAATATGTATCCTGGACCAAAAATAATTGACACTGAATATCCATGACTTGACTTTTCAATTAGAAAGTTATGGCCTAAACAAATGTCAAGTGTGGATATCCAGGATACAAAGTTGACACTCACTGATATACTGTAATATGAGTATCCAATATACAGAGTTGAACGAAGAAGTATCAATGCTAGGACTAGGTGTATAAGTCCATGTACTCTATTTCTGAGTTTTCTTATGTGTGTGTAAACGAGTAGGTGTATAACATAATTGGATATTCTTGAGTATCAATGCTAGGACTAGGAGTATCAGTGCATGTACTGTATTTAAACGAAGAAGATAAATTTTCAGAAGAGGAATGAAACTATCAATATAAAATCCATTTAGACTTGTGACATGTACTATAATTTAAACTATTTTCTTAAATGATGTATATTCATCTTTGCATATCAGTAGTGAGTGTCATTTGGATAATATACACTACCAAATATTCATATAAGTATATACTTGAACGATGTCTATTCATCTTTGCAGAAGTATCTAGAAATGGATATGAATTACTATCTACGTCATCGCTCGTGGATGTGGTGTATAGAATAAATTCATAAATGGTGTACAACAGTTCCTGTAGTTCGCCAAGGCATTTTCTCAGTACATGGACGATACCAAAATTAAGTATCCATGTGTGAGATATTGTAACTTAAAATATCATCCAGAAGTGGAAGTTACATATCATTTGTACTCGAAGGGTTTTACGTCGAATTACTATCAGTGGACCGCGCACGGAGAACTTATGTCTTTAGTATCAGAGTCGGAGCCTTATGTGGAGCCGTATATTGATGTCCATGACCATGTTACTTATAAATACGGGTGGATGAACATGGTTTTTGATGTGGTGGGGCCTAGTTTAGATTCAGACAATCATGATACAGCTGAGGAGGCACCGAATATCGATGCTGTAAAGTTCATGGAGTTGTTGGAGAATGCAAGGACTCCATTATATCCTGGTTGTGAGGATCATTCACTGTTGGAGGTGGTTACAAGATTATTGAGCATCAAGTTTGATTTTAACATGTCGCAAGAATGCTACAACCGACTGATGGATTTGATTATAGATATCTTGCCAGATGGTGCTAATTTGCCTAAAAACTTTTACCGATCTAAGAGGATGGTGAGATCGCTCTGGATAGAATACGAGAAAATTGATGCATGTCGCAACGGGTGCATGTTCTACTACAAAGATGGCAAGGATGAAGATGCGTGCAGATTTTGTGGTACTGATCGCTACACGGCCACTAGTAGAGAAAAGTTTATCAGGTACAAGGAAGCCTACGGATTAGATGCACTACTTGCCTTTGACATCGCGGTTGCAGAGGTTGTTTATGGTGAAGGAGACTGCAAAAAATATGAGTTGGCACAGGAGGGAACAGATCGAAAGAGTATTGGATCATCCATCCGATGGAGAAGCATGGAAGCACTTTAATCGAAATTATCCAAATTTTACTTTGAATCCGCATAATGTCATATTGGGGCTCTCCTCTGACGATTTTATCCTATTCGAACTTTCGAGCTTCTAGTATTCGTATTGGCCTGTGATCATCACTCCGTATAATCTATCGCCTTGGATGTGCATGAAGACTTCCTATATGTTCCTAACCATTATTATCCCGGGTTTAAACAATCCGAAGAGGAATATCGATGTGTATTTACAGCCTTTGATAGATGAGTTGAATCAGTTGTGGGAAGTAGGTGCCAACATGTACGATATTTCTAGAAAGCAGAATTTTCATATAAAGGCAACACTTATGTGGACCATCAATGATTTTTTGACCTAGAAAATATTATCGGGATGGAGCACTCATGGTCGTCTCTCATATCCGTATTGCATGGACCGCACTAAGGCTTTCTTACCGTGCTTCTTCGATTGTCATCGACAATTTCGGTCGAATGATCATCCGTACCAGAGGAACATGAATGCTTTTTGTGTGGGCGTTATGGAAAAGGCCAATCCACCGCCAAAGTATCCCGGATACACGATATGAAAAGAGATAAAAGATTTACCAAGTGCTATCGAAGCGCCTGCTAAGGGATACAAGTGTGACGGATTTGGTCGCACCCATAACTGGACGAAGAGGAGTATATTCTGGGATTTGCCATATTAGAGCACCAATCTGATCAGACATAACCTTGATGTTATGCATATCGAGAAGAATGTGTTTAATAACTTAATTAATACTTTAATTGAGGTAAAGAAAGACAAAAGACAATCCGAAGGCAAGGTTGGACTTAGAAGAAATATGTTGATATCCTGTGTTGTATTTGATAGATAAGAGGAATGGAAAGTAAAAGCAGCCTAAGTCAATTTTCTCACTGGAGAAGGAGGATAAAGGCAGACTTTGTAGGTAGATTCATGGTCTAAAATTTTCAGACGGCTACGTGTCAAACTTGAGAACCTCAAGGAGAACAAACTGGCAGGTATGAAGAGCCACGATTGTCACATATTCATGGAGAGGTTAATTTTGATTGTATTTCAGAATTCTTACCGCAGGTCATTTGGGATCCATTGATAGAACTCAGCATATTCTTCAAAGATCTTTGTTCTACAAAGTTAGTCGTCGATCGTCTAAAAAAGAAAAAGAAGGACATTACAGTAACACTATGCAAGCTCTAGAAGGCGTTTTCTCCTGGATTCTTCGACTCCACGGAGAATTTGCACTACTAGAATAAGCGGGATTAGCGACATTTTTTAGCGATGTCAATGAAAAATGTCGCTAATGTAATATAAATTAGCGACTACATGTAAAAATGTCGCTAGACGTCGCTAATTCGCGATATTTAGCGACGTTTAGTGACGTTTATTCAGTTTTTAAAAGATTAGTCGCTATAAGTTCAATTAAGGTCGCTAAATATCGCTAGTATGTTTCATTTAGCGATGTTTAGTGACGTATTTAGCGACGTATATCTTTTAGACATTTAGCGACATTAAAGACATTGCTAACTTAGCGACGTCATTATTGGCGTCGCTAAAATATCGCTAAATTTATTTTATTTAGGGCTGATTCCCCCAATTTCCTTCGATCTCTCCCTCTCCCAAATTTGAAACCCCCCCTCCGGCTCCTCCTTCCTCCGGCTCCCTTCCTCCCTCCGGCGACCCCCCTCCAGCCGTGTCCTCCCCCTCTGGCTCCCCTCCTCCCTCCGGCATCCCCTCCTCCCTCCCTACGACCCCCTCCGGCTGCGTCCTCCCCCTCCGGCTTCCCTTCTCCCTCCGACGTCCCCTCCTCCCTCCCGGAGACCCCCTCCGGCCGCGTCCTCCCCCCTCCGCCGTCAGTTCCTCCTTTCTCCGGCTACCCTTCTCCCCCGGCGTCCTTCCTCCGGCTCCCCTCCTCGGTGAGCTCCTCTCTCTGTCTCCTTTTTCTGACTCTCTCTTTCTCTTTAGCACGATATGACACAACACAATACGACACGATATGACATAACATAATACATACTAACCCAAACCCTGCTTGTTGTGCATTGCTGCTGCAGTTGCTCTTCTTGCTGCTACAGTTGCTCCCCTTCCTGCTGCTATGCATCCCCTTTTTGCTGCTGCTCTATACTGTAGTGCACAAGAGTGCACTACGACTCCCTCTTGGCCAACACAACACTCCCACATCTCATACTCAAATCCTGGTCTGCCCAACACTCCAATACTGTAGTGCACAACCTGTGCATACTATGCACTTATACATAAGGAAGATATCATAGGTGATATAGGAAAACTAAGGTTTAGTGCAGTGACATTTGGATTGAGCACGAGTTGCTTGAAATCCTAGAGTTGTTCTCTGGTTATGAGGAAATTGGTAATATATTGCAGTTTGGCAAGGGTTTTGATGAAAAATTATTGTACCATTCCAGCTAGATTTATACCAAATTATGGTATATTTTGTATGTTTAGAGGGGAATGAGGTGTTGCCATGGATGGAGTATATGGTGGAAACTCAAACCCTCTTCTTGACATAGCCAATTCCTCTAACAACCTATCAAATTTTTATGGTTCAAGTGATGAATTGTACCTTCCAACACAAGTATCCTCCCATTTGCATCAGGTAGGTATTGATTCTTTGGAGAGAACCAGCTCTGGAGCCATGGCTGCTCGAGTCATGCTCTTCACTAGCTTCAAGAGCATGATCCAAAGGCTCTGATACCAATTGATACGAAATTGATGGGTCCTCTTCCCATTTGGCTAGGAATTGGAAGAGAATAATCACACTTAGCCAAGAAAACTGAATAAATTATAAAGAAACAAAGAACTAAATTAGAAAAGAACTAGGGTTTTTATTTAAACCATATGTACACACACACATACATATAGGAGATTGTGCATCAAGTTAGAGCAGTTCTTACCTTCCTCCAGAGAATCACACTGTATGCAATGATTTATAGGATACATACTATCATTTTTGCAGAAGTATCTAGAAATGGATATGAATTACTATCTGCGTTACCGTTCGTGGATGTACAACCGTAATCCTAATGACATGTGTGGTGTGCAGTATGAATTCATTGAGGGTGTACAACAGTTCCTGCAGTTCGCCAAGGCGTTCCCTAAGTACATGGACGGTACCAAAATTAAGTGTCTGTGTGTGAGATATCGCAACTTAAAATATTATCCAGAAGTGGAAGTCACATATCATTTGTACTCTAAGGGCTTTACGCCTAATTACTATCAGTAGACCGCGCACGGAGAACTTATGTCTCTAGCATCGAAGTCGGAGCCTTATGTGGAGTCGTATATGGATGTCCATGAGCACGCTGCTTACGATGACGGGTAGGTGAACATGGTTTTTGATATGGCGAAGCCTAGTTTTAATCCGGACAATTATGATGCATTTGAGGAGGTATCGAATGCCGAAGATAGAAAGTTTATGGAGTTGTTGGAGAATGCAAGGACTCCACTATATACTGGTTGTGAGGATCATTAACCGTTAGAGGTGGTTACAAGATTATTGAGCATCAAGTCCAATTTTAATATATCGCAAGAATGCTATAATTGACTGATCGATTTGATTATAGAGATCTTGCCCGAGGGTACAAAGTTGCCTAAAGACTTCTATCGATCTAAGAGAATGGTGAGATCGCTCTGGATGGGATACAAAAAAATTGATGCATGTCGCAACAGGTGCATGTTGTACTACAAAGACGACAAGGATAAAGATGTGTGCCGATTCTGTGGTGCTGATCGCTACAAGGCCACTGGTAGAGGAAAGTCTGTCGGTGCAAGGAAGCCTATTGATTCGATGTAATACTTGCCTTTGACCGCGGTTGTAGCAGTTGTTTATGGTTAAGGAGACTGCAGAAAATATGAGTTGGCACAGGTAGAAACAGATCGATGGAGTATTGGATCATCCATCCGATGGAGAAGCATGGAAGAACTTTGATCGAGAGTATCCAGATTTTGCTTCGAATGCGCGTAATATCAGATTGGGGCTCTCCTCTGATGGTTGTACCCCATTCGGACTTTTGGGCTCCCAGTATTCATGTTGGCCTGTGACTGCCACTCCGTATAATATACTACCTTGGATCTGCATAAAGACTCTGTATATGTTCCTAACCGTTATTATCCCGGGTTCGAATAATCCGAAGAGGAACATCGATGTGTATTTACAGCCTTTGATAGATGAGTTGAATCAGCTGTGGAAAGTGGGTGCCAATACGTACGTTGATTCTAGAAAGCAAAATTTTTAGATTAGGGCAGCACTTATGTGGACCATCAATGACTTTTTGGCCTGTGGAATATTATCGCGATGGAGCATCCATGGTCGTCTCTCATGTCCGTATTGCATGGACCGTACTAAGGCTTTCATTTTAAAACACGGACGAAAACCGTGCTTCTTCGATTGCCATCGATAATTTCTGTCGAAGGATCATCCGTACCGGAGGAATTTTCGTGCGGGCTTGTGGAGAAGGCCAATCCATCGCCAAGGTGGCCCGGATACACAATATAGGAGAGGTAAAAGATTTACCAAGTTCTATCGAAGATCCTGCAAAGGGGTACAAGTGTGACAGATTTGGTCACACCCATAACTGGACGAAGAGGAGTATATTCTGGGATCTGCCATATTGGAGCAAATCTGATCAGACATAACCTTGATGTCATGTATATCGAGAAGAATGTGTTTGATAACATAATTAATATTGTAATGGAGGTAAAGGGGAAGACGAAAGATAATTTGAAGGCCATGTTGGACTTAGAAGAAATATGTAGATGTCCTACGTTGTATTTGATAGAGGAGGGGAATAGAAAGTTAAAGCAACCTAAGTCAGTTTTTTCACTGGAGAAAGAGGATAAAGGGAGACTTTATAGGTGGATTCAGGGTCTAAAATTTCCAGACGGGTACGTGTCAAACTTGAGAAGATACATCGACCTCAAGGGAAACAAACTGGTAGGTATGAAGAGCCACGATTGTCACATATTCATGGAGAGGTTAATTCTGATTATATTTTGGGAATTCTTACCGCAGGTCGTTTGGGATCCATTGACAGAGCTCAGCATATTCTTTAGAGATCTTTGTTCTACTAAGTTGCTCGTCGATCGTCTAGAAAAGCAAGAGAAGAACATTGCGGTAATACTATGTAAGCTTGAGAAGGTGTTTCCTCCTGGATTCTTCGACTCTATGGAGCATTTGCCAATTTATCTTTCCTATGAGGCACGTTGATGGTCCTGTCGGTTATCGATGGATGTACCCCTTCGAGCGGTATCTGAATCACCTAAAGTGAAAGGTGAAAACAAGGCACGGGTTGAGGACTCTATTTGTGAAGCTTATGTTCTCGAGGAGATTAGAAACTTTTGCTCGACGTATTTCAAACCTCATGTTGCTACTAATAGAATAAAAGCTCCGATAAATGACGACAGATATCAGGAATCTAATGATGCAATACTCAAAGTATTCAATGTGTCCGGAAAGCCTTCGGAGAAAATGAAGAAGAGATATTTGAATGACGATGAGCTAAGGGCTGCTCAGTTGTATATATTACTCAATTGCGACGAGGATGAAGTGGAGAAGGTAGAGGGGTAAGTAATTAATACGTCCACGTTTATATCATCTCAATGTAATTGTATAAGCTACTATTATGCTACTAATCAGCAATTGCTTTATTGTTTTTCAGCACATATAATGATGAGTTGAGGTCGGTTAGACCCTACATAATAGATGAAGAAGTAGAACAAGAAATGAGATACCATTTTCTTTCTTGGTTGAGCGCATATGTAAAGTGCTTGGTAATTACTTTTTATTTCTGTACTTACAAAACAAATAACTTACTATCGCTACTTTGGTATTTAGGTCGATCGTCTAATAACACCCGAGACTGAATCTATTAGAACTCTAGCCAAGGGACTAATTACTGCCAATAAAATATGGTCAAGTTTCTGTGTGAATGGGTTTAGGTTCAAGTCAACAAATGCTCCTATCAGAGATAGCTTTCTGGATCTTGATTCCACGAAAAACAGTTTGTGTATCAAATCATTGAACTACAAAGACGTCGATCCAGACAATGATTTCTTTGGCATCTTATGAGAGACTGTGGAGTTGACATATAATTATGGCACAGAATCTGATAATATCGTGCTATTCAAGTGTGAATGGTTCAATCCGATTCAAGATCAAGGTTGGAAAATTGATAAGCATGGCCTTGTGGATATAAACTACAAGCATAGATATCAAGACTACGAATCATTTGTCCTATCAAGTCAGGATCAGCTTGTGTACTTTACAACTAATCTTAGATGGGGGACAACAAAGTCAGATTGGTGGACAGTATACAAGACTAAAGCTAGAAATACCGTTGACATAGACCAAATAGCTTATCAGTAGGACGAGCTACCTCTTATAACAAATATTGTAGATGTGGACTCAATGGAAGTTACTCATTACACGAGTAATAATGTAGATGATGTAGAATTATCCATAGAGGAAGACGGAGACAAAGACAAAGTAGATGAAAGTGAAGACGAGGAGGAGGAAGAGGAAGAGGAAGAGGAGGACGAGGAAGGCGAACAAGATAAATTTTCTGAAGATGGTTAAAAATAAAATATTTTGCCTGTAGAATATAACTATATTTTGACTATAAAATGTACTATTTTGACGAATATATATATTATATTTTGACTGGAGAATATACTATACATTTAGACTTGTGACACCTCTGGTTATTTACTGTACAATTCTATGAATGCTGTGAGATATGCATAACATTTTGACTGTAGAATGTACAATATATTTGTGTATTTCTTTATTCAATATATGTTGTTATCAGGTATGACAGGACGACGCGGAGCGTTCGGCAGGTCCCGAGGTAGACAGAGTGCTCCTCCGGTACTGCCTACTATTGGTTCCGGATTATCGTCGCCCAGTACTCCAGTATATCGATCAGTCACATCTCCGACTGCGACGACGTTACGTGGCATCACTCCTGGGATGAGTAGTTTCCGGCGTGATAGTACTCCCTCATCTAGCGTTTCTTCTACTGATGGAACCATGGAGATAGATGAGCATGTAGAGGAGGTCGTGCCGACGTTGTCCCAATATTAGCAAGATCCTCCATACGCACCTCCGGAGGAGACGAGGACAGAGATTTGGGCCAACGGTATAAAGTAAGTCAATTAGATGGTTTAGCATCATATATATCGTGTATTTCTTTATTCATCATATATTGACTTTTTCGATCTAAATAATTATCTCTGTATAGATATCGTCCATCGTCGGTTCAGAGACGCCTGGACCTATATCTGAGGAACAACTATGGTGGCCCTTGGATCAACTACTCTGAAGCTCTGGAGGAAAGAAACGTGTTCTGGTTTACGCACTTCAAGATAAAAGTATATTATATAAATTCTCTGATTTATGCATATTATATAACTTATCCGTGATGCTCACTTACTAAATTATTTATTGTAGCAAACCTATTTCTATCCTCCGCACCGGGCTTCGTTGATCGAGCGAATTTTTTCTGCCGTTGCCGCCAAGCTTATCCGTGATGCTCTGGATGACCAGAAGGCTCGTGATCGTACTGGAAAACCGATCCAAGGTTGGATTACGCCTAAGCAGTGGACTGCGATGAGGGCTAGATTCGACAATCCGAGCTACAAGAAAAGGTCTGAGAAGGCCAAGACGGCTAGGCGGAATGCTGCAAAGTTGTGTGGTGGCTCGATTCCGATGACGAAACATTTTCGTCGTTTGGTATATTTTTTATTTAAGATATATTATTTTAATGTAAGTACGATAAAATGGTAGTAGAAAAAATGTTTAATTTTATTACTAAATAATATATTTTTAACAGGTATAGAGGGGTGAGGATGCAAAGATTGTGACCGTCTTCTTGGCCACCCATCGCAAGGACGAAAATCTCATTGATGAGAGGGCCTTACAGACCTATGTAAGTATTACTTTACTTTGTGTTAATTTTAATATAACTTAGGCAATTATAGAGTATCCAAACTTTTTTAGGCCGAGTATGTTAGGCTGCGTGAGCGGACGACTGCTAGTGCACCTATAGCTGGAGAGGCTGGTACTTCCTCGCAGCCCGCTCTAGCCCCGTCGACGGACGACCTGTGGGTGACCTCCGTTGGTGGTCTCCAAAGGGGTACGTACTACGGTACAGGATCCTATGGCGCCCTGGTTGTGACGCAGTCATCTAGGGCTTCCCCGACAAGTGCGCATTCCCCACAGCCCTCGCGGTCATCGACCAGAGTCCAGGAGGCCATTGACCGTCAGATTGCGTCTCTCCGTGATGAGTTGCTGCGAAGGATGGAGGAGCAGCCCCAGTCCCAGCCGCAGGCAGAAGATCCGACGCTCATTGCACGATTCGATAAGCTCGACCGTAGCATCACAGAGCTATGAGATTTGACAAATAATCTTAGAGCCTCGACAAAGAGCAGCATGATGGAGGTGTAGGCATCACAGCTATCCATGGGCAAGAGGCTGACGATGATGCAGGATTCAATGGTTCATAGCAGTACGAGGCTGTTATCTACCATGGATTCATACAACCAACGACTCACAGAGTTGGAGTGGATACGTCCTCCTGGTGAGCCTACATCGACACAGACTCCACCGACGTCACTATCTTCTCCATCGACATCGGTGTCGATTTCAGGGGAGCAGTATGATCTGTTCTTATCCTTCATACGCGCCGGTGGTCAACCTCCGACAGATCCGCAGTAGTATAGATATTTGCATGGATATTTGCTAGATATTTGTATTCTTTGTATTATTTAGGATGAGACTCATTATATGGATATATATTTGCTATATTCTTTATGACAAAATTTGCTTGATATTTTATTTTCTTTAAATTTTATTATATTATTCATATTAAATATATGTTAATTTACTGGTATTGAGTGTTCAAGCCAAGGGGGTCGACAAACCCAAGAAATTCAATGGAGGGTTACTCCGGGTCTATTTGTACAAATTATGAATTATTAAACTATAGGAATAATAGTTTAAAACAATTCATTATTTATTTTTTTTATTTTTTACTGTACATTTAGCGACATTTTTAGCGACGTTTAGCGACGTTACTACACGTCGCTAAATACGTCGCTAAGTTGCGACGTTACTATACGTCGCTAATGACGTCGCTAAAAATGTCGCTAAAAACGTTGTTGTACGTCGCAAGTTGCTGACATGGCAATATTGTTATGTCATTAAAGATGTCACTGTAACGTCGCTATATAAGTCGTTAATTAGCGATGTTAAGCGACAGATGAGCACGTCGCTAATTAGTAATGTTGCATCGTTAAACGTCGCTAATCTAATGACACATTTACGTCGCTAAAAAACGTCGGTATAGCGATGTTTAGCGACGATTTTTCTTTCACCGACTATCTGAAAGGTGACTTCTATAAAACGTCGCTAATTACGTCGCTAAAAGTAGTTAGCGACGTTTATTGACGTTTCTTTACGCCACTAATTTGACTTTTTCTGGTAGTGTTGCCAAGTCATCTTTCCTTTGAGGCACGTGTTGGTGGTTCTATCGGTTATCGATGGATGTACCCGTTTGAGCGGTATTTGAATCACCTAAAGAGAAAGGTGAAAAATAAGACACGGGTTGAGGGCTCTTTTGTGAAGCTTACATTCTCGAGGAGATTACAAACTTTTGCTCAACATATTTCAAACCTCATGTTGCTACTAATAGAATGAGAGCTCCAAGAAATGATGATAGATATCAGGAATCTAATGATGCAATAATGAAAGTATTCAATGCTTTCGGAAAGCCTTCTAGAAAAATGAAGAAGAGATATTTGAATGACGATGAGCTAAGGGCTGCTCAGTTGTATATATTACTCAATTGCGATAAGGATGAAGTTGAGAAGCTAGAGGGGCAAGTAATTAATACGTCCACGGTTACATGATCTCAAGGTAATAGTATAAGCTAATATTATGCTACTAATCAGTGGTTGCTTTATTATTTTTTAGCACATATAATGATGAGCTGAGGTAGGTTAGACCCTACATAACAGACGAAGAAGTAGAATAAGAAATGAGACATCATTTTCCTTATTAGTTGAGCACATATGTAAGGAGCTCGATAATTACTTTTTCTGTATGCACTTGCACAATAAATAACTTTTTATCGCTACTTTGGTATTTAGGTCGATCGTCTAATAATACCCGAGACTGAATCTATTAGAACTCTAGCCAAGGGACTAATTACTGCCGTCAAAATATGGCCACGTTACTGTATGAATGGGTTTAGGTTCAAGTCAATAAATGCTCCGACCAGAGACAGTTTTTTGGATCTTGATTCCACAAAAAAAGTTGTTTATGTATCAAATCTTTGAAATACAAAGACGTCGATACAGACAATGATTTTTTTGGCATCTTATGAGATATTATGGAGTTGACATATAATTATGGCACAAAATATGCTAAGATTATGATATTCAAGTATGAATGGTTCGATCTGATAAAAGATTAAGGTTAAAAAATTGACGAGCAAGGTCTTGTGGATATAAACTACAAGCGTAGATATCAAGGCTACGAGCTATTTGTCCTATCAAGTCAAGCTCAGCTCGTGTACTTTATAACTTATCTTAGATGAGGGATAGTGAGGTCAGATTGATGGACAGTATGTAAGACTAAAGCTAGAAATACCTTTAATATTGACAAAATAGCTTATTAGGAGGACGAGCTACCTCTTGTAACAAATATTATAGATGTGGACTCAACGGAAGTTACTCATTACACAACTAATAATTTAGAAGAGGTAGAATTATCCGAAGAGGAAGAGGAAGACGAAGTAGATGAAAGTGAAGATGAGAAGGAAGAGAAAGAGGAGGATGAGGAAGGTGAACAAGATAAATTTTCTGAAAATGATTGAAAATAAAATAAATTCATTTGGACTTGTGACAAGTATTATATTTTGACTATAGAATGTACTATCCATTTAGACTTGTGAAACTAGTAGTTATTTACTGTGCAATTCTATTAATACTGTGAGATATGCATAATATTTTTACTGTATAATGTACTATATATTTGTTTATTTATTCTATCATCATATGTTGTTATCAGGTATAACAGGACAACGCGGAGCATTCGACAGGTCCCGAGGTAGACAGAGTGCTCCTCCGATACTGCCTACTGTTGGTTCTGGATCCTCGTCGCCAAGTACTCTAGTATATCGATCAGCCACATCTCCGACTGCAATGACGTTACGTGGCAGCACTCCTGGGATAAGTAGATCCAGGACTGAGACTACTCCCTCGTCCAGCATTCCTCCTGCTAACGAAACCATAGAGACAAAAGAGCATATGGTGGAGGTTGAGCCGAAGTCGTTCCAATATCAACAAGATCCTCCATTCGCACCTCCAAACGAGATGAGGAAGGAGATTTGGGCCGACGGTACAAAGTAAGTCAACTAGTTGGTTTAGCATCATATATATCGTATATTTTTTATTCATCATATATTCACTTTTTTGATAAAAATATTTATCTCTGTATAGATATTGTCCCTCGTCGGTACAGAGACGCATGGACCACTTTCTGAGGTACAACTATGGCGGCCCTTGGATCAACTACTCTGATGCTCCGGATAAGAGAAAGACATTCTGGTTTGCGCACTTCAAGGAAAATATATATTTGGTTTTAATATCAATCATCTAATTTATGCATATTATATAAATTACTAAATTACTTCTTGTAGCAAACATATTTTTATCCACCGCATCGGGCCAAGTTGATCGAGCAGATATTTTCTACCGTTGCCGCTAAGCTGGTCCGTGTTGCTCTGGATGACAAGAAGGCTCCTGATCGCGAAGAAAAAATCGAACCAAGGTTGGATCATGCCTGAGCAGTGGACTGCGATGAGGGCTAGATTCGACGATCCAAGGTACAAAAAAAGGTCTGAGAAGGCTAAGGCGGCTAGGAAGAAGACAGTAAAGTGGTTTGGTGGCTCGATTCCGATGACGGAATATTTTCTATCGTTTGGTATATTTTTTATTTCAGATATATTATTTTAATTCAAGTACGATAAAATGGTAGTAGGATAAAAATTTTAATTTTAGTGCTAAATAATATATTTTTAACAGGTACAGAGGGGTGACGATGCCAACATGGTGACCGTCTTCCTGGCCACCCATAGAAAGGGCAGAAATCTCATTAACGAGAGGGCCTCGCAGACCTATGTAAGTATTACATTACTTTGTGTTAATTTTAATATAACTTAGGAAATAAGCAAATAAATATCCATGTAGTTAATAATAAGTACCTTAGGCATTAGCAATTATAGAGTATCCAAACTTTTCTAGGCCGACTATCTTAGACTGTGTGAGCGGGCGAGTGCTAGTGCACCTAAAGCGAGAGAGGCTGGTACTTCCTCGCAACCCACTCTAGCTCCGTCGGTGGACGAGCTATAGGTGACCGTCGTTGGTGGTCTCTAGAGGGGTATGTACTGTGGTAAGGGATCCTATGGCACTCTTGTTGTGACACGGTCCTTTAGGACCTCTACTGCAAGTGCGCATTCTCCACAGCCCTCGCAGGCGTTGTCCCGAGTCCAAAAGATCGTTGACCGTTAGATTGCGTCTCTCTGTGGCAAGTTGCTGTGAAGGATGGAGAAGCAGCCCATGTCCCAGCCGTAGGCGGACGATGCGACACTCATTGCACGATTTGATACGCTCGAGCGCAGCATCATGAAGCTCAAGGATATAAAAGCTGATCTTAAAGCATCGTCAGAGCGCAGCGTGACGGAGCTGCAGACATCAATGTTGTCCATGGGTGGGAGGCTGACGATGATACAAGATTCAATGGTTCATACTCGTACAGCTATTATCTACCATGGATTCATAAAACCATCGAGTAGTCGCGTTGGAGCAGATACTTCCTCCTGGTGTGCCTTCATCGACACAAACTCCACCAACGTCACTGCCTTCTTCATCGACATCGATGTCGATTTCATGGGAGCAGTATGATTTGTTCTTATCCATAATACGCACTGGTGGTCATCCTCACACTACCAGAAAAAGTCAAATTAGCGACGCCCAAAAATATCGCTAAATGACAAAAAACATCGCTAAATGACAAAAAACGTCGCTAATCATGTTTAGCGACGTAATTAGCGACGTTTTACAGAAGTCAGTAATTATCACGTCGCTGAAAGAAAAAATGTCGCTAAACGTCGTTATACCGACTTTTTTTAGCGACTTAAATGTGTCGCTAAACGTCGCTAATTAGCAACTTATATAGCGACGTGACAGCGACATCTTTAATGACCTGGCAGTACTACCATGTCAGCAATTTGCGACGTACAGCGACGTATGTAGTGACGTTTAGCGACGTCATTAGCGATGGCTATTAACGTCGCTAATTAGCGACGTATTTAGCGACGTATATAAACGTCGCTAAACGTTGCTAAATACGTCGCTAATTTTACAGAAAAAAAAAAAAATACTGAAATGTTCCAAACTATTATTCCTGTAATTTATAAATTTCTAATTAAAAATAGACCCGGAGCAACCCTCCATTGAATTCTTTGGGTTCGCCGACCCCTTCGGTGGAACACTCAACACCGGTAAATTAACATCATTTAATATGAATAAAAAGTATCACATTCATACAATTAATACACAAAAATATTATAGACATACCAGGAGCAACCATCCATTGAATTTTTTGCGTACGAAATAACACAAAATATATATAAAATATTACAGTCACACAATACACACAAAATAAAAGTATCACAGTCACACAAAATGCATAATATATAAGTATCACGGTCACAAAATGGGCATAATATATAAGTATCACAATCACACAATAACCACAATAAAAGTATATGAAATATCATAGTATCAATCTCGAGGATATCCAATACGCTGGGGCAGATACCAGTCCCTCAGATACTGCGCATAAACAGCGTCTATGTGATCAATCTCCGCTATGGGTGCTGGGTGAGTGGAACTCCCCGTCTGAAATACAGCCGCTATAGGTGCTGGGTGACTAGAACTCCCCATCTGAGATACAACAGTTGGTATCTCTTCCTCCTTAACAGTAGGAGGCATCTCTTCATCCTTAACAGTAGGAGGTCTCTCTCTCTTGGGTGCCATCTGGTAAGATAGATGAAAACAAAGAATATAATTGATAACAGATATTACTTAAGACATACCCTTAATAATGTGGAATAGAAGAATTAGATGACTCACAAAGAATATAATTGATAACAGATATTACTTAAGATATACCCTCAGCAGCCCTGCCTATAAATTATTTGTTGCAGTATAATAATAATAGTAATAATAAAACTACTTGTTTGTTGCAGTATAATAATGATACGAATCATAAAACATGAGAGTAACTTTAACTAAAGGAAATACCCGAGTATCAATACTCTAACTCTCATACCCTATCTTATCTTAACTCACCTCGTAGCTTGATACTCATATGCACTTACTCCACATCACTACCCACACTAACTAAAGGAAATAAAACTTGTCATATGTCATTTTTTATGTATATAGTAGCGTTTAGAGTCAAACCAAAATGTCTCTAAACATATCAAAACAAGCCTACACGTTGTTCAATATCAAAAGTTAGCAATATTGTAGACCCCCTCCCTATAATTAATATTTTATATATTTGCATACGACGTTTTAGACTTTTAGTACTATAAGTTACCTAAATACCATCTAGGATATTAGTTATATTTTTAGTTAATGTGAAAAAAACCCTAACCCTAACCCCAGGTCAAAAATCCTAACCCTAACCCCAGGTCAAAAACCCTAACCCTAACCTTAACCCTAGGTCACGTATGTGTGTCATGTCAGTGTGTGTGTCAGTGTCTGTAACGTAGTCTCCTCGTCGATCTATTGGTTAACTCTGTAACTCTCCATCATCCTCCATTTGGCATACAAGACAAAACTCCTTATATTAAGTATCTAGTAAAACATTCCTCTATCGTATCTTAGCTTCTACAAAAGGGGCAACTACTTCTGACACTGTGACACCATCTTCCACATCATAAGTAACACTGGTGGTTTTCCTTCTTAAGTGTCTAGAGATGCACCTAACAAGCTAACAGCTGACACATTCGCAAATGCACACATTCACAAATACACAAATTCGTAGGGTAACAAACGAGCGCATGTACATACGTGCGAGTTTCACATCCAGGCTGAAATATGGGACTGTTAATCACATTATTTAGTACTGATGATCCATATATCTCAATAGAGATACTAAATAAATTAAGAAGCCATTTATGACATGTCTATACATTTACACTATGAATCAAAGCAAATTTAGATTTTGTATATGCATAACTAATCAATACAATTATATGTTTCCGATAAAGAAATTTTATTTTGATAAAAAATATGGGACATTCACCATCTAATAACATTAAATCACCCCACCAAAATAACACTATGTACTCTTTCTACTTGGCAAGTGTAAGTTAAGAAATAACATTCCAATAAAATTTTAGGCATTAATATCAAAAGCATATCATCTCCCATGCTGGTTGGCATGAACCATAGCACAAGACATGAATACAACACTATGTACCAAGGCAAGGATATTAAATTGTGTCATATTAACTAATTCAAGAAATGATTGGAATCTTGATACGAGCAAAGATACCAACCATCATCAATTTCTAATAAGCCTACAAAAGAATGTCACGACGGTGTGGATTGACTCAAGCAGTTTATCCCGTCATAGCATCCCCTTGTTGGTGGACGACGTTAATGGCATCTCCTTGTGATCCATATGCCCATCATGATTTGTTTGTAGGGTGTTTCCCTCCTCTCTCTCTAGGGTGTCCCCCTTTATGTAGTCCCTTATCAAGCTTGTAAACTATGAAGCAAAAAAGGACTTCAAGTTTGAATATTTGTGTTTAACATAACAACAAAAACTAAGAACACGATCCAAATCTATAAATTACAATATGCATCTTAGCTAGGCCAAGCCTCCTATATCCAACCCTAGAAGACTTGTGAACGCATCCAGAGCTGCCTAGCACACCTCCAAGGCAGACACTTTCTACAGGACATCATTACATAGAGATTATGTCTTCATCAAAAAAATTTAACTTAAGTTCTTTACACTTAAAGGAAAAAAATAATGCCTAAACTCTAAACTCAAGTAAAACTAGAAGGGCTAATCTTGTGAGATTAGCAGTTCCTCATAGGTACAACCTATTATGTCAAATTTATTGCAGCTAAACTGCCGCATCTATTATGTCAAGTTTATATATTACATTGCTTTCTTATACATGAACCTACTGTGACAACTAACATTCAACAGTATGCACTGTGTTTAATGCGTAGGATTTTCATCTATGCTTTATCCCTCCATAAATATCCCTCACACATTTATGTAATAGGCAAAATTATTTGTTTTATATCAAAATTATATGGTTGATATTATTACCTGCCTTGGCCTTAGTCTTGGTTATACTCCACGTCCAACCCTAACCCTACCCCAGGTCAAAAACCCTAACCCTAACCTTAACCCTAGGTCACGTGTGTGTGTCGTGTCAGTGTGTGTGTCAGTGTCTGTAACGTGTGTGTGTCGTGTCAGTACCATGTGTGTCCTATGAGAAAGAGAGAGAGTGTGTCGTGTCAGTGCCATGTGTGTCCTGTGAGAGAGAGAGAGAGAGAGTTAGGGTTTACCTATAGGAGGAGGAGGAGAAGGAGAAGGAGGAGGGGGGAGGACGCTGCCGGAGGGGGGAGGACGTCGCTGGAGGGGTCGCCGAGAGGGAGGAAGGGGCACCGGAGGGAGGAGAGGAGCCGGAGGGGGAGGGCGCGGCCGAGGGGGGTCGCCGGAGGGAGGAAGGAGGAGCCGGAGCGGGAGAGCCGGAGCGGGTTTGAAATTTGGGAGAGGGAGAGATCGAAGGAAATAGGGGAAACCAGCCCTAAGTAAAAAATTTAGCGACGATTTAGCGACGCCAATAATGACGTCGTTAATTTAGAATTTAGCGACGTATTAGCGACGCCAATAATGACGTCGCTAATTTAGCGATTCCTTGAACGTCGCTAATGACGTCGCTAAATGTCCAAAATATATATGTCACTAAAAAATGTCGCTGAACGTTGCTAAATAAAATATATTAGCGACGTTTAGCGACCTAAATTGAACTTATAGCGACTAATCTTTTAAAAACTCAATAAAAGTCGCTAAACGTCGCTAAATGTCGCCAATTAGCGACGTCTAGCGACATTTTTACATGGAGTCGCTAAATTAGCGACGTTTTTACCTGGAGTCACGAAAAAATGTCGCTAATCCCGCTTATTCTAGTAGTGTCATGTAGATCCACAGTAGTTCTAGTTATGACAGTTTACTGGTTGTTTGTGTGGATATTTATTATATTTTTTATGACGAGATTTTCTTCATACTCGGTTTGTAATTTTAATGTTTCATTTTCTTCAAATTTTACTATATTATTAATATTAAATATTTGTTAATTTATCGATATTGAGTGTTCCACCGAAGGGGTCGGCAAACCTAGGGAATTCAACGGAGGGTTGCTCCGGGTCTATTTATATAAATTATGAATTCATTAACTGTAGAAAAATTAGTATGGAAACTATTTTATATTCTATTTTTTATTTTTTACTGGAAATTTAGCAAAGTTTAGCGATGTTTATATACGTCGCTAAATACGTCGTAGAATATCGATAAATTGCTGACATGATAGTATTTACCAGGTCAACAAAACGACGCTGAATGTGTTACAAAACGTCACAAAATAAAAAAAATAGCGACGTTTAGCGACACACAACACGTCGCTAATTTAGCTATGTTGCATGGCTAAACGTCGCTAATATAAAAAATATTAGCGACGCAAATAAGTCGCTAAAAATGTGGTATAGCGACGTTTTGTGACATTTTTTCTGTCGACAACTATCTTAAATGCGACTTCATTGAAACGTCGCTAATTATGTCGCTAAATTTATTTAGCAATATTTTTATGCCATTTAGCGACGTTTTCAGACGTCGCTAATTTGACTTAATCTGGTAGTTTATGTGTTTGGCATAGGTTGGCGACTTAGTGTTCTTGAGGATTTCTCCAATATATGGTATAATTCGTTTCGGTGGAGGTGGAAAGCTTAGTCAAAGATTCATCGAACCTTTCAATATTCTGGAGAAGGTCGGGGGAGTAGCCTATGGACTAGCCTTGCCGCCTACATTGGAAGGAGTACACATAGTGTTCCATGTGTCCCAGCTGAGGCGCCTACTTCCTGTAACCTCCATATCCTGAAATTCTAATTTTTTGTATAATTTGAAATATCGTATGAGTTGGCACCTACTTCTTGTAACCTCCATATCCTGAAATTCTAGCCTAAATATTGTTATTAGGTTAATTTGGGCCTATTAGGATTTTTCTATAATTTTTGCTTAATTAAAACTAGTAACAGTAATTTCCTAGGACTTTCAAGAATTTATTTTAGTGTCAAACCTAATTAAAATAATCCCAAAATTTGATTTTAGGTTCTAAATAACTAAATATATTTTCTAGAATTTTTTGATTATTTTTTGTATTTATTTTGAGTTATTTAGTCGAAAACTGCAATAAAAACTGTTTTTGATTATAAACTAAAAGGATTACCCAGTCAGTAGCTGCCGGCCCCGCAGCCAAAAGGGCGGGGCTCGCGTGTCTGTGACCCACGGGCGTAGGAGCGGGTGCAGCTCGGGCTCC
This sequence comes from Iris macrosiphon, assembly GCA_036927795.1. Lineage (NCBI taxonomy): Eukaryota > Viridiplantae > Streptophyta > Magnoliopsida > Asparagales > Iridaceae > Iris > Iris macrosiphon. The sequence continues at coordinate 75,718,366 of JAYESA010000019.1, read as the reverse complement.
TGAGCAGTGTCGAGTCCGAATTTGACTCAGACTCGACCGAGCCAAGCCGGGCCGAATCGAGACCGTTCGATCCCGAGCGGGATTGGTCGGATGTGAAATATGGCACAGTGAGCCACGGCTTCTCCCTCTGCTGTATGTATATATATATATATATATGTGTGTGTGTGTGTGTGTGTGTGTGTGTGTGTGTGTGTGTGTGTGTGTGTGTGTGTGTGTGTGTGTGTAGTTATAGTTTAGGTTTTAATCGTGTGTAGTTATAGTTTAGGTTTTCGTCTTTTCTGCCGAATTAATTTTAGAGAGAGGGAGAGAAGGGGTTGGGGGTTTGTCATCTCGGGTTCTTCGATCTTCCAGAAGCCATTGAGAATAGCTCCGGACTCCAAACGTATCCAAGTTTTTTTGCGTTAGAATTGTATTAAGGTTAGTTTTTTGAATATTTAATTTGTTTCATAATATTCAAAGTATTATATTCTGGAAAATTCGTAGAGCATAGCATATCTAAAAATAGATGTGTCTCAGTATTTTTGCAATTCTGGATGAACCATCCGAATCATGAATTGTTTAAAGTTTTGAAAAGATAACATCGAAACAGTAGACATATGTTTTTTCCAGAATTAAATTTGAATTATTTACGTACTGTTAATTTTGTAGAACTTCTAGGTTAGCAATCAACTACCGTTGCACAATAGGATTTTCTATGTGCAATAGTTTTCAAATAAATTCGAATCCGGATGAGCCATAAATTTTAGCATGTTTGTGACACTAAAATCTACAAGAAATCATGTATGAAAGTCGAGTTTGTATCGATTGACTTTTCGGTCAACAAATTACCTCGATTTGCGCACCATAAGTCTCGAATCGATAAAATTGGGTTCTTTGGACAAAATTTAGGAATTTACCTAATAATTCAGAATAAAAAAATTAAAATTTTATTTAGAGTAATTATTCCATAATTAAATAAATTATCTCTTAACATGATAACATATCATACGCAGGATTTGGACTCTGAATTGGGACCTGATTCAACCACAGCTAAAGGCCACAAGCGAGTACATTTTCGTAATTACTTTTAGTGCTTGATAGTCTCTATAGTATATGCTTAGTATTTATTATTTGATTCTCGACACTTGTTACACGGATTAGTATGATGGATTCTTGTTATGAGATACGTGATTGTTCTGGATTATTGTTATTTCTTCGTGACTGGTTCGGAATCCATGTTGTACTCGTGGAGAGGGAAAATACTTAGTGGACGTGTGAACTACCCTTTCCATCATATGGTCTTACTAGAATGATAGCAGCCATGAACGATACGTGTGGTTTGTCGGATTTTACGCTTAGTCGTTTACATGTCAACAAGGTATTTTAAATCACGTAGAGTAGTTTGTTCATATCTGTTCTTTCATACATTGTATTTATTTTCTATGTTACTTAGAGATATTGTACTACATCTTTGCCATAACAGGACTTCAGCATTTAGTTATTCTGGTTGCCTTATTGTGATTTCAATTTTGTTGCTATCATATATTCTTTACTATTTATTGTCTTATAGTTTCTACCATGTGTTAGAACAGTTTTCACTGTATGTACTCGTTCCTTACCTGACTAGATAAACATATTTTAGGTGACTATGATGAGGATACGATCCCTACACATTATGAACCATATGCTAGCGACATAACTGAGCCTGATCTTGTCCTTCAGGAGGACCAGGGAGAGTTAGCAGCTCATACCCCATCTACGATGGAGTAGTTTAGTACAGTAGTGGTTTTGTTAGTTATTTTGGACCGGATTATTCTCCGGCAAATTTTTTAGAGTATTTTGAATATTATTCCTTGGATATTCAATCAATTTTGGAGACTTCTTGGACCCGCATCGATACTATTATTTTTTTATTATCTCTGGTGTATTTATTTAATCTAGTACCTGTGATTGAGTATAGTGTAGATATGTATATATATGTTGTGGGTCATAGATTATACTTGTGGCTTATTGTACAGTGTTCTTTCACCGGGACTACTGCGTAGGCTGGACGTACTCATAACTCATGCCCAAATCCAGGGTATGGGCCGTGACACTTCCGACAGCTGATTTAACTCATCTATTAACGGTTGAAAGTACACATCAATGTTCCTCTTCGAATTGTTCGGACCAGGAATAATAACGGTTAATAACATAACCAAAGTCTTCATGCACATCTAAGGCGGTAAGTTGGACGGGGCGACGATCACAGGCCAGCATGAATATTGAGAGCGCGAAAGTCCGAATGGGATAAAATCGTCGGAGGAGAGCCCCAATCTTATATTATGTGGATTCAAAACAAAATCGGGATACTCTCGTTTAAAATGCTTCCATGCTTCTCCATTGGATGGGTGATCTAATGCTCCTTCAATTTGTTCTCGTCGGTGCCAACTCATATTTTTGGCAGTCTCCTTCACCATAAATAACCTCTGCAACCGCAGCGTTAAAGGCAAGTAGTACATCAAATCGGTCGGCTTCCTCGCACCGACAGACCTTCCTGTACCAGTTGCCTTGTAGCAATCAGCACCATAAAATCTACACACATCTTCATCCTTGTCTTCTTTGTAGTATAGTATGCCTGTTGCAACAAGCATCAATTTTTTCGTATCCCATCCAGAGCGATCTCACCATCCTCTTAGACTGGTAGAAGTCTTTAGGTAACTTAGCACCCATCGGCAAGATCTCTATAATCAACTCCATCAGTCAGTTATAGAATTCTTGCGACATATTAAAATTGGACTTGATGCTCAACAGTCGTGTAACCACCTCCAACGGTGAATGATTCTCACAACCAGTATATAATAGAGTTCTAACATTCTCCAGTAACTCCATAAACTTTGCAGCATCGGCATTTTGTCACTCCTCAGCTGCATCATGATTTTTTGGATCGAAACTAGGCCCGGCAGTGTCAAAAACCAAGTTCACACAGCCGTCGTCGTAATCAGCGTGGTCGTGGACACCCATATACTGTTCCACATAAGGCTCTGGTTCCGATGCTAAAGACACAAGTTCTCCGTATGAGGTCCACTGGTAGTAATTCGGCATAAAATCTCTCAATTATAAATGATATGTCACATCCACTTCTGAGCAATTTTTTAAGTTACAATATCTCACAAACAAACACTTAATTTTGGTACCGTCCATGTACTGAGAAAATGCACTAAAGGAATTATTCTACCCCATGTATGAATTTATTTCGTATACCGCATATATCATCAGGATGATGATTGTACATCCACGAACGATGATGTAGGTAGTAATTCAGATACATTTCTAGATACTTTTGAAAAGATGAATAGACATCATTCAAGTATATTATCCTAATGGATGCAAAGATGGATACACATGTTCATCAAAGTAATTAACAAATCTTATTGATGCGTGAGTATTCGAGTTGTGATACGTGAGTATCCATATCATGGTTCATGAGTATCCATTTTATAATTCGTGACTATCCAAAAACTAGTAGACCTGTGGACACTTGACTTCGAAGTGTCGAATGTACACATAGGTCTTGATAACACTCTAGGTATTTGTGTATCATGTGGATATCACATACCATGGTACATAATCTCACATTAATACTCTCTTGTATCTTGATACTAGGAAACAGTTTCAAATACCCATGACACTAACTATACTTGACACTTGTATCTTGGTACCAGCATACACTCTAGGCCACCCACTCTTGACACTTAACACATATTTATACCTACTTCTATAACTGTATATTTTTATACCCTTATATATGTATCTATCTATATAGATTATTAATCCTCACTAGCTCACTCATCCCTCACTCAAACATATACACATACATACCTCTCACTTGGACACTCACATACACTCGCATACACTTGACACACACACAAGATACTAACCATACCCAAACACAATATCTTGCCTAAAACATATACCCAAATTTATACCAAACAACCTATACCATAGTTAGAGTCCATGTGTCCTGTATGTGTGCCCATGTATTCAGGTCCATGTTAGTACGAATCGTGTCATATAGGTTTGTGTATGTTGGTACCAAGCTATCAAACAACCAATATCTTGTCCATGTTAGTACGAATCGTTTGATGTAGGGTTGTGTCATGTGTGTGTATGTCCGTGTGTTCGGGTCCATGTGTCAGTGTTAGGGTTATGTCTTGTATGTGTTAATGTATCCTGATTATGTCCAGTGTGTGTGTGTGTGTGTCCTACTTGTGTCCGGGTCTGGGTTAGGGTTTACCAAGAAGGGAGGAAGGGAGGTGGAGCACCTAAGAGATGGGCCGACGGAGGAGGACCACGTCGGAGGGGGTCAGCCGCACCGGAGGGGGAGGAGCCACATCTGGGGGTCACGGGGGCGAAGAGGTCGCATCTAGAGGTCGCATGTGTCGGGGTGGGGTGGCGAGGGAGGGTCGCCGGGGGCGCGGATGGTTGCCGAGGGAGGGTGGGTCCCGGGGGCACGGAGGGAGGGGGCGGAAAATAAAAAGTTTAGGGGGATAGAAATGAAAAGTTGGACCAACCAGGGGAACCCTATATTAAGTAATTTAGCGACATCAATACCAGATGTCGCTAAACGTCACATATTTTTTAATATACTGCGACATATAACGTGTGGAGTTGCTAACCGTCGCTATTATTAAAAATATAGAGACGTTTAGCGACTTGTCGGCGACGTCATATTTCATAATACTAAAGATCGTTGCTAAACGTTGCAGAAAGTCGCTTATAGTGACGTATTACGACATTATTAAAATACGTCACTAATTTCAATAATATTATCGACATCGTTGTCCAGAGTCGCTAAATTCGTCGCTAATTTAAACTAATTTGGTAGTGGAATACAACGATATCCCACAGGACCCTGACATTTACGTAGAAAAGGAGAGATGTTACAGAGATAGAGGATATGTACCCCATACTCGCTTGATCAACAGTATGATTTGAATATTTGTCGGCATAGTTCTTGCTAGATATTTTTATTCGTGCTATGTACTGGACTTCACATTAGGGATTAAACGTGAAAAGTAGTCGACATATTCCAGATTCATTGGGTGTAAGGACAGTTACTAGACGTAGGGGCTGCTATTGATATAATGATATTGATAGTGAGGTGACTCGAACGAGTACCGCTGTGAGATGATATCATGTTCGAAGAGCCCCATATGAACGAATGATGTTCTCATTACATTTACATATAGTTGGTAGCTTACCCCATGGACATTGTATTCTTTATTTCATAGTGGCATGCATATTATGTATCTTGTTATGTCCATCTGAGGACCTGGTTTCCTTCCATGTTGGTTAAGTAGGTTTGTAGAGTTCATTGCTGGATTATTATTGTGTACCCATTTCACTACAAGTAATTACTCTTCGTAGTTTATAATTAATTCTAATATTTGTATATGCTTGATAGCCTACTATTTAGTAGACTCATATTATTTTTTTAAGTCTATTCGAGCAAGTACGATTAATTGGCTGTAGATTGTTATTCATATTTACCTTTCTTATATTATTATTATGTGGATTGAGATATAAAGTTGATATAAAGTTAGCTACACAAATCTAAGACAGCTTATACACTTTTAAGTTGAACTAGAGTCCACTTTGATACATAGCTTGCCATTGTCACGTGGCATAATCTCGTGTATTTTAGGACTAGGGCATGACTGTAACGACCTGGTCCGTTCAAGAAGACAACCAATTCAAACGGCGCAAGTGCAACAACCCGGTCCATTTTACTCAGCGAGAAGACTCGCTTGAGGCAAAGGATTTTCAGACTTGGCCCTTCAGGAGTTCAGACTTAGACTATCAAAGGCTCGATTGGAGTATCGTTCGACCGAGACGAATCATCACCAAGGTGGGTGGCTATAATGAACTTGTCTTTGCTTAGCCAGTACACTTAAAATATGGACGATACATACTAGTCGCTAAGTGAATCACCCCTTGCATGCAAATAAAGAATACAACGCACCTAGCTAAGGGAATAATCACATCTTGTATTGCTTGTATTAGAACATAAAAATGAAACTTGGCTTATAATCAAACCCTCGTATGCTACCTTTGCTTCATGCAAGTAGACCCTACTATGCCTCGTTTATATCATCATATACTCTTCGTAGTGCATTGCTCACTTGTTTACACTACTCGTCCCATAGATTATGTCGCTCGATATGTCCCTGTACAGTTTTACTCCTCGCACTACCCCTTAGACCCGTGCTAACATAAATGCTTATGTTTTAAATATAAATACTTGCTTGCCTGCTTACATTATAACTTGTACTCGTTTGCCCCACTTCAATGCTTGTCACATAAATTTATGGAATAATCAAGTAACACTATACTTATCGTGCATGCATCTAGTTAGCCAGAAGACTATCAAATACTCCTTCTGTGCAAGTATAAACCTGAAAGTGTTCGGGACCGTTAGGTCCCCAAGGCAATTCTAGAACCTGGGGATTACATTATGTCAGATAAAGCAAGAATCATAGCTCGAGCAGCAAACTCGTTCTGAAGAAGAATCAATAATTAACATGTCATTGAATCCCGTAAGTCTGAGACAGAAGACTTGAATATCGCAGACAACTTGTGCACAAGGTTTTCAATCTGTTCCTGCGAACGGTCTCTGGGACACTGTGTTGATCTGATCCGGATGAAACATCTGTTAGTGTGCCTGTTTCGGGTAGGATGGCGTGTAGCGCCTTGTGAACCTTCCTTCACGCCATTCTCGCTCTTAGACTAAGTAGTTGCCTATTTCAAGAAAGATGGATGTGATGCCTCGTTCCTTGAATCGCAGACCATTCTCGCTCTTGACTATAACTGTCCTTTATGGCTATGTCAGTGACTCATGTTCATATAGATAAGTCATCCTCGCTTAGTGACAATCTGCGTGCGAGTTATTTTATCGTATAATGGATTCTGAATCACCTGAACGGATATGAGTATAACACACTTATATATATTAAACACCTGAGCAATCTATTGTAACACACCTGAGTAATTCGTATAACTTGTGCACCTGAAATAGAACCTCGCTCACGACACTTGTGTTTGCTTATAAAATTGCCCTTGGATTTTATTATAAATGCTCGTGCTTGGTTTAACTTGGTTTGCCTTGAACAGGAAAGGATGAATGGTAAGTTGGTAAGTCTCGCCGTGTTACTCTTATATCGCACGACACACTGCCACACGAGTTAGGCTTTTCATTATGCCATAAAACTGATCCTAAGGCAAGACTAAAAAAATAACTTAATAGATGCTACACGGAACCTATATAACGTGTTTGGATTTCTCGAGCGGGCGAGAAGCCTCCCCACCAGTGCATTCATGTACTGATAACCCACTAGATTGCTTGCAGGGTGCGGGACATTCGGTACAAAAACCTTCTTCGTGCGTGCTAAGGCATAGAGTTTGCTCTGGAGACTTGGAGCATTGCGTCCGAAACTGAAGCACATATATAAGAGATAATATTGGAACATCGCCTATGTATCATTCCATAAATTGTAACCACTTAACATATTTTTATTGTTTCAGAGAGAGAAAGAGACTTGAGCGACTTGTAATCTCGGCCTAGCGCCGCTTGTAATACTGATTCAATAATCAATAAAATGCTTGTTTTACTTCTATACTTGTGTTATTCAATGCTTTCGATATTGACGACTCTGTGAACTTGTTACCAATCGCCTGTTCATTTCTTATCCGTTGCATTCGGACTATCTGTGCGACTGTGTGGCTTAGATATCTTATTGCATATTTGGATCATGGCCTTGCATGGGCGCAGCTTACGCTCGTGCAACAACACATCCAGATAGAAAAGATCGTCCTGTAGGAGCTCTGGCATGGTGATTCGTGCCTAGCGGGGACGGCCGATTACCTGCGGGAGATCGGGTCATTACATATTGGTATTAGAGCATCGCTTTACGCCTTAGGACTTCTTATCGATCTTCAGTTTCAAAAGCTTGTTCGTGGGTTATGAGCATAAACTCTCTCTCGTTAACCCGATTGGGATATTCCATACAAAGAGTCTAAATACTTTCAATAGTGCATGTGAATGATATAATTGCTTGAACTGTATAGTTATGCAAAGGACTTTGTGCCGACCTGTGTTAGACTTTGTGGGAATATACTCGTGCTAGAATTTCCAAGTTATGTACGAACCCGGATACTTATACATGATTACCAAGCTGGTTAATGTGCGAGATAGTATATCATTTGGACGGTTAACTATACATACAGTCTTTTGGCTAAGTTGTGTTGTGGATCACACGCCAAGACCTTTTGGTGCTAGCAAGATTGCAAGCAAGATTGGGATATCGTTCAGATAAGGATAACTCAAACTTATAATGGCAACCGATAGAAACCTTATTGTTTATCGCTAAGGCGATTACAGATAATCGTGCTTAGATTTTGAGAAATAGATCGGACGGTACATCGTGTCGGCAGATAAAAATCAGATTTGGTTTACTTGGATGATTATCAATAGGAATGTATACGAGACTAAGATTTATCAAGCGATGCTTAGGTATCGTACAGAAATTCTAAGTAACGACTTAGTGAATATGCTAGCGAGTGATACGAACACGATTGAGGATTTAATTGGGTAACTCGATTCCAGAGTGGTGTATAGATCATTTTGGAAATATTTAAATAAATTAATAGGTCTCGTATGATGGTTGGTTGGAACAAATTTGAGAATCTCTTGAACAAGTGATAAGGCTTATATCGAATAGGGACTCAAGGTAATAAAATCGATATCTTGGTCAAGAAAACTTGGTAAAAACTTGATAGATAGTGCGAGCAATTTTAAATTGAATAAAACGGATTAAAACTTGAGTAGAATATTGCTCGAATATAAGTTAGCCTGAGAATGAATATTTTGGTTTGATGAAAGAGGTAAGTGATAACGAATTTGACCTGGAGTTTGAAAGAACGATCTTAAAATCTAGTTCGAAAGATAACTCTCGACAAATCAGTCCCAATAAGAACGATTATCCTGCTAGAGCACCAGCGTGGTGATTATTGAACTTAGTTGCTTGAAGAATGCTGGAAGTAATATTATGGTTTTATTAGACGATAATATTGAAGTTGGACAATTTGGCTAGAATTATGATCACGGCATGAACGAACATGACTTGGTAGATAAACATATATAACTTGGATGAAGAAAAGTAAAATATTAAGGTGTCTCGATCATTCCAAAGATAACCATATGGTTTAACCACTACCAAAAAAAGTCAAATTAGCGACGTCTAAAAACGTCGCTAAATAACCAAAAATTATCGCTAATTTGGTTTAGCGACGTAATTAGCAACGTTTTAAAGCAGTCGGAAAAAACCAAGTCGCTAAAACAAAAAATGTCGCTAAACATCGCTATACCGACATTTTTTAGCGACTTTAATGTGTCGCTAAATTTAGCGACGTTTAGCGACACCGCATCACTACTTAGCGACATTTATTGAAGTCGCTAAACGTCGCTAATTAGCGACTTATATAGCGACGTTACACCGACGTCTTTAATGACCTGGCAATACTGCCATGTCAGCAGTTTGCGACGTAAAGCGACAATTTTAGCGACGTTATTAGCGACGTATTTAGCGACTTGTTACAGCATCGCTAATTAGCGACGTATTTAGCGACTTAAGTTAACGTCGCTAAATGTCGCTAATTTTCAAAAAAAATAAAAAATATATTGCATTTCTGGGTTTACCAACCCCCTTGGGTTCATTATCAGGTATATGATGGTAGTAGAAATAATTGAATAAAGAACACAGTAGCAGCACCAAGGGAAAAATTTCTAGTGCACAGGGTAAATACAAGCCAAGTATCAGTCATCAGTTATAAACCAAAATATGAATAATATAATAAAATTTGAAGAAAAGAAAGCATCCAGCAAATCTCATCGTAAACGTAAAGAATATGGCAAATTTATATCCATACAATCGCATCCTAAATAATAATAAAATATAAATATCCAGTAACTAACTATACTACTGCGGATCTGCAGGAGGCTGACCACCAGCGCGCTTGAAGGATAAGAACTCCTCATACTCGTCCCGTGGAATCGACACCGATGTCGATGGAGAAGGCAGTGACGTCGGTAGAATCTGTGTCGATGTAGGCGCACCAGAAGGTCGTACCCGCTCCAAGTCTGCAAGTCGCTGGTTGTAAGAATCCAGGGTAGATAACAGCCTCGTACTGCTATGAACCATTAAATCCTACATCATCGTCAGCTCATTGATACCTGTGATGCCTGCAGCTCCATGATATTGCGGTCATTGGAGGCTCTAATATCATTTGTCAATTCCCGGAGCTCCGTCATACTGCGGTCGAGCATATAGAATCGTGCGATGAGCATCGGATCGTCCGCCTGCGGCTGGGATCGGGGCTGCTCCTCCATCCTTCGTAGCAACTCGTCACGGAGAGACGCAATCTGACGGTCAACGGCCTCCTGGACTCTGGCCGACGACTGCGAGGGCTACGACTGCGAGGGCTGTGTGGAATGCGCAGCTATCGGGGAGGCCCTAGATGACTGCGTCGCAATCTGCGACGTTCTTGTCTTGTGCGAGCGTAACTCCATGCTCGTACATGCGTCACGCCCGGATTAGAACGATCATACAGCAGGAGCGTTGGCGTGGTGATCTCACGTCCAACGAGGATGATCGAACTTTGGGGAGACCGGAGCATGATAATTGAAGAATTATCTTAACTTGTGGTTCGATACGATAAGATGAGTTTAAGAATACAAGTGAATCGGAAGTGTTTCAAGGATGAGTTAGTCTAGAACTTGGAGTACGTCACTCTTGATAGTTTCGTGAACGGATACGTGAATCTGGTTAGATGACTTAGAATTTATGATTGAGATCAAAGATTTTGAATTGAATCATGGCTTGGTGGTCTAGACTTAGAAATGGATAAATAGATTTTATCAAAACATGTTTGAAGAAGATAGACTATGTGAATTGCTAGGCTTATCCTGCAACTTGGTTATACCATGGATTTGACTGAATAGATTCGAACCCTGTACAAACAAATATGTTATTGTGATTATAATAATATGTGCTCGATGTTTAGAAATCTAAGTAAAATGAGCTTGGGTAGAATATCTCCTGCAAATGAACAATGGTTTGACCTTAGGAATTGGGGCAAGCATCGTACGACAAATTTTGCATGATGAATCGTGTGCTTGAACTTGTACCTATGACCTTGAACTTGTACCTATGACCTTGTGAGGTGACATAGTAATTAGGCAGACGACCCTGCCGAGTGAAAGAATTTGTGTAACCGACTTTAGCATATTGCTTGAACAATCCATAGAACTGGGACAGCAAGACTTAGAGTTAAACTTGGAACGATAAGTGTGTTCTATGTTTGACACAAATAGAATGTACGATAGAATATATGGTTAGTTGATCGGATAGATCATGCTTAACGGTAGTGCAATACTTAATTTTTGGTTGGAATGGAATGACTTAGAATTTATTGACCATGTTGGAAGTATCGTTGTGATTTATAAGATGAGAACCCTTGAGATTTTTACAAGTAGCTTGTTCGATTTTACTATCTCTAAGTTTGGTTGAATGCATATGTTTAAGGGATGTCTTGAACGTGTGCACGATCCAAGACTCAATGATATGTTGAACTCGAGTGCAAAGAATTTGCTTTCGCTGAGTTGGTTGACATGCATATGTTTGAGGGAGGCTTTGAATATGTGCACGATCTAGACCCGCGATATACTGATCTCGAATGCTAGTACAAGTGAATATGTTAGATTCACATAAATGAGTATAACGAATTCTGCCTCAGCCCTGGATCATCATTCAAGATTGATCATACCATACCCCACGTTAAGCGATATGTTCTGCGCTAAGGCACAGTAGAGACCGAGTCAGACCATAGATCGATTGATAGAGTCATTCAATGAGACAGAACCAACATACACATGACACGGTATAAGGAACGAGTAGGAAATTATGTTTGAACGGATCTAGTGGTACTGATTGCTATGCTTGAGATAGATTCGATAGTGCGATAGAACGGCTTGCGCTCAGGAAGTCTCGAGGACGAGACTTTTTCTGAGTGGTGTATAATGTAACGACCCATTCCGTTCAAGCAGATATCCGATTCAAATGGCACAAGTGCAATGATCCGACCCATTTTGCTTAGCGAGAAGACTCGTTTGAGGCAAAGGATTTTCAGACTTGGCCCTTCAGGAGTTCAGACTTAGACTTTCAAAGACTCACTCGGAGTATCGCTCGATCGAGGCAAATCATCACTAAGTTGGGGTGGCTACAATGAACTTGTCTTTGCTTAGTCAACACACTTAAAGTATAGACGATACATGCTAGTCGCTAGGTAAATCACCCCTTGCATGCTAATAAAGAATACAACGCACCTAGCTAAAGGAATAATACCATCTTGTATTGCTTGTGTTAAAATATGGAAATAAAACTTGGCTTATAATCGGACCGTCGCATGCTACCTTTGCTTCGTGCAAGTAGACCCCAATATGCCTCGTGTAGATAATCATATACTCTTCGTAGTGCACTTCTCGCTTGTTTACACTGCTCGTCCCATATATTATGTCACTCGATATGTCCTTGTAAGGTTTCACTCCTCGCACTACCCCTTAGACTCGTGCTAACATAAATGCTTATGTTTCAAATATAAATGCATACTTTCTTGCTTACATTATAACTTGTACTCATTTGCCTCACTTTAATTCTTGCCACATGAATTTATGCCATAATCAAGTAAAACTATACGTATCGTGCATGCATCTACTTAGCCATAAGACTATCAAATAGTCCTTCTGTACAAGTATAAACCTGAAAGTGTCCGGGACCGTTAGGTCGCCAAGGCAATTCTCAAACCAGGAGATTGTATCATGTCAAGTAAAGCAAGAATCATACCTCGTGGAGCATACTCGTTCTGAACAAGAATTAAGAATTAACATGTTATTGAATCCCGTGAATCTGAGACCCAAGACTTGCATGTCGCGGACAACTTGTGCACAAGGTAGTCAATTTGTTCCTGCGGACAATTTTTGGGGCACTGGGGCTGATCTGATCCGGACGGAACATCTGTTAGGCTGCCTGTTTCATACATGATGGCTTGTAGCGCCTTGTGAACCTTCCTTCACGCCATTCTCACTCTTAGACTAAGTAGTCACATGTTTTGGGGAGGATAGATGTGACATCTCGTTCCTTAAGTCGCATATCATTCTCGCTCTTGACTACAACCGTCCTTTATGGCTATGCAAGCGACTCATGTTCATGTAGATAAGTCATCCTCGCTTAGCGGCAATCTATGTGCGAGTCATTGCATCGTATAATGGAATCTGAATCACCTGAACAGATATGAGCATAACACACTTATACATATTGAACACTTGAGCAATCTATTGCAACACACATGAGTAATCCATGTAACTCGTGCACCTAAAATAGAATCTCGCTCACGACACTTGTTTTTGCTTATGCAATTGCCCTTGAATTTTATTATAAATGCTCATGCTTGGTTTAACTTGGTTTGCCTTAGATAGGGAAGGGCGAATGGTAAGTTGGTAAGTCTCGCTGTGTTACTCTTATATCGCACGACACACTGCCACACGAGTTAGGCTTTTCATTATGCCATAAAATTGATCCTTAAGTAAGACTAGAAAGATAACTTAATAGATGGTGCACGAAACCTATATAACGTTTTTGGATTTTTCGAGCGGGCGAAAAGCCTTTCCACCAGTGCATTCATGTACTGATAACCCACCAGATTGCTTACAGGGTGCGAGAGAACCTAGTTCAGTATAAAAACCTCCTTTGTGCGTGCTAAGGCATGGAGTTCACCCTGGAGCCTTGGAGCTTTGCGTCCGGAACTGAAACACATATACAAGACATAATGTTGGAACATCTCTTATGTATCATTCCATAAATTGTTGCCACTTGGCACACTTTTATTGTTTTAGAGAGAGAGAGAGAGACTTGAGTGACTTGTAATCTCGGCCTAGCGCTGCTTGTAATACTTGTTCAATAATCAATAAAGTGCTTGTTTTACTTCTATACTTGCGTTATTCAATGCTTTCGCTACTGACGACTCTGTGAACTTGTTACCAATAGCCTGTCCATTTCTTATTCCGCTGCATTCAGACTATCTGTGCGACTCTGTGGCTTAGACATCTTACTGCAAGTTTGGATCATGGTCTTGCACTAGCGCAGCTTATGCTCGTGCGACATCACGTACAGATGCAAAAGATCGTAGCGGGGACGGCCGATTACTTGCGGGAGATCGGGACGTGACAATGACAAGGCCTCTGCCAGATCGATAATTTGTATTTGTATTTGTATTTGATAATTTTTTTGTGATGTATATATATACTCGCAGTAGTTATGGATGTTGTCTACGTACTCTCAGTATTTTTGGATATGTATGGGGATTGAAGATTTATTTTATTATGCTATTTACATATCCTTCCTAGATTATTTGTCTTTTGTATGGTTCTAGTGTACGCTTATGCTGCTGAAGGTCCGATTGGACAAAAAAATTTATGGCGGGTTGCATTGGGTGGTTGATATACTGTGATTTATAGGTTATATATAGTGCATATGTGTTGTGATTACTGTATTTCAAAAAATATTTTTTTTACAGTTTTGTGCAACTTAGCGACGACTATGCACCGGCATAGCGACGCTTAGAGAGGGCTCTGCGACACATTGGTGACGTACGAGACCGTCGCCAAATAAGACAGGTGAGATATAGATTAGCGATGATCAGCGACGGCTATACGACTGAATGGCTACTTCATATCAACCCGGTAATTTGGCGCCAAATGAGTATAAAAGATTAGTTTAATATTCAAAACTCAACTATTGTCGCCGTTTCATCCCCGAGTAGACGCACAGTATGACGCAAATCCATCGCTATTCAGTTGGTTTTCCAATTGGGCAGATATTCGCTCATCCGTCACCGATACGCAGAGGTGTCAAAATGATATCGCCAAAAGGAACGTCAACATGTTGTCAGCAAGTCGTCGAACGGTTGAATGATCGGCGACGAAAAATACTGGCTAATCCTAATTAGCGGCATTTCGGCGACGAATAGGGCCATCGCTAAATGTCTGTATTTTTGTAGTGTAACCTTAAGCCCTACTTGTTTAATTTCTCTTGGTTTTATACAAAAAAAATGGATAAGATCTGGCATAGGCTCCAGGACATTGCAATTACCAATTTGGTCCTAATATTCTTTCACTTGTATGTATTGACAAGAACGTCGCAGTCTAGTATTAGGCCAAGGTATCACCAAGTCTTTTAAACCTTGATATCCCTACAAGATTTTCTGCTCTAATCATGCTACTAAATTCTTTATCGGCTAATGCATGGACATCTCGGCACCTCAAGAGTCAACAAGTTCAACGAGCTAGGGCGACCTAGATAACTTCGACGCGCGATTATGTCTCGTGCATGTAAGGCCCACACCAAACGTGCACCGCGCGCATCTCGCCCACAAGCTCATGGAATAATGCTAGCTTTTCTAGGCTTCGGTCCTTCGTTAACATGTAACTCGCCTAGATTTGATTACTCCTAAAAAAAAGTTTACTTTTAATCGTTCTGCACTACTATTCACTGCAGCTACCCAAGCTCATTCGGAACACCCTATAGTGGGATTTCCCCCTTTTTTGACTTGCATCAACACTGAGCACATCTTTTCACAATCCACGTACATTCTTTTCTTCTTTTTTTTTCTCTTAGGATGAGCTTAGGGAAATGAACCCCCGTGGGGCTCTGTGAAGATCCAACATTGTCAGCTTTCCCCACTTCCTGGTCCTTTTTGGGCTTTTCCTTGTGCATGCTATCAGTCTCAGTCTGAGTCCATGCAGCTAGCACATGTGTGGGGGTTTGAGACACAAATAGCTAGCTAGGGACAACTCTGCATGCTAGCTAGAGCTGCCTCCATGCATGCATGCATGCATGCATGTGTGAACCAGATCTGATAGTAGTTGAAGGCATTTCTTGCTCTGAGAGCCTATCCAAATAGAGACGTTGAATAGGGGAGACTTCACATAAGATCTTCTTGTTTTCTTGTGCAGTTCGTTTAGAAATGTTTGTGCAGTTCGTTTAGAAGTAAGCATGAGGTCAGACAAGCCTCAGCCTACACATCTAACACAAACAATACAAATTTAGATAATTCAAGAAAAAATAGATGTATCAGACATTCGGCTTTCGAAAGCGCTTGCCTTTTTTGTTTTAGAGAAGCTATTTTGAAACTTTTATATTAATTGTTGAGAAGTTTATTTGTTGTGTTAATAATTTCAGTCAAAGGAACTAAAGTATGGCATAAGGAGCCACGGTCCTCCTAATTTCTTTTGAAAACTTTTGGAACTTCTCTAAATATATGGGTATCTTCTTGGCTCCCCTCATCATCCATTCCTGGTTCTGACCGTAGTTCTAAGTATCATAATTGTTCAGTTTCTAATTATCGGTATTAACTCAAAAAGTGTTGGAGTGGGTGGAGTTTCCAACCTATGTGAAGAATACTCCGGATTGCGAGAGCGACATCCGTGTGTCGATGGTAAACAAATATTATATTGGATTTACATCTTTGACTTTAATTATATATTTATGATTGGCTCTTTCATTTATTAACTTTTCATATAATTAAATATCTAATTTATGGCAAGTCAATTTATGATTTGATTTTTGTTAAATATATGATTGAATGTAATTGGATTTCCATAAATATTTTTACTTCCATATATAGATTTTCATATGGAAACTCTAATTAATGCAAGAGTTTATATAAAGACTAATACAATATACAACAACATAAAAGAAAAAAATAAGAGAGAAAAAAAATGTGGCAAGAGTGTCATTGCAACTTTGGAGAGAAGAAAGAATGATTGGAGGCCGTTTCGGATAAGGACATCAATTTTGGGTATTTCATTGTCTTTTTTCTTCGTTGTTGTAATTTATTTTCTGTTCCAAAGAGTTGCGGTGATCCGTGATGGATCGGTGAGGAGCTTATAGAGGGTGTAATCTCTTTATTTTATTAGTGGAGATTCTTCAGGGTTGGACTCCGATCGTCCCGTAGTTTTTTCCATCTGGGTTTTTCACGTAAAAATCTGTATCTGCGATTTGTGTTTGTTGTTTTTTGGTTTGTGCGTTTTGTTCGGTTCTGTCGCAGGTACTCTCTGGTTTGGGAAACGGTTTTCGCGTTTTGTTCCCAATAGTGTGGTATCAAAGCTAGGTTCTGGAATTTTAGAAGGGTGTCAGGAGTTGACAGGCAAACCAAGGAGGAGAGATGGAAGGTAAACCTGAGCGGTACCAACTATCATTACTAGAGGAGCAAGATGAAGGATCTATTATTTATCAAGAAGCTGCATATGCCAGTATTTGCTTCTGAAAGGCCCAGTGACAAATCCGAAGAGGACTGGAAGTTCGAGCATATACGGGTGTATGGGTACATCAGGCAGTTCGTTGATTAGAACGTGTACAACCACGTTGCCAGTATTGAGCACGCGAGAACACCGTGGGATAAGTTAGAATCTTTGTATGCGAAGAAGACCAGAGTAAATAAATTATTCCTGATCCGGATGATGATGGATTTGTGGTACAATGGTGGGGCGTCCATTACGGATTATTTGAGTGAGTTGCAGAACGTGGTTGACCAGCTATCCTCAATGGGAGCCAAGTTCGACGACAAGGTTCTGGGACTATGGCTATTGTGTGCATTGCCAGACTCATGGAAAACCATACGAGTGTTTATGATAGCTTTTGCTCCGGAAGGCGTGGTCAGTCTGGAGTTTGCCAAGAGCGGGGTACTGAATGAAGAGATGCGAAGACATTCTCAGGGCACTTCATCCATGTCACGCCCCAATCCCAAAATACCGAGGGACTAGCCACATGACAATGGTCAGCAGCACACTCCAATGGACAAACCCTATTTAATGGACCCATCATGGTGTACTTAAGCTGTAAACAACAATAATTAGGTCTACGATACAGGTCACATGAATAAATCTAATCTCATCCACAGCAGATAATCATAAAATAAATGTCAGAATAATCAAGATCAAATATATCCAACAAATCTCTATAAAAAGTCTCAGGGAACAACCCGATAATGAGTTTGTTACAGCATTTCAAATAAACAAGAAATAAGAGTCAACAATAGAAATAACTGAGTATAATAAAGCAAATACTCAGGAGAAATCCTCGGCGATCACCTCGTCCTCTGGTATCGGTACTGTTACTGTGCTTCTGCTCCTGCTCCTGTCACGTATATCTCGGGATAGATCTCCTCAGCTATACTTGGGGACATAATCCGGATTTCAGGTTCTCAAGGGACATAGCAAGGTACAAGAATAACTCAAGCCAAAATAAATGCTGTGCAATAATAAATGAACAATAGGGTAAACTATGTAACCAGCTAGGTATTATGCAAATGAGAGCATCACTAGAACTCAGGCTGAAACCGCTACAAGCTCTGTGTCGGAGAGCTGGTAGCAGTGATATAACGTAATCGGCCAAGCTCAGGTGTAGAGTCTTAAGCACCGCAATAATTAGGGTTTTATATATATAATCAGTTTGTAGCCTGTGTATCTCTCCCCACCCAATGTAATCACACGTCTCATGTCCATGACACACAAGATCATGACCTCTAAATGATGCAGCGAGTCATTATGATAGCCAAGTATATGTATAAAGTCTATGTCAAGAATCCTGTATCCTATACAGAATCACCATGAATATCTCAGGAAGATTCTGTCTGATGAACAGTGTCAAGTGTCCTATGGTATGACGTACTTGATAATGCAAGCACGAAAATGTATAGGGTCACGATATCAATCTCTAGGTGACGTTACACAACTCCGCGTGCGGCGTTGACACCTGAATCTTGTTCGGACGTTAATTAATGTCACACGGTCCTAGGTTGAACATTTATATCATATAATTAAATCAAGAGAACCTTATGTATCAAATACTGCAAGATTGGCAAGGTACACTTGCCTGGTGCTTGGATTCCAACAGTTGCTCCGGTATTTGTGGGATCTTCAAGTACTCCTCAGGTTGCTGAAATAAATATTACCATCATGCTCAGAAGATATGAAACAGCTATGATTGATTACCCATAAGTCCAATTTGGACACAGGAATAAAATTGACAGTTTCTGGTCAAAACGTGGTCCACATGTGGCCTACTTCGCACCAAAAAGTGTGCCTAAGACAAAGTCCTCCAAATTTGTCAAACTTAGTGTCTACAAGTCCAGAACGATAATATGAACCCAACGGAATGTCCAAAACTGGATTCCGATGAGCCGATCACAAAATCGTCCGTCAAGTGGAGCCGTGGGGCCCACGATATAGGATTTTGTCAATATTCTCAGAATCGAACCAAACTTGGGTCACGGGACTAGCATATTGCTATGAGTCTGATGGCGCAAGTTTCGTTTCGAAACAACGAGCATACACGAAGTTACAACGAGTTTCAGAACAGGGCCGATACGGAGCGTTGTCGACGGATACGCTTTGATTTCGGTGTGCACGCACATCCAAATTAACTTTCGCAAAATCCTACACATCCGTATTAACGGTACGCACCTTTCGGTAAAGTTTGCACACGACCAAGTTGCCTCGTTTAGCGTGGCGTACCCAGTTTCGAGAAAATTATGGTTTTTAAAGACCAAGTTTTTGGTCGTTTTTACCCGCAAATAAATTACAAACTACAACACCATAAATTAAACTAAAAACAAGGTTTAAATCTCGGTTAGGATGTCTAATTAGCTGTTCAAATAGAATTTACAAATAACAAACAGGTTGGGAGTAAATCGGACATGAACTTGTGAGTTCGGGACGATTTCTAAATTTTTAGAAATAGGGTTGTTTTTCCTATTTTTGCGTCGCGATTTGCGACCGACACAGGACACGATACCCCGAACGAGTTGCACGAGTTTCGAGAGGGTCACGCGGTCTTCGTACAAGGTTCGACAGAATGGAATACGGGTCTATGTACAAAGAGATACGAGGCTGGGAAGGGGTATACCTCGCTGTTGCCAAAGGACGCGGCGCGTCGGTGCACGACGGCGGCGGCGGCGGTTGCTGAGTGTTCGTCGGTGCTGGGGGTCACGGCCGGGGGAGTCGCCGTGGGAGCTCGTCTTCGTCGTCGTCGGGGAGGCGGTGACCGGAGAGGGTCGTCGGGGTAGAGTGGCGGTGGAGGTGGAGCGGTGATGGCGGCTCGGGGGGGGATTTTATAGAGAGAAGGGAGGCTGAACGGGGGGGCAGGGAACGTGGGGTGATCGAGCGGCGGATCGTGGGCGGGGTCGGGGTCGTGCCGGCGGAGGAGCGGGGTTCTGTGTAAGGGGGGTCGGGTCGGGTTCGGGTCCGCGGGTCGGGTTGGGTAGGACCCGACCCGTTAAGACGGGTTCGGTTCAATAGGGTTTAGGTTGGGTTCGGTTCAGTTTGGTTCAAGTTGTTTTAAACCGGTTTGGTCTGGTTTAATTAAAACCTTGGTTTTTAGCTATTTAAAAATAGATTTTGAGCCCAATAAATTTCGAAAAAATTACACAATATCTAATAATTAATTATACACCCAAAAATATAATTTTTGTAATATATTAATACTTAATTTAATACATAAAAATATTAATCCCTGAAGGACAATTAATTTAAATAAATAAATAAAACCAAAAAATCCTAAAATTTTATTTTTAAAATTTTTAAAAAATATAGGTTGTTATAATCTACCCACCTTAAAAGAATTGCGTCCTCGCAATTAAGAAAACAAAATATAACCGGTTAGAAGAGATGACGCGGTTGCAAGACATGTTTGTTGAAGCACGACACAAGAAGTAAGAAATCATGAACAATAAAAGATTGAGGGGAAGGGTTAAGTAGAACGCATAGGGAAGGAATAAAGTATTTCCCTAGACAATGAAAGTTAGGTAATTCAAGAGTAAAGAAATATGGTTAGAGCAAAAAAAACTATAGCTTAGGAAAACTAGTTAATCAATTATTAATAAGTTCAAAATACTAGGTTTGAGGCTAAGGAAATGAATTAACAGGCACGTGCTAAAGCATTACTAGAAATAGACATCTATGAATAACTTAAATCTTACGCATATTCGCTACTCCACGAGTCTGCGCGTCCTCCATGGTCATCGCAAAAGCTTGTCCGCGTCCTTGTGGCGGTGTCCTCTGCTGTTGTTGGTCTTGCTGAAAAAGTGCTGCCTGGGTTGCCAAAGGTGGCCTAGGTACTGGTAAAGCTTGTTGGTACCATTAGTGCTCTATCTCGATGCTCATGACAATCATTGGCTAAATGTTGGTTGGACTCGCAAATCAAGCATAATCCCAATTTATGTCTGCACTTGCTCTCATGATGTCACGACCCGCACCCGAAAAATCGGGCATGAGTCGTGGGTACGTCCAGCCTACGCCGCAGCATCGGCGGTAGAACGCTGTCTAGGTCAACTATCTAGATAACAATCTCACACAATCAATATATATAAACTTGTCAAGATCTCAACTCCAAACGGAGGAGCAATATGATAATGATAATCTCAAGTACTCAATCACGAATCTAAGCACGATAAGATAACAAGAAGTCTAACAACTATAAAGTCTAACCAACAATAACTACTACAACAACCACAACATCAATAATAATAATACAATCCAAAATAATATACAATACAAGGTCTCAATATAAAATCGGAGACAAATCCGGTGCTAAAAGCTAATAAAAACAACAACAAGGTCCTAGTGATCCCGGCTACCAACCCGGAAATCACCCATAAACTAGAGGGTCCCTGTCTGCACCATCGACAGGCTCAGGTCCATAAAACGTCGGACACCACTCCTCCGGATACTATGAAAAATATGTCCAGTCAGGACTGGAGCAAGTACATCTCTAACAGCAGTTCCATTTAAATGATAAAAACTATAAAACAGTTATAGCAAGTAGCAAGAAGAATGAAGCAAGTATGAGACAAGAAATATATAAATCACTGGTGCATAAAGTAAAGATGCATGGATATCAGAGCAAGATAGTAATAACTGCAAGATACAGGAAATCTAAGCTAAGATCAAGTCCGTGCACATGAACGTGTAGTGAGTCCAGCATGAAATACATGTAGTGAGTCAAGTCCAGAAATATGTAAGTGAGACCAACAAGAATGCAAGTGAGTCCAGACTATAAAGAATGAACTCGGTGTCTTTGAAATACTTGTTTCGACATATAAACAGCTAGGGGTAATTACGGCTCACCGCGCACTGGGTGCGCGGCTGCTATCATTCCAGATTAGAACAGAGGGAGTGATTCCTGATGATTCCAGATGAGAATATTTACATGTCTACTCGAGTATTTCCCCGCCCTGACTAATACAAGTGGATCCAAGACCCGACACGTAAATCAAGATGAGTCCAGCCTGAACATGAGTGATGCCTGTAGGTAATTCCAGAATAGAGGCCAGAAACATGAAATGTACGTGTCACAAGTAAATGAATCCAGAAATATCAGTCAGTGTCCCGTATTGTTCCAGAATAATCAGATGATACTATACTAGAAGCTGAATCATAATAATCATCAGATAATAAAAACTATCAGAGAATGTACTCGCATGACGTCCTGAGCAACTTGCGATCCGAACCGGTGTCGCAAGGACCTATTGCGAAAAATAAGGTTAAACAGGGTTCTAATGAGTTAAACAGATATAAAATAACTAAAAATAGGCTTCTAGGGTCGTTCTAGGTCAAACGGGTCAAACCGGTAAAATCTGGGTCAAAAAGTTAACTCTGGGTCCAAAAAGTCAACTCTGGGTCAAAACTAGGTCAAAAGTTGACTTTGACGGTCAACCGAGTCAACTACGGTCAAGTCTAAGTCAAACTAGGGTGCTCCTGAAATTCTAGGCCAAACCGAGCTCATTAAGCTAGAAAACTCTCAAACTCGCCTCCTTGAGATACCGGGATACCCTCGATATCCGATACCTCAACCTAGGCTACGCACCCCGCCTAAACCCGCTAAAGCCTATGCTAGCACGCGTAAATACATATGCATAAGCATATAAAAATTGCTCCAAACTATTCCTAGGCTATTGCTCAAAAATCTCGCTCGAAACTTAATACCTTGGATATCTCAAGGTATTGAGATACCGCTCTCAAACCCCTCTAACTAGCTATCTAGTAGCTATCTAAGTATGTAGATATATATATCTAGCTATAATCTAGGCTAAAATATAGATATCTAATACATATATGCATATACCTAGGTATCTACATATATATATCTCACAAACATATACCCATACATATATACCTTACCTTATCTATACATATACATATATCTATATCTAGATATCTAACTATCTATCTAGCTATGTATATATCTATTTATAAATCTATCTATCTCTCTCTCTCTAGATATCTATAGATATATATATAGCTATAGGTATATATATATATATATATATCTCTCTATACCTTAGATATTTACCTATCTAACTATATAACTATCTATATAGATATCCATACCTAGATATCTATCTACCTATTTATCTACCTATGTATTAATCTATCTAATCTATTTATCTATCTAGATATCTAGATATCTATCTATCTACTTATATATCTATCTAGGCATCCATATATCTATGTATCTATCAAACTAATTAGCTATCTAATATCTACCTATCTATTTATCTAGTAATCTATGTATATCCACATATCCATCAATCTATCTAACCATATACCTATTTATCTATTAAACCATACATACCTATCTATCTATCTAATATATCTATCTAACTATCATCTATCTATCTATATTTCTATCTATCTAGCTATCTATATATCTATTCCTCTACCTATCTATCTACTAATCTACTACTGGAAGCTGCTGCTGCTCTTGCTTTAACTTGCTGCTGCTGCTACCTTAAACTGCTGCTGCTGCTGTGCTTCAACCTGCTGCTGCTGCTGCATTTTCTGCTTGCTGCAGCTGTTGTGGCTGCTTGCTGCAGCTGCTGAGCTGCTGTGGCTGCTACCTGCTGCTGCAGCGGCTGTTCTGCCTCCCCCCTCCTCTCAACACACACACGCACTCCTATATATATATATATATATATATATATATATATACACACACACACAACTCTCTCTCTCTCTCTCTCTCTCTCTCTCTCTCTCTCTCTCTCTATATATATATATATATATATATATATATATATATATATATACACACACACACTAACACATCTACTAACATATATATTTATACACATATATTAACACATATAAACACACACACTCTCATATACACAAACACATATCTATATATATATATATAAACACCCATATATCTATATATATATATATATATACACACTAATATCTATATATATATATATACATATACACACTCACACTCAAACATATATATATATATATATATATATATATATATATATATATATATATATATATATATATATATATATACCCTCACTCACACACACTCACTCTCACACACCCTCACACAAGCACTCACTCACACAAGCACACAAGCACTCACTAACACACTCACAAACACACAACCACACATATATATAAATATATATACATATATAGACACACATACAAATATATATATATATATATATATATATATATATATATATATATACATATCTATATATAAACACAACACACAACACAATGCACACAACGTCCACAACGCTCACCAACGCACGCCCAACGACCCCGACACACACAAACACCTATAAATATATAAAATATAGCCCGAGAATTCTAGCACACACTCCCTGATGCTAACCCAACGCGCGCACAAGCCCGAAACTAGGAAACCACACCGAAATGGTCGTCCGATCATTTCGACGAACACGCGGTGTGCGGTTCGGAAAACCTCCTGAAACGTACAACAAACCAACTCGGAATCGGCCAAAAATTTACCCACGGGTCCTAAACGATGTTTATATCCTAGAAAAAGTGCTACCGCGTCGATTCTAGGTCCGTGGCAAAAATGCGCACGCACTTAGAATCGGCGACGACGAAAACCTCTAAAATGCCCGAAACGCCCGTTTCTTCGCGACATGGCTTTCCGTGTCCGAACAGAGACACGCACTCACCCTCAAGACACTCGACAACGTCTACCTAGGTCCGTCTAACCTAGGACATCACCCAAAATTGGGCCAAATTCGGATTTCACCCAAAATTGACACAAAACCTAGTGTTAAAATCTCCAAACATAACCCAACTAGTTCCAACTTCCTCCCACGGGTAGCGTAAGGGTCTAGGAAGGTTCTAAACTATTAATTACACTATATAAGAGTAATTATAAGGGGAAAAATTAGGGTTTACCTCTTGGGAGTTAGAATCCCAAGCCAAAGTATCCAAAAAGCTCCAAATCTACCAAACCAAGCTTCCAAGCTCCCAAATCTAGCTCCAACACTAATCTAAGCTCTACCCACCTAGGTTAGGGAAGAATGTTGGATTAGGGTTCATATAAGTAGAAGAAATGGAAGAAGGAAGGAAGAAAATGGACTTACTTGAAGTGGGAAGGAGAAAGGAAGAAGAAGAAGTAGTGGAGAAGAAGAAGAAGAAGAAGAAGAAGAAGAAGAAGAAGAAGAAGAAGTGAAGAAATAAGGTAGGGAGGGGCTGCACCTGCTGTGCTTGTGGTCGGGTGTGGGAAAATAGGGCCGGCCAAGTGTGTATAAAGGGTTACAAATTCCAAAATACCCAAAATGCCCTCCTAACTTGGGTTTTGGGTTTCGGGGTTCCAAAAGCAGTCAAACTAACTCCAAATATCTCTAACTAACCCACTAAAAATATAATAAATAGTCTAAACCCAAAAATAAGTCTCACAGGGGTGTGGGCTGGGTCGGACATGGGTCCACTAGGGTCTGACATGGGTCCAGCTAGCCAAAACCCTAAAACAATCAATATAAAAATAATACAATCATTAATTAAATATAAATACAATTAATTATAAATAATACACAATTAACTAAATTAAAAAAAATACCCGGCTCTGGAAATGGGGTGGTGACACATGATGTCCTCGCTTGCCACAATATTGGCAGGTAGGCAGTACTTGCAGAGATGCTCTGGGTAGCTGGTGCATGTGAGATCTCTTTGCAATTTCTCCCTGTGGTGCTCTGGCTGGTGCTGATGTAGCTGGTTGATGAATCATCAATGCTTTCTCTCATCGTTCAGGACAATCCCTTACCGAATGCTGTTTGGATCCGCAAGCTAAACATAATCCCAATCTGAGTCGGCATTCTTTAGCGAGATGGCCTACCTTACCATAGTAGTGACAAGTATGAAGGACTAGTGCTAGTGCTGTAAATACTCTCTGTGGTGGATTCATCTGTGGTCGCTTTGCATCTCTTTCCTGTTGTGCTTGGTCTGGTGCTAATGCATGCGGCCGCTTTTGGCTGGACTCTCTCCTGGTGATGCACTCTATGGGTCGTACTGCAGCAAGAACGTCCGTGTCTAAAGTAGTTACAACCGAGCTGATTAACTTCTGTAGCTCAGAGCTAAGTCCATCAAAGAACTTCTCCACTTAACTTTGCTGGGCTTCTTGATGAACCTTCTGTTGGGCTTGCATCATCGCGTAGAATATTTGAAACATTTGTTGTCTGTCCAAAGGCTGTCCTGGTGAGAGTATGGGCAGTGGTGGAGAAAACTGTGGCGGAGGTGGAATGTCATCTCGCCAAAATCTTGAGATATCTTGACTGCTTTGTTGTGTTGATTGACCTCCACCAACTGGTGTCACTTCATCTTCGTGGGGAACCATAACACCTGGTGGTGTTCCTGCAGGAGTCTCGTCGCTTACTGGTGGATCCATTACTCTACATCCAAAATAAACTATAAGAGGCGCACAGAGGAATCAAGGCAGGATGTAAGTTAAATAATTAAGTCGAATCCGATATAGAGATCAAGAATGATTAAATCAAAGGGATGAGATTCTATAACTTAACCTTGTCGCAGGCTGGCTCGGTCTCTTAGTTGAAACCGAAATAATTTAGTCGTAGACCTGCATGGGCCACTACAAAAATCATGTCAGGCCCCAGTCCCAAAATACCGAGGGACTAGCCACGTGACAATGGCCAAGAGCACACTCCAATGGGCAAACCCAATTTAATAGACCCATCAGGGTGTACTTAAGCTGTAAACAACAATAATTAGGTATACGATACATGTCACATGAATAAATCTAATCTCATCCACAACAGATAATCACAAAATAAATGTCAGAATAATCAAGATCAAATATATCCAACAAATCTCCGTAAAAAGTCTCGGGGAACAACCCGATAATGAGTTTGTTACATCATTTCAAATAAACAGGAAATAAGAGTCAACAATAGAAATAACTGAGTATAATAAAGCAAATACTCAGGAGAAATCCTCGACGATCACCTCGTCCTCTGGTATCGGTATTGTCACTGCTTTTGCTCCTGCTCATGTCCCGTATATCTCGGGATAGATCTCCTCAGCTATACCTGGGGACAAAATCCGGATTCCAGGTCCTCAGGGGACATATCAAGGTACAAGAATAACTCAAGCTAAAATAAATGTAGTACAATAATAAATGAATAATAGGGTAAACTATGTAACCAGCTAGGTGTTATACAAATGAGAGCATCACTAGAACTCCGGCAGAAACTGATACAAGCTCTGTGTCGGGGACCCGGTAGCAGTGATATCACGTAATGGGCCAAGCTCGGGTGTAGAGTCTTGAGCACCGCAATAATAACGGTTTTATATATATAATCAGCCTGTAGCCTGTGTGTCTCTTCCCACCCAATATAATCACACGTCTGATGTCCATGACACGCAAGATCATGACCTCTAACTGATGCAGCGAGTCATAATGATAGCCAAGTATATGTATAAAGTCTATGTCACGAATTCTGTATCCTATACAGAATCACCATGAATATCTCAGGAAGATTTTGTCTCATGAACAGTATCAAGTGTCCTATGATATGACGTACTTGATAATGCAAGTACAAAAATGTATAGGGTTGCGATATCAATCTCTAGGTGACGTTACACAACTCCGCGTGCGGCGTTGACACCCGAATCTTGTTCGGACATTAAGTAATGTCACACGGTCCTAGGTTGAATATTTATATCATATAATTAAATCAAGAGAACATTATGTAGCAAATACTGTAAGATTGGCAAGGTACACTTGCCTGGTGCTTGGATCCAACAGTTGCTCCGGTATTCATGGGATCTTCAAGTACTCCTCTGATTGCTGAAATAAACATTACCATTATGCTCAAAAGATATGAAACAGCTATGATTGACTATCCATAAGTCCAATTTGGACACAGGAACAAAAAAATTGACAGTTTTTGGTCAAAACGGGGTCCACATGTGGCCCACTTCGCACCGAAAAGCATGCCAGAGATAAAGTCCTCCAAATTCGTCAAACTTAGTGTCTACAAGTCCAGAATGATGATACGAACCCTACGGAATATCCAGAACTGGATTCCGATGAGCCGATCACAAAATCGCCCGTGAAGTGGAGCCGTGGGGCCCACGATACGGAATTTTGTCAACGTTCTCAGAATCGAACCAAACTTGGGTCACAGGACCAGCTTATTGCTACGAGTCTGATGGCACAAGTTTCGTTTCTAAACGACGAGCATACACAAAATTACAACGAGTTTCAGAACAGGGCAAATATGGGATTTTGTCGACGGATACGCGTTGACTCCGGTGTGCACGCACATCTAAATCAACTTCCGCAAAATCTCACACAATCGTATTAACAGTGCGCACCTTTTGGTGAAGTTCGCACACAACCAAGTCATCTCGTTTAGCGGGGCTCACCCAGTTCCGAAAAAATCAAGGTTTTTAAAGACCAAGTTTTTGGTCGTTTTCACCCGCGAATAAATCACAAACTATAATACCATAAATTAACCTAAAAATAGGGTTTCAATCTTGGTTAGGTTGTCTAATTAACTTTTCAAACAGAATTTACAAATAACAAATAGGTTGGAGTAAATCGGACATGAACTTGTGAGTTCAGGACGATTTCTGAATTTTCAGAACTAGGGTTATTTTTTCTGTTTTTGAGTCGCGATTTACGATTTACACGGGACGCGATACCCCGAACGAGTTACACGGGTTTCGAGAGGGTCACGTGGTCTTCGCACAAGGTTCGAAAGAACGAAATACGGGTCTATATACAGAGAGGTACGAGGCTGGGAAGGGTTATACCTCGCTGTTGCGAAAGGACATGGCACAGCGGGGCACGGCGGCGGCGGCGGTTGCTGAGTGTTCATCGGTGCTGGGGGTCACGGCCGGGGGAGTCACAGGGGGAGCTCGTCGTCGTCTTCGTCGTCTTCGGGGAGGCGGTAACCGGAGGGGGTCGTCGGGGTATAGTGGCGGTAGAGGTGGAGTGGTGATGGCGGCTCGGGGGGTTTATAGAGAGAGGGGAGGCCTAGCGGGGGGGGGGGGCGTGGGGCGATCAAGCGGCAGATCGTAGGCGGGGTCGGGGTCGTGCGGGCGGAGGCGTGGGCCCTTGGCCGGGAATCGCGGGGCAGGGTCGTGGGGGAGAGTGGTTCTGTGTAAGGGGGGTCAGGTCGGGTTCGGGTCCGTGGGTCGGGTTGGGTAGGATCCGACCCGTTAGGACGGGTTCGGTTCAATAGGGTTTAGGTTGGGTTCGGTTCGATTTGGTTCAAGTTGTTTTAAACCGGTTTGAGTCTGGTTTAATTAAAACCTTTGTTTTTAGCTATTTAAAAATAGTTTTTGAGCCCAATAAATTTTAAAAAAATTACACAATATCCAATAATTATTTATACACCAAAAAATATAATTTTTGTAATATATTAATACTTAATTTAATACATAAAAATATTAATCCCTGAAGGATATTTAATTTAAATAAATAAAAAAATACGAAAAATCCCAAAATTTTATTTTTAAAATTAAAAAAATAGGTTATTACAATCCATATCCCACTCAGAGGCGTTTGTTTCATAGAACCGCACAAGGAGTAAAATCAGGGGTCCACGTGGTGGCAGAGACAAAAGCAAAAAAAGGTCCAAGGGTCGGTACGAGGACCCGGAGTGTTACCATTGTGGTAAGAAGGGCCACATCAAGAGGAACTATTTTTCTTGGAAGAGATAGAAGAAGGGCGACAAGAGGAAGCAGGGCGAGACCACTACAGCGGTGGCCTTGGCACATGGAGGCAATCTGATCATTGTAGGTGATGTAGTAGTTATGAACCTCGCCTGCGATGACAACTCTTGGCTGGTAGACTCAGGTGCTTCAGCGCACGTACTTCACAACAGGGCACTATTTGCTACTTATAAAACAGGAGATTATGGAGTGTTAAAAATGGGCAATGGAGATATGTCGAAGGAAGTTGCCATTGGAGATGTGCATTTTAAGGACAAAGACGAGTGCAATTCTTGTTCTGAAAATTGTTCGTCATGTCCCTGATATCCGTTTCAACCTGGTGTCAGTTGAAAGGTTGGATAACGAGGGTTTATTCAATATCTTCGAAAATAGTCAGTGGAAGCTTTCCAGAGGTTCGATGGTGATTACCAGAGAAAGCAAGATGTCCAGACTCTACTATATGGAAGTGAGCGCAAAAGGAGCACAGAAGGTGAATGCAACTACTGATGCGTCTATCTAATTGTGGCACAGAGAGCTCAGCCATATCAGCGAGAAGGGGATGAGCTACTTGGTGAACAGGAATGTGATTCCAGGGGAGAGGTTCATGCACTATTTGGTGGAAAAGCAAAATATGATGTCTTTCTAAAGTCACCCAAGTTCAAGGAAGCTAGCGTTGCTTGAGTTGATTCACTCGGATATTTGGGTCCTATGAAGGTAAAATCCATTGGTAGTGCCTCTTACTTTATAACTTTAATTGGTGATTGTTCCAGAAAGGTTTGGGTCTATGCCTTAAAGACCAAGAATCAGGTGCTGTCCACTTTTAAGGAGTTTCAGGCCTCCGTTGAAAGAGAAACGGGCAAGAAGCTGTTATGTGTTCGGTCGGACAATGGCGGCTAATATATCGGTCCCTTTGATGCATACTGTAGAGAGCAATGGATACGACACCAGAAGACTCCACCAAAGATACCTCAGCTCAATGGTGTAGCGGAGCAGATGAACATGACACTGATGGAATGGATACGGTGTTTGCCGTCAGAAGCAAACTTGTCGGACAGCTATTGGGGTGAGGCTCTTTATATAACTGCTTATATTATTAATTTATCTCATAGTGCTCCTTTGCAGGGTGATGTACCTGACAAAGAATGGTACGACAAAAAGCTGGCATACAATCACTGTGAGTGGTTGGTTGCAAGGCCTTCGTGCATGTACTGAAGGACGAGAGATCCAAACTTGAGCCGAAGCCGAGGCGGTCCGTCTTTGTCGGTTACTACTGGGATGAGTTTGGATATAGACTCTAAAATCCAGTAGGAAGAAAGCTCCATAGAAGCAGGGACATGGTATTCTTCGAGGATCAGACCATGACCAATACTTAGGATTCCGAGATGCCTTCTGAGGCTAAGGAATTACCTGATTTAAAGTCATTTCGCTTCGAGCAGTTTTCAGAGGACATTATAGAGGATCCAATTATGGGGGAGCCAGTACATGATGTTGCTCCCAATCTTGATCATCAGCCGACTGATGGTGGTCAGGGTGATCTTCAGGAAGATGAGCATATCGAGGAGGTAGTTCCTGAAGAGGAGGTTGTTGGTATACAGTCAGCACCAGTGGTTCCATTAAGGAGGAGCGATAGAGAGCATCGACTATCTATGAGATAGTCACAGGATGAGTATGTGCTACTGACTGACGATGGAGAACCAAAAAGTTTTACAGAGGCTATGAAAGACGAACATAGGAAGGAGTGGATGGAGGTTATGCAGCAGGAGATGAGTTTCTTGGAGGACAACTCTACTTAAGATCTAGTGCGATTGCCAAAGGAAAAGAAGATTTTGAAGAATCGATGGGTGTTTAATGTGAAGCAGACAGTTGATGCTACTCGTCCTCAATACAAAGCGAGGCTAGTAGTTAAAGGCTATGATCAGCGAAAAGGCATAGATTATTATGAGATCTTTTTGCCAGTCGTCAAGCAGTCGTCTATTGGGGTGGTGCTAGCATTGGCAGCCAGTTTCGACTTGGAGGTCGAGCAAATGGACGTGAAGACGGCATTCCTCCACGATGATCTTGAGGAGAAGTTGTACATGGAGCAGCCAGAGGGATTATGTGAGAAGGGGAAGTCACACTTGGTCTTCCAGTTGAGGAAGATCTTGTATGGTCTGAAGCAGGCTCCGAGAAAGTACTACAAGAAGTTTGAGTCATTTATGGTGGAGCATGGTTATGCACGGACGACGTCGGACCACTATGTATTTGTGAGGTACTTTACCGAGGATGATTTCATTATTTTACTGTTTTATCTTGATGATATGCTACTGGTAGGTCGAACTGCCACTAGAATAATGGAGTTGAAGCGCCAACTGGACACGGCCTTCTCGATGAAGGATTTGGGCCAAGCGAAGACTATTTTTAGAATATAGATCAGCCAAAAGAGAGAGAGAGTCCAAGCTGCTACACTTGTCCCAAAAGAAGTACATTCACCGAAAACTTCAGCGTTTCGGGATGGACGTGTCAAAAAAAGTGAGTAATCCCCTTCCGGCTCACTTTAAGTTCACTGAGGGGCAGTGTCCATCTACCGGGGACGAGAAGGAAGATATGGAGCGGGTTCCATATGCCTCAGCTGTGGGGATTCTTATGTATGCTATGGTCTGTACGAGGCCAGACATCTCTCACGCAGTTGACACAGTTAGCAGGTATACTTCCAATCTTGGAAGGGTACATTGGAGTGGGGTCAAGTGTATTCTACGATATCTTTAGGGCACTGCCGATTGGAGACTTTCTTTTGGTGGTGACGAACTGAAGCTGGTTGGGTATACCGACCCTGATATGGCTGG
Organism: Iris macrosiphon; assembly: GCA_036927795.1. Lineage (NCBI taxonomy): Eukaryota > Viridiplantae > Streptophyta > Magnoliopsida > Asparagales > Iridaceae > Iris > Iris macrosiphon. Next base: position 75,685,405 of record JAYESA010000019.1, on the reverse strand, counting down.
AGATGTAGACACAGAGCGATCGACTTCAGGCTATGTGATGATGTTTACTGGTGGAGCAGTATCATGGCAGTCGCAGTTGCAGAAGTTTGTTGCCTTGTCGACGACGGAGTGAGAGTACATTGTGGCGACGGAAGTTTGCAAGGAGTTGTTGTGGATGATGAAGATATTGCAAAAAATTGGACTAAAGCAAGATCGCAGTATAATTTGCTTGGCGATAGTCAGCGTGCTATTCACTTTATGAAGAACCAAACATTTCATAGCCAGTCCAAGAATATTGAGACCCAGTATCATTGGATACAGTATGTTGTAAAAAAGAAGGAAGCGACGCTTGTGAAGATTCATACAGATGACAACGGAGCAGACATGTTCACAAAGATTATTCCAAAAAAAAAGTTTGAGTACTACAGACGGATCGTCGGGATGACGACCCCCTCCACATAGTTGTGAAGGGGGAGATCACATAGTTGTGAAGGGGGAGATTTGTTGGAGTAGGTGGAGTTTTCATCCTATGTGGAGAATACCCCGGAGTGCGATGAACGTCATCCGTGTGTCGAAAAAGCTCGAAAAGTGCATCGAGCGTCGTGTATTGGAACATTTATGGTAAGCAGATATTATATTGGATTTCTATCTTTGACTTTAATTATATATTTATGATTGGATCTTTCATTTATTAACTTTTCATATAATTGGATTTTCAATTTATCGCAAGTCAATTTTTGATTTAATTTTCATGCATTAAATATATGATTGACTGTAATTGGATTTCCATAAATATTTTAAGCTTCCATATATATATTTTTATATGGAAATCCTAATTCATGCAAGAATTTATATAAAGGCTCATGCAATATACAACAATATAAGAAAAAAAAATAAGAGAGAAAATAAGGTGGCAAAAGTGTCATTGTAACTTTGGAGAGGAGAAAAAAGGATTGGAGGCCGTTTCGGAGAAGGAGATCAATTTGGGGTATTTCTCATTGTCTTTTTTTTTCGTGGTTGTAATCTATTTTCTGTTCCAAAGTGTTGCGGTGATCCGTGTTGGATCGGTGAGGAGCTTGTAGAGGGTGTAATCTCTTTATTCCATTAGTGGAGGTTCTTCAGGGTTGGACTCCGATCGTCCCGTAGTTTTTTCCATCTAGATTTTCCACGTAAATATTTATGTGTCTGCGATTTGTGTTTGGTGTTTTTTTGTTTGTGCGTTTTGCTCGGTTCTCCCGCAGGTACTCTCTAGTTTGGGAAATGGTTTCCGCGTTTCGTTCCAACAAAAGTATTGTGTCACACAATTTGTCCTACTTAACACATGAAAGGAATTTCATCCATTCATCGTTATTAACTCGAAAGTTGTAAGGAGCATCATAACCTATTTTTGTATGGGCTTGCAAGTTGACTCACCAGTGTTTAAGATTTATACTTGATTAGGTGAGATTCTGAGCTAGTGAGTCGAGGCTTAGACTTTAAATCATTTGAGTAAAGATGTATGATATCATTTTTAGTTCCAATTTGAAATCTTGGCACAATCTTAACACTGTTTGTTTAACAATCCAATGGCAACATATAGTGCATGTTATGGGACTTTTGATTTCCTTTTGTAAAGCTTAACAACTATATGACAATCTATTGCATGTTATGTGATCTTTTCATCTTTGTGCATGTATTCAGAAGACACACTGTACTAGGTCACTATTTCATGCATAGACATGGTGACATGTTAGCTCTTAATCCAATGCTAATATGTTGCAATATACAGATAAATGAAGTAAGCCTACGACTTTGACTTGGTCATAATCCACCATGTATAGTTTTCATGAACACTTACTATCAAGCTTTATCCTTATATGATTGTCATCTACTGGTTATTGTTAGTGCACTAAATATTGGCTAGCACATGTTTGTTTGTTTGTTTCAGAAAAGAAAATAACAAGCCCAAGTCACAAGTGTACAGATGCAATATATCCCAGTCAAACCTTGGACTATTAAAGACTCTTACTATGATTTCTCTAATGCTACTCTTTTTGGCATCCCTCTCCCAGTTTTACTCTCCATCTTTTCATGAGAATTTGGACTATTGTGAGACCAATATGCCACATTTAGGGAACTAGGGTTAGGGTTTCTAGATGGGCAGTTTGTGAAATAGCTAGGGTTTTTTCACTTCACGTGAAGAGATTTTAAGTTGAGTTTTATTTGTATATTTTTGTTAAACAGTTTCACATATTAATTGAAAACCTCAAACCCCACATTGGTTGCACATGGAAAGGAAATGGTAAAGAGCATTTGGTGCCGAATATTTGAGTATAGGTTCATGTTACCTTGTTTTTTTTTTTTTGTATCAATTATATATTAATGCAAAAGATACCTTCAGAATGTGACTTGCATATTGGAAAGAATTTTGAGTCTGATCACTTGCTCTGTTGGTGGTTGTGTTTCTATGAGCTTGTTAGTTATGTTTGACCATTGTTTGGCACAAAATTTGGAATGACAACTAAATTATTCTGCTAAAATTTGATGTAATCAACTGAATTAAGAAAAAAATAACAGAAAAAGAATTCACCCCTTTGGATCATAAAATCGTGAACTTGGAAATTGAAGAAGTACTTATATTTTATATATTATTTCAGATACCAATAGGAAGAAACATAGATTTTCTGACATCTAGAAGCACTTACTAGCATAGGAAGGATTCTTCTATAGCTAACAGTACTGTGTTTACTGTATATTATTATACTCACAATAGGTAAGACTTATGGTTTCTTGAATGCTATCCTTTGTTTATTGTCTACACTCTTTGGACCACTTTGAAGCATTTGACTATAATAATGCATTCTGAACAACTCACTTCGTCAAATACAATATTACTTTACAGTTTTGATTATACAATTCGATTCAGCAAAATCTCATACGAATATCCATTAGCATTTAGCCTTCACTGAACTAATTTGATAATATATTATTGACCATCAAGTCCAAACATGTTTTGAGGAGCAAACATTAGGCTATTTTTTGAAGTTTGGAGACAAACTAGAACTTAATTTTATTCTAAAATGTAGTCAAATCTTAATTCAGAAATGTTTGTTGAATACTCCTTTAAGGATCATTTTGACAGTGAAACCATGCAAAAAAATTGAAATCTCATATGAGGTATGCTCTGTTGAACTTTGAAACTTACTCAAACAGAGTTTCCGAGGGATGTAAATATAGGCTTAATTTTAACTTGATACCCTCAACTATTCAAAATTTTCAATTTAATATCCTAAACTTTAATATTGTACTAATTACTACCCACAACTATTGAATATTTTCAAGTAGATATCCTTAGGCAATCAGAAATTAATTAATTTTTTGTCACCAAAATTAAATAATAAAATTTTGACCAAATTACCCCTCTATTCCTTCTGAGGCTATTTGAAGTGACAAGGAATAAAAGGGATAAATTTGGCATTTAGAAATTTTTGTAATCATTGCTAGGATATTAAGTTGTACAATTATAGTTGAGATATTAAGCTATCTAATATTACAGTTTAGGATATCAAGTTGAAAAACTATAATAGTTGAGGGTATCAATTAAGTTGAAATTGTTGGGTCCTACAAAGACCGCATCATCACCAAAATTGGTTCCAAGTTTTTTTACTCATTTTTTGATGAAACTAGCTGAAACTTCTATAACCTTGATTTTGGGTATCTGTAAACAAGCAAAAATTGATCCTCCGGTTTCAAGCGAAGGTTTAAGTCAGCGGTTTCAATTTCGGAACACCTCTTAATAGTTAATACTTAGTTTCATACAACCAGGGGCGGATCCACCCTTAGGGTAAAAAAAAATTCTCTTTTTTTCATATACATTTTTTTTTATATGGATTAGTTTACCTCTAGCCCAGTCCAACCCACCCAAAAAATAAATTCACTCTTTTTTTCATATATATATATATATATATATATGGATTAGACTACCTTAGCCCACCCAAATTCTTTGTAGCCCACACTATCTTTAATTCCTGAATCCGCCCCTTTCATACAACCTCACGAAACCAAGGTTTATTGGCTTGTGTTGAGTTTCATAGGCTCTAAGTGCCTTCCTTGATGCTCTAGCATTCAGATCAAGCCTAACTTTTCACACAAAAAAAAAATAAAAAATGCTTTCAGATGTCCTTGATCAGTTTGGATATCTGACTAGACAGAAACAATTATTAAACTCAACATAAAGATCACGTATCTATAAGAAAATATGCAATGAGATTTTGTTCCTGAGAAAACTGTCTAATCTAGTAGGTATTTAATAGTGGGAACTTGGAAAATTTTTGCAAGGTCTACTCACTTGGTTCTTTAGAAAAGAACCTACAAGTAACCTCCTCACATGCAACCCATCGTATCATTTGGCTCATTCATGGTTCGAGGGCCATGCACTCTACAATAGTACACAATAGTATAACCCTCCCCCATGAGAATGAAAAAGATTAAAGGAGACACTGGCTTTATAAAGGCAATGGCTTGTGGAGCTTATCATTAATGATTTGGGCTTAAATTGGATGCACATGGATTTGGCAATGATAATCCTTAATACCCTACTTAAATTAGTATAGGCATGAACCCCGAACATGATCTGCATTCAAGCATACACATAAACAATCTTATATTTAGTATACCTAACCTCTCTCTTTCTACTTTGATAACCCATGTTTTTTTAATTTTTGGTGTCAAGAGAGGAAAGAGCTACTCACCATCATTCTATCGGTTTACCATCGTCAACCTTGCTTGCACCTTAATTAGACTTATAATAACTAGTAATTGACAAGTTGATCGAGGATTTTTAGAAAATTCGTTTCATAACTTTCTTAAATTTGTTGATATTGTTGGAGTTGTTTCCTTTGAACTAGTTAAAATAGTCCCACATTGACTACACCTCCAAGTGGGTATCTCAATATAATGATTTGCTTGTGTTGAGTTGTGCACATGCACCACTACTAGAATAAGCGGGATTAGCGACGTTTATTAGCGACTCCATGTAAAAACGTCGCTAATTTAGCGACTCCATGTAAAAATTTCGCTAGACGTCGCTAATTGGTGACATTTAGCGACGTTTAGCGACTTTTATTCAGCTTTTAAAAGATTAGTCGCTATAAGTTCAATTTTGGTCGCTACACGTCGCTAATATATCTAAGTTAGCGACGTTTAGCGACGTATATAGCGACGTTTATATTAAAAATATTTAGCAACGTGTTTACCGACGTCATTAACGTCGCTAAAGTTTAATTTAGCGACGTATTTTTTTTGACGTCGCTAAACGTCGCTAAAATTTGGTTAATTAGGGACTCGGTTTCGTTTTTCCCAATCTGTTGAAAATTCAATACCTAAAAATTTCCCCCGCCCCCCCCCCCGCTCCATCGACCGCCTGCTCCGTCGACCGCCTCTCCACCGCGGCTACTCCGGCATCCCCCTCCTCCTCCTCGAGCTCTAGGTACCCTAACTCTCTCTCTCTCTCTCTCTCTCTCTCTCTCTCTCTCTCACAGAACACATGTGACACAGACACAGACACGACACACACACACACAGACAGTGACACAGACACGGAACACACACACACACTGACACAGACACGATAAGGACCTAGGGTTAGGGTTAGGTTTTTTGACATAGTGTCACGTCCCAGTCCCAAAATACCGAGGGACTGGACACGTGGCAATGGCCAGCAGCATGTACCGATGGACAAACCCAAGTTAATGGATCCATCGGACATACTTAAGCTGTATAACATCAGTCAGGGTTTACTAATCTCATCCACAAATATATGATAGCAACATCATCAAATGAAATATCTAAACAACAACCAGGCAAAGTAAATAAATCGGAGAACAATCCGATATTAAGTCTGTTACATAAGTTCTCAAAGACAGGAAAATAAAGAGTTCAATTAAACAGGAAATAGAGAGTTTAATGAAACAGGAAAATAAAGACTAAATGACTGAGCATGGTGAAGCAGTTGTTCAGGAGAAGTCCTCAGCGGTCACCTCGTCCTCAGGTTCAGGTACTGCTCCGAGTAGTGCCCCTGTTCCGTACACCTCAGGGTAGCTCTCGTCTGCTATAACTGGAGAACAAAACCAGGTCCTCAGAGGGACGCAACAAGGTACAGAAGAATACGAGCCATAATACAGTGAATGAGCATGCAAGTCAACCAAAATGTTAAACACAAGAGAAGTACAAGATATTAATAAGTTTAAGACAGTGGTATGCCGATGTTACTATCAAACAAATCCAGTTAAATAATTAAAACCAGCTAAGTGATCATGCAAGTGAGAGTTATTATTCATACTCAGGCTGAGACTACTACAGGATCAGTGACAAGAAACCATAGCAGTGTTTTCTCGAAGGGCCAGTACAGGTGCCAAAGCTCTGTGTCAGAGACTAGGACACTTCCAGATAACCAGATATATATATAATATAATCAGCCTTGATATGGTAATACTCTCCCCACCCAATGAATCTCACGTCACAGATCTCAATGTTCATGTTACGCAAGATTGAAACTAATGCAGTCAGTCATTTATTAAGTTCTAAAGCTTAAATTATGAAATCTATATCTTATACAAACCCCCTTGAATAATCAGGAAGATTCTGTATCATGCTTGTGTCAGGTGTCCTGGGGATAATTTACTTGATAGGGCAAGTACCACAGTCACAGAAATTAGAGCAAGAGATTCAAAATGAATTAAATACTGTATTTAATGGCAAGGTACACTTGCCTGGATTTCCTGTTTCAGTTGTAGCTCGAGCTTCAGCTGGATTTCCAGGCAGTACTCCGGTTACTGAAACAAACATCACCATCAGGTCCAGAATACATCAATCAGCTAGGAACGCCTGTCCTTGAGTCCAATTTGGAGACAAGGGCAAAAACGTCATTTTCGGGTCAAGGCGGGGTCCAGATGTGGGCCGCTTTGCACCGAAAACCGAGTCAGGGTCAAAGGTCTCAAAAACAGTCCAACTTAGTGTCAACAGGTCAGGAACGATGATACGAACCCAACGAAACTTCCAGAATTGGATTCCGATGAGCCGTTCTCAAAATCGCCTGTCAGGTGGAGCCTGTGGGGCCCACGACACGCGATTTTTCCAACGTTCTCAGAATCGAACCAAACTTGACCCACAGGACCAGCGTATTGCTACGAGTCCGATGGCGCAAGTTTCGTCTCGATCTGACTTGTGTACACTAAGTTACAGCAAGTTTCAGAAGGGTCGGATACGGGGCGTTGTCCGCGGATACGCACTGATTCCGGTGTGCACGCACATCCAAATCAGCTTCTGCGAAATCCCGCACGTCCGTATCAACGACGCTGACGTATCGATAAAAACCGCACGTGACCAAGTCGTCCCGTTTGGCGGGGCGTACTCGATTCCGGGGTGAATCAGGGTCTAGGTTTTCCTGTTTTTGGATCGCGGTATGCGATCACCACAGGACGCGATGCCCCGAGCGGTTTGTCCGGGTACCGAGAGGGTCTTACAGGCTACACGATACAATTTACGGAATCAAAATCCGAGCTACGAGTCAAAAGTTATGAATACCTGAAGGGGTCCCGAAAACCGAGTTTAACTCGCGTCCGACACGCGTCCAAATTGTGTCAGGGTACTGTGTCCGACACTGTGCTGTGACCGCACTGTGTCCTAGGGTTCAGTTAGGGTTCTAGGGCTTCTGCGTCGAAGCTCGCCGGAGGGCGGCGGGCCGGAGGGACAGGGGCGGACGAGGCTCGTCGGCGTGCAAGGCGGGGAGGACAGCGGCTCCGGCAAGGCAGGAGGCGGCGCTCAGAGACTCGAGCTGCTGCTACTGCTTGTTCGTCGGCCGGAGGCGGGGACAGCTCCTGAGGCGGGAGGCGAGGCGGTGCTGACCGGTGGCGGCGGAGAGGGGAGTCTTCGGCCGGCTCTGGCGGAGGGAAAGGCTAGGGTTCCGGTAATAGGTGGCGGAGAGGGGAGGAATCCGGTGGCTGGGAAGGGAATTTATAGGCGGGTGGAGGGAGGCGATGAGTCGTCGGTTAGGGTAGGTGAGGAGGCGGTCCGGTGAGGGAGCGGAAACGGAGGGTTGAGGAAGATGGAGAGCGGCGGCGGCGGCGGGTTCGTAACGGCCGGCGGAGGCTAGCAGTCGGGCTCTAGCGGTTGGGGAAGAGAGAGGGAGCGGGTTCGGGTGGTCGCGGGTCGGGCGGCGGCGGACCCGACCCGACCCGGTGGCCTAATGGGACGGTTCAGGTTAGGCGGGCTGGGCCGTTGGGTTGGGCCGGATTCAATTTAAATAACTCATTTAAATAATTAACTTAATGATTAAATAAATAAGTAATTAATAATAGATTTTAGGTGTTTAAAATTTCATCCGGGGTCCAATAAATTCCCGAAAAATTACCCTATGTCTAGTTTTTCATTTTACACCATAAAATATTATTTACATAATATTTTAACAATATTTATTATCATTTAAAAAATTCATTGAATAATTAAAACACTGGTATTTAATTACAGGAAAATTCCAGAAAATTCCAGAAAATTGTGATAAATCCAATTTTTAAATTTATGAAAATCAGGGGGATTACACATAGGGTTAGGGTTAGGGTTAGGTTTTTTGACATGGGGTTAGGGTTCGGTTCGAGAGCAAATGGAACTCTGTAGCGCAGTATAAAGACATCCAAACTAAGTTGAAAAAGATCTCGCCGACTCCAAAACACTGGGGAAGGAAGCGGATTGGTAACCTCCAGGAAGAGATTAAGAAGGGGAGAACAAATTACTCAATCTTCAAAAGCTTCCACATACTGATGCGACTCAATCTTCAAAAGCTTCCACATACTGAATTTCGACCAATTTCACTTTGTAATGTCATCTACAAGACTATTACCAAAATCTTGGCTAATCGGATTCGATCCGTCCTCCACAAATTGATATCTCCATTCCAAAATGCCTTTGTCCCTGGAAGGCAAATATGTGACAATGTGATAGTAGCCCAGGAATTATTTCACACTATATCCAAACAAAGCTCTTAGAATGGCTCATTTGCTCTGAAAATAGATATGTCCAAGGCCTATGACAAACTCAGTTGGGAAGTTATTAGTCACTCTTTTTGGCTTTGAATTTCGAGGAAAAACTCACACTTTAATCATGCAATGTATAACCACAGTATCGGGTAGGTGTTCACCGGTCACTTGTTGCATGCCAATACAGCCCTTAACTGATACTGTGGTATCAGGGATTTAATTGGCAAGAGTGATCAGTGTAGTGCAGTTCAATTAGAGTGAAAGTATGTATTATATGAGTTATGAAATAAAAGTATTACTTATTTTAGACTTTGATAAATGGTCAGTTGTTTTGAATATTGCTTATTTTAGACTTTGATAAATGAAAGTATGTATTATATCAGTTATGATTTTTATAGTACGGTTAAGTTATGAAGTTAGGTGATAAACCACTGTATGTAATGATTTATATGATACATACTGTCAATTTTGCAGAAGTATCTAGAAATGGATATGAATTACTATCTGCGTCATCGTTCGTAGATGTACAACCGCTCCTGATGACATGTGCGGTGTGCGGGATGAATTCATTGAGGGTGTACAGCAGTTCCTGCAGTTCGCCAAGGCGTTCCCTCAGTACATGGACGGTACCAAAATTAAGTGTCCGTGTGTGAGATGTCGCAACAGGAAATATCATCCAGAAGTGGAAGTTACATATCATTTATACTCGAAGGGCTTCACGCCAAATTACTATCAGTGGACCGCGCACGGAGAACTTGTATCTCTAGCATCGGAGTCAGAATCCTACGTGGAGCCGTATATGAATGTCCACGACCACGATGCTTACGACGACGGGTTGGTAAACATGGTTTATGATACGGCGGGGCCTAGTTTTAATCCGGATAATTATGATGCGGTGGGACCTAGTTTCAATTCGGACAATTATGATGCAGCTGAGGAGGCACCGAATGCCGATGCTGCAAAGTTTATGGAGTTGCTGGAGAATGCAAGGACTCCACTATATCCTGGTTGTGAGGATTATTCACCGCTGGAGGTGGTTACAAGATTATTGAGCATCAAGTCCGATTTTAACATGTCGCAAGAGTGCTATAATCGACTGCTCGATTTGATTATAGAGATCTTGCCCGAGGGTGCAAAGTTACCAAAAGACTTCTATCGATCTAAGAGGATGGTGAGATCGCTTTGGATGGGATACGAGAAAATTGATTCATGTCACAACGGGTGCATGTTGTACTACAAAGACGACAAGGATGAAGATGCATGAAGATTCTGTGGTGCTGATCGCTATAAGGCCACTGTTAGAGGAAAGTTTGTTGGTGCAAGGAAGCCTACCGATTCGATGCACTACTTGTCTTTGACGCCGCGGTTGCAGCGGTTGTTTATGGTTAAGGAGACTGCAGAAAATATGAGTTGGCACAGGCGAAAACAGATCGAAGGAGTATTGGATCATCCATCCGATGGAGAAGCATGGAAGCACTTTGATCGAGAGTATCCACATTTTGCCAAGGAAGCGCGTAATGTCAGATTGGGGCTCTCCTCTGACGGTTTTACCCCATTCGGACTTTCGGGCTCCCAGTATTCGTGTTGGCCTGTGATCGTCACTCCAAACAATCTACCACCTTGGATGTGCATGAAGACTCCGTATATGTTCCTAACCGTTATTATCCCGGGTTCGAACAATCCGAAGAGGAACATCGATGTGTATTTATAGCCTTTGATAGATGAGTTGAATCAGCTGTGGGAAGTAGGTGCCAACATGTACGATGTTTCTAGAAAGCAGAATTTTCAGATGAGGGCAGCACTTATGTGGACCATCAACGACTTTCTGGCCTATGGAATATTATCGGGATGGAGCACCCATGGTCGTCTCTCATGTCCGTATTGCATGGACCGTACTCAAGCTTTCCGTTTGAAACACGGAGGCAAACCGTGCTTCTTCGATTGTCATCGACAATTTTTGCCGAAGGATCATCCGTACCGGAGGAACCGGAATGCGTTTCGTGCGGGAGTTGTGGAGAAGGCCAATCCACCGCCAAGGTGGCCCGGATGCACGATATGGAAAGGGGTAAAAGATTTACCAAGTGTTATCGAAGAGCCTACTAAGGGGTACAAGTGTGACGGATTTGGTCGCACCCATAACTGGGCGAAGAGGAGTATATTCTGGGATCTGCCGTATTGGAGCACCAATCTGATCAGACATAACCTTGATGTCATGCATATCGAGAAGAATGTGTTTGATAACATAATTAATACTGTAATGGAGGTAAAGGGGAAGACGAAAGATAATCTGAAGGCCAGGTTGGACATAGAAGAAATATGTAGACGTCCTGCATTACATTTGATAGAGGAGGGGAATGGAAAGTTAAAGCAACCTAAGTCAGTTTTCTCACTGAAAAAAGAGGATAAAGGTAGACTTTGTAGGTGGATTCAGGGTCTAAAGTTTCCAGACGGGTACGTGTCAAACTTGAGAAGATGCGTTGACCTCAAGGAGAACAAACTGGTGGGTATGAAGAGCCACGATTGTCACGTATTCATGGAGAGGTTAATTCCGATTGCATTTCAGGAATTCTTACCGCAGGTCGTTTGGGACCCATTGACAGAGCTAAGCATATTCTTTAGAGATTTTTGTTGTACTAAGTTGCTCGTCGATCGTCTAAAAAAGCAAGAGAAGGACATTGCGGTAACACTATGTAAGCTCGAGAAGGTGTTTCCTTCTGGATTCTTCGACTCTATGGAGCATTTGCCAATTCATCTTTCCTATGAGGCACGTGTTGGTGGTCCTGTCAGTTATCGGTGGATGTACCCCTTCGAGCGGTATCTGAATCACCTAAAGAGAAAGGTAAAAAACAATGCACGGGTTGAGGGCTCTATTTGTGAAGCTTATGTTCTCGAGGAGATTACAAAATTTTGCTCGACGTATTTCAAATCGCATGTTGCTACTAATAGGACGAAAGCTCCGAAAAACGATGACGCGTATCAAGAATCTAATGATGCAATACTCAAAGTATTCAATGCGTCCAGAAAGCCTTCATAAAAAATGAAGAAGAGATATTTGAATGACGATGAGCTGAGGGCTGCTCAATTGTATATATTACTCAATTGCGATAAGGATGAAGTGGAGAAGCTAGAGGGGTAAGTAATTAATACGTCCACATTTACATCATCTCAATGTAATAGTATAAGATAGTATTATGCTACTAATCAGCAGTTGCTTCATTGTTTTTCAGCACATATAATGATGAGTTGAGGTCGGTTAGACCCTACATAACAGACGAAGAAGTAGAACAAGATATGAGATGCCATTTTCCTTCTTGGTTGAGCGCATATGTAAGATGCTTGGTAATTACTTTTTATTTCTGCACTTGCAAAACAAATAACTTACTATCGCTACTTTGGTATTTAGGTCGATCGTCTAATAACACCCGAGACTGAATCTATTAGAACTCTAGCCAAGGGACCAATTACTGTCGTAAAAATATGGCCAAGTTTCTGTGTGAATGGGTTCAGGTTGAAGTCAACAAATGCTCCTATCAGAGACAGCTTTCTGGATCTTGATTCCAAGAAAAACAGTTGTTTGTGTATCAAATCTTCGAACTACAAAGACGTCAATCCGGGCAATAATTTTTTTGGCATCTTACGAGAGATTGTGGAGTTAACATATAATTATGGCACAGAACCTGCTAATATCTTGCTATTCCGGTATGAATGGTTCGTTCCGATTCAAGATCAAGGTTGAAAAATTGACAAGCATGGCCTTGTGGATATAAACTACAAGCGTAGATATCAAGGCTACGAACCATTTGTCCTATCAAGTCAGGCTCAGCTCGTGTACTTCATAACTTATCCTAGACGGAGGATAGCGAGGTCGGATTGGTGGGCAGTATGCAAGACTAAAGCTAGAAATACCTTTGATATTGACGAAATAGCCTATCAGGAGGACGATCTACCTCTTGTAACAAATATTGTAGATGTGGACTCAACGGAAGTTACTCATTACACGAGTAATAATGTAGAAGATGTAGAATTATTCGAAGAGGAAGACGAAGTAGATGAAAGTGAAGACAAGGAAGAGGAAGAGGAGGATGAGGAAGGCGAACAAGATGAATTTTCTGAAGATGATTGAAAATAAAATATATTGCATGTAGAATGTAACTATATTTTGACTGTAGAATGTAGATCAAGGTTGAAAAATTGACGAAGTAGAATGTAACTATATTTTGACTGTAAAATATATTCCATTAACGAATATATGTATTATATTTTGACTGTAGAATGCTTTCAGATATGCATCACATTTCGACTGTAGAATGTACTATATATTTGTGTTTTTCTATATTCATCATATGTTGTTATCAGATATGACAGGACGACGCGGAGGGTTCGGCAGGTCCCGAGGTAGACAGAATGCTCCTCCGGTACTGCCTACGGTGGGTTCCGGATCATCGTCGCCCAGTACTCCAGTATATCGATCACTCACATCTCCGACTGTTGGGACGAGTAGTTCCAGGCGTGATAGTACACCCTCGTCCAGCGTTCCTCTGACGGAACCATGGGGACAAATGAGCATGTCGAGGAGGTCGTGCCCACGTTGTCCCAGCATCAACAAGATCCTCCATGCGCACCTTCGTAGGAGACGAGGACAGAGATCTGGGCCGACGGTACAAAGTAAGTCAATTAGATGGTTTAGTATAATATATATCGTGTATTTCTTTATTCATCGTATATTGACTTTTTCAGTATTCTAAATTATTATCTCTGTATAGATATCGTCCATCGTCGGTTCAGAGACGCCTGGGCCAATTTTTGAAGAACAACTACGGTGGCCCTTGGACCAACTACTCTGAGGCTCCGGAGGAGAGGAAGGCATTCTGGTTTGCGCACTTCTAGGTAAAAGTATATTAAATAAATTCTCTAATTTATGCATATTATATAACTTATCCGTGATGCTCACTTACTAAATTATTTATTGTAGCAAACATATTTCTATCCTCCATACCGGGCCGAGTTTATCGAGCGGCTCTTTCTGACCGTTGCCGCCAAGCTTATCCGAGATGCTCTGGATGACCAGAAGGCTCATGATCGTGCTGGAAAACCGATCCAAGGTTGGATCACGCCTAAGCAGTGGACTACGATGAGTGCTAGATTCGACGATTCGACCTACAAGGAAAGGTCTGAGAAGGCCAAGGCGGCTAGGCGGAATGCTGTCAAGTGGTGTGGTGGCTCGATTCCGATGACGGAATATTTTTGTCGTTTGGTATGTTTTTTCTTTTAAATTATATTATTTTAATATAAGTACCATAAAATTGTAGTAGAAAAAAATTTAAGTTTAGTACTAAATAATATATTTTTAACAGGTACAGAGGGGTGAGGATGCCAACATGGTGACCGTCTTCTTGGCCACCCATCGCAAGGACGGAAATCTTATTGATGAGAGGGCCTCGCAGACCTATGTAAGTATTACTTTACTTTGTGTTAATTTTAATATAACTTAGACAATTATCGAGTTTCCAAACCTTTGTAGGCCGAGTATCTTAGGCTGCTTGAGCGGGCGACTGCTAGTGCACCTACACCTGGAGAGGCTGGTACTTCGTCGCAGCCCGCTCCAGCTCCGTCGGCGGACGACCTGAGGGTGACCGCAACTGGTGGTCTCCAGAGGGGTACGTACTACCGTACGGGCTCCTATGGCGCCCTGGTTGCGACACAGTCATCTAGGGCCTCCCCGACAGCTGTGCATTCCACACAGCCCTCGCAGTCGCAGCCCTCGCAGTCGTCGGCCAGAGTCCAGGAGGCCGTCCAGGAGGCCGTTGATCGTCAGATTGCATCTCTCCGTGACGAGTTGCTGCGAAGGATGGAGGAGCAGCCCCGGTCCCAGCCGCAGGCGGACGATCCGATGCTCATCGCACGATTCGATATGCTCGACTGCAGCATGACGGAGCTTCGAGAATTGACAAATGATATTAGAGCCTCCAATGACCGCAACATCATGGAGCTGCAGGCGTCACAGGTATCAATGGGCGAGAGACTGACGATGATGCAGGATTCAATGGTTCATAGCAGTACGAAGCTGTTATCTACCCTGGATTTTTACAACCAGCGACTCGCAGACTTGGAGCGGGCACGGCCTCCTGGTGCGCCTACATCGACACTGACTCCACCGACGTCACTGCCTTCTCCATCGACATCGGTGTCGATTCCACAGGACGAGGATGAGGAGTTCTTATCCTTCAAGCGCGCCGTGGTCAGCCTCCTGCTGATCCGTAGTAGTATAGTTAATTATCGGATATTTATATTTTTTTTATTATTTAGGATGCGATTGTATGGATATAAATTTGCCATATTCTTTATGTTTATGATGAGATTTGCTGGATGCTTTCTTTTCTTCAAATTTTATTATATTATTCATATTTTGGTTTACAACTGATGACTGATACTTGGCCTGTATTTACCCAGTGCACTAGAAATTTTCCCCTTGGTGCTGCTACTGTGTTCTTATTCAATTTTTTCTACTACCATCATATACCTGATAATGAACCCAAGGTTGGTAAACCCAGAAATGCAATATTTTTTTTATTTTTTTAAAATTAGCGATATTTTTAGCGACGTTTAGCGACGTTTAGCAACGTTAGCTTAAGTCACTAAATACATCGCTAATTAGCGATGCTGTAATAAGTCGCTAAATACGTCGCTGATGACGTCGCTAAAATCGTCGCTGTAAGTCGCAAACTGCTGACATGGCAGTATTGCCAGGTCATTAAAGACATCAGTGTAACGTCGCTATATAAGTCGCTAATTAGCGACGTTTAGCGACTTCAATAAACGTCGCTATGTAGTGACGCGACGTCGCTAAACGTCGCTAAATTTAGCGACACATAAAAGTCGCTAAAATACGTCGGTATATCGACGTTTAGCGACGTTTTTTGTTTTAGCGACTTAGTTTTTTTCGACTGCTTTAAAACTTCGCTAATTACGTCGCTAAACCAAATTAGCGACGATTTTTGGTTATTTAGCGACGTTTTTAGATGTCGCTAATTTAACTTTTTCTGGTAGTGCACTACAAAAATATATTATTTTAGCGACAAAATTATCCGTTGCTAAAATGTAATTTTTCGTCGCTATTTTTAAATAGTTGTCACGCCCCAATCCCAAAATATGTAGGACTAGGACACGTAAGCATGCCAGCCGCATGGATATGGCAACTCTAATATATGGAAACCAAAATCCATGCGTACGCTGTAATATGAATAATAATTCACAAGTGGTATAAACTATCTCAAGTCACAGGCATAATCTAAATCTCATCCACAGAAAATATAAATAAATAAATAACCAATATCTATATAACTAGATCTCAATATGAAGTATCTAAGATGATAGTCGGATGAAAACAAATCCACCGCCGAACTAGAATATAGAAGCAAACATAATAAGTACAACAACTAACAATCACTAAGACTCGAAGTGAAGACCTCCTCGAAACATAAGTAACTAGTCCGGATCTGCGCTCCTGCGAATACTCATGAACATCTACACATGGAAAGGGACCAGGTCCTCAGAGGGACATAACAAGATACATAGAAGCATACCAATAAAGTACTGAAATAAACATCCAATGGGTCGCCTAATCGTCTAAGTGAATGCAGTTTATTAACCCCCTTGATTTATTCTATAGATAGTCAGGTTTGGATTTGGAAAATTTTGGATTTTTCAGAAGATGATGAGGTTTAGAGTGGAGATAGGATTGTCTGGTATTTAATTCATTTAATTAAACCCTTGGCGTGCCCTATAATTGCTAAATTATTCGGAGCCCTATATCAGCCCGTAAATTTCATCGGATTATTGTATTTCTGACTTGACTCGCCAAATTAGGCACTGGACTTTTTCGTCACTTAAAAATCAGTATTCGTTGTGCTCTAAATTAATTGTGCAACTTTCCGAAAATCATAACACATATTTAATTTCGTGTCGGACACCTGTGTCGTTACCCTCAATTTTGAGATACCAACTTAACCCGTTGAGCCGGACCAACTAAAGGGTCCAAGACTGACTCCAAGCCCCCGTCATTTTTGACCTTTGTGTCATTTCCGAATTTTGACCCCAAGTGTCCTATTTAATTTAAAAGCGCGGGACACTTTAATTCTATTTTTTTAATCGAGGATACCGATTTTGCCTAATCCTATTTTAATCCCCAATTAATCCCGATGGCCATTTAATTAAACCCGTGCCTCACGCACAACACCCCCATACCATGCAAATCATCAAACGCATTTTTCTCCATAAATTTTGCATCATTTTATGTGTTCGTGAAATTTCCCAAATTTAAGCGGCTAAGTTGTAATTTATTGATTTTGGGTGTCCTCACCCCATTATCCATGACCAAATGGAGAGCCTACCATCCTTTGACCAAGTCAAGCCTTCCCCTCCCTCTCTTTTGGATAAAGAATAAATTTCTTCATATTTTA
Organism: Iris macrosiphon; assembly: GCA_036927795.1. Lineage (NCBI taxonomy): Eukaryota > Viridiplantae > Streptophyta > Magnoliopsida > Asparagales > Iridaceae > Iris > Iris macrosiphon. Next base: position 75,667,956 of record JAYESA010000019.1, on the reverse strand, counting down.
TCTACACTACACGTTTGAAAGGGGTAAATCCTCACCATCCAATCTCCACAAAAATCCCCTATTTAATGTCTCATCAAGCCCACATCCCAAGCAAGCCCTAATCCCTACATTTGGGAAACCCCCCTCTCTCTCTCTCCTCCCTCTTCACTACACAACCAGCCGATATTACAACTTCCCATTCTTTTCTTCTTCTCTTCTTCTTCCTTTTTCTTCTTCTGCTTCCATTCTTCTTCTTCTCCCTCGGAATCGGAGCTGCGACCACCGACTGCAACTCCGGCGGGCCACTGACAGCTCCACCCGGACCGGACTGCTCCTCCTCTACCCGAACTACTGCTGACCACCCGTAGTTTCCCCACTGCAGCTCGAGCTGGCTGCTTCTACAGCCATAACCTCCAGGCGACTGGCCTGATATGGCCAGCTGCTGCTATTGTTGAGCAACCGGGCCTCCCCCACGGCGGCTCCGACGATTCCAGTCCGGCTACAGCCCCCCATCCGACCATTCCTCCATTCTACCTCCTCCTCCAGCGGCTCCCTCGACCGACCCCTACCACCACGACTTCTCCACAGCGACTCCGGTCATACACCACTTCCACCACCATCTCTCCACTCCCTCCGACGAGAACCACAGCAGCTCCACCGCCAACACTTCCTCCCCTCGTTCATCGATCGAGCTCCTTACTCCGGCCAACCTTTACATACTGCCCCCCACATCATCTTCTTCATCATCATCGCAATACCACCATGACCGGACTGCTCCCCCTCGGCCAACAACCCTCCACCACCTATTGACCCATCGTCGACCACCACCGATGAGCGGCAAAGCCTGGAACAAGTCTGACCTCTGTCGTTCTCCGTCTTCCCCTAAGAATCTCAGCCAGGGAGTGCGACAGGACGACGGTCAAGCTTCGCCACCAGTGATCGGTTTCCCTGATGCATCTCGACCATTACTACTGGTATTTCTGATCCTTGGATATGTTAGCTCTAGACGAGGTTCTGCTCCGACGATGACAAAGCTCCAACTCCGACAAGTTTTCAGCAAGCAAAAGCTCCTTTCCTCAATGGATTCAAAGACTCCTCCGACTTGACAATCGGGTGTTCTCCGGCAGGAATTATCGTCTTCGATGACTAGTGACGTATCCAGAAGTTCCAACTCGAGTTACATCGTGTCGACTCCATCCTGCACCGAGCCTCACTCCGGCCAGTAACCACCACACCACTGAGGTAACCTCTCTCCCACCCCCCTTGTTTAGTGTGGTAATAATGTATATCGTTATGGTTATATAACTAAGTTAGTTAGGGTTTGAGGATAATGGGACCATGGTTTGGGGGTTATATTCATATTGGAAATTTGAGGATAAATTATATGGTTTAATGTACAAATTTTTGTTATATTGACTTTAAGGTTGTATAAGATGCTAATTGAGTTAGGGTGGAAAATGCTATATTGTGTTTAGGGTCTATTAAATGCTAAGTAAGACATCCTGGGTGTAGTTTATTTTATGCATATTGTATATCGATGACTAGTTTAAATTGCTGTGAAAGAGTATAAGGATAATGAAACATTGGTGGATATTGAGGAGCAGGTATTGATGGTGAACTAGTGTGTAACATCAAACCCTTAGTCATTCTTTGAGAATTGATAAATAATGTCGAACTTAATTGAATAAGAAGTTATTGTGGAATGGTAAAGGTTGTTTATAAATGATGGTTTAATAAATAATTATTTAATTATTTCGAGGATGATAGTAAAGGTGCATGTTGACATCTGTGAACACTGAGGTAAAACTGAGGAGTGGATCATGTGTCGGACCACGAAATATCATGATGAACATAGTAAGATTGAGGTTTGGATTGATGATATGGTACCAATGTTTAATTTGATTAGATGTAACGTACTCCGAGTCAACCTTAGTCAACCCTCTAGCGTCGTGCCCATGTGAGTTGTAAGTTGAGACTGAGTCTAGGTGTGGATGCGTGTCGCATCCCTGTCTGGCGTAGAATAGATTATTGATTATTGGTTTGTATCTCATCTCTAGGTACTACGGGACCTGAGGACTTGGACGCGGTACCGGGACCCCGTCATCAGCAGCCTCGCGCAGGCAAGTGTACCTTGCCACCCTGTATTTCAGATTATAGTTATTTATTGTTTATTTATGTACATTGTGCATGTATTTAAGTTGACGTTCGATACTTCACGTTCGATTCACAATCGGGTGCTGACGTTCGTCGTAATGTCTTAGAATAATTATTATATACTTTGTAGTACCTCGATGCACGTACCTGAGTACATCGACACCCCAGGACACACTCATACACTGTGATCGTGCCAGATTCATGTATCCTGATACTGACATCATGACCAGAGACTGGGACAACCTTAGGGTCGCATCTGTTGAGTTATCTTTCGTGTGTCGAGACTGCTAGATAGAGGTTCAGGTTCAGCGCACAATCGTTGACCGCTTGGGAAGGGGAAGGCAGTTACTAGACGTTTGGGCTACTCTGCACGCGCTTATATATATATATATATATATACTATTTCTGTAGTGATCCTGTATCTAGAGTAGTTGTACCACCCGGGTGACTCCTTGTCCGGAGCTGCGGTACGTGCCGTGTGTTTCCGTGTCCAGAGCTACGGTTTTATTTTAGAAAGCCCAAGCATCGAACGTTGTCTTTAAACTGTGTCACACTTGTTTGGTTATGCTAGAGTACCCTATTGTTGCACTTGTACTTTCTGTTTACTTGGCATGTTGTATTTTTGTACCTTGTTACATCCCTCTGAGGACCTGGTTCCCTGCCAGTTTTGTAGCATAGATGATTACAGAGCATTTAGAGTTTCTGCTGGAATTGCATGTCTTGCGGGCATGGTACCAAGTACTCATATTATATCTACCGGTATTATAGTTATTTTGCATTGTTTATTTCATCTGCTGTTGTGGCCTAGTTTTTATAGACTCATACTTCTTCTCGAGTCTATTCGAGTTAGTGTGTTATGGGGCGGCCGACTCTAGCACATATAGCTCTTTCTTGTATACTGTTGTACATTGTGGATTGAGACATAGAGGTTTACATTTATGGGATATCTAGATAGTACCCTTTTATATTACAGCTTATACGTATTCGAGTCAGACCCGAGTCTGGTCGAATGCGTAGCTGGCGTGTCACGTATTCCTGATCCTACATATTTTGGGACTGGGGCGTGACATAGTTTAAGAAAAAATTTCCCAACACGTGGGCTATCTGGCTATAAATAGGATTGGCATGATTCTCTCGGAGAATCAGGGGCCTAAAAAGCATGTCATCTTTTGAACGACAGAGGTTGCCGGGTAGTATAGGGGTCATCACGACCACACATCTCCGGCGGAGCGTGCGGGTTACATAAAAGGAAAGTGCAACGGAGCCCACACGCCTTACTTGTTGTTCTCCCCACCCCATGCTCTAAGCATGTCACATCCATGACACGTTAATACCTCTAATAATTTCCAAGTCTACTAGCATACAAAGTTTCTAACAGCAGTTATCCCTAACGCACGGCCCATACGTATAGGAGGCCAACCCAGAACCCGAGTCCGTTTCCTACATGAGACTCACACTCGTGTAACAGCTGTGTCACGGCCAATGAACCTAATGATGCTTCATGATAATGGGGCAGTCTCATAAATAAGGTTAATGCATATACATAATAAAAACAGATCACGACGACACCGTCGTTGCACCCAAGTTTCCTTGGACGCACAGTTTATATAGCAGTTTAAAATATATAAACTAAATGATAGAAATAAAGATGCATGCAACATATGGAATATGAATAACAGTACAATGGCAAGGTATACTTGCCTGGCAAGAAAGCTGCATAGTACCAATAACCTGCTCCAGAAGTCGCGCAGAACAATCCAATAGGTCCAATATACATATAATATAATACAATACAACATCAATCATTACACTAGCACATACACAACCATAATACACTGGACTCAGAGGGTACGCTAGGGGTGACACTGGTCAACTAACACGGTCAATTACGCGTCTAATTACGCGGGTGTCACGTCTTCAAATGTTGTGAAACGGATAGTCAACTAATATTTGTCTAGCCAGTACGTCGGTATACATAAGGCAGACAATTCCCTAATATTCAGGTCACAAGGTCAAGGTACATATGCGGAAAAAATCCACGGTGTCCTAGGGTCGTACACATATATAGTCATAATTATTATTTAGCATTTATTTAATAATACATCCATATATATATGTATATATATATCAATTTAATTATAATACGCTTACGTGTACGCATACGTATACGAGTTTAGGTTCACCGAATCAGGATCTGATGTAAACTAACAGTCATAAAGCAATACTCATGTCCTAATAGCATATACATAATCACTCATAAAAAGGAAAAAGAGGGACAGGTTCGAACCTCGGGGTGCGCGCACGGGGACGACGATAACGAAGATGGGGTTGACGACGATGGCGACGAGGGTGATGATGATTGAGGTTATGATGAGATAATGAGATGATGATGGTGAGATGATGATGGGGATGGTTATGGTGATAATGATATTGGTTATGAAGGGGATGATGATGACAATGATTGGTGATGATGGGGATAATGATGTTAATGAATAGTGATGATGATTGTGATGATGATGATGATGATGATGATGGGGTGATGATGATGATAATGTTAATGGTGATGTTGATGATCATGATGATGGGGATGATGAGGATGTTGATGGTGTTACTATTTCGGCCAGGGCTCAGGCGAGGAGGACGAAGGAGGGGAAGGAGGACAAGGAGCGGGGACAGGTTGTGGTCGACTGGAGTGTCGACGAAAGAAGGAGATGAGGACAGTGGTGGAGGTCGAGGTACAGGAAGGTCGAGGAGGAGGCTCGGGTGGCTGCTTGGTCGACTAGATGTAGAAGAACTCAGGGAGAGGTGAAGGTCAGGCGGTGGTCAACAGGAGGTTGAAGATGGAGGTGGTGTTGCTGATGGTGCAGCGGCCTGGGGGAGATCATCGGAGGAAGGAGGGAAGAGGAGAGAAAGATAGCGGCTCGTTGACAGAAATGGTGGCTGTGGTTGCTGGCGTCGACGCTGCTCGGTCGACGTTCAGGCGGGCTTGGGGAAATGACCGGGATGGGGATGGCGGAGGTGATAGTCGGGTTCAGGTCTGCGAGGGATATCGTGGTGTAGATGATGATGGGAAGAGGTAGTGGTCGACTGGGGTGGGAAGATGGTATCGATGGAGGAGAACGGCATCGGAGACGACGGTGGTGGCGGTGAGTCGTGTCGAGGGTGGTGATGGAGGACTGGCTGGGGAGTCGGGACTGCTCTTCATCTCGGTGCAGGCGAGATGGCGGCTCCGGTCGGGACTGGCTGCTCCGGTCAGCGAGACTGAAGGGAAGGGGATGGCAAGGCGGTCGAGGACAACCAGGTGAGCGGTGGAGGTCGGGCTCCGGCAAGGTCGGGCGGCCGGTCGGGTATGCGCATGGAAGGGGATGAACAGGGAAGGGGTCGGCTAGGTGTTTAGGTGAAATAGAAAAGGAAAAGAAAAGGAATAACAATTGTATTTATATATATAGAAACTAGGGTTGGGGTTGACCTAGGGGATTGGGTTTGGTCAACATCTCCTTGGGATGGGCCAAGGCTTGACATGGGGATGTTTGGAGGGCTATAATTTATATTGTTTAAAATGCAATGGTAGGGTTAAATGAGGGGCTATGTTGCGCATTGCACATTCCAAAATTCATGGAGAAAATTCATGTGAAGGGAAAAATGGGTTTCTTCATGTATTGTCCAATGGTGTGGACACTTTATTGCATTTTTGCATAAAAGCGCCAACCAATTGGAAAGTTGCACAAAAGTGGAAATTAGATTAAATTAATTAAAATTAATGCACAAGGTGTTCTCAAATTAATTAGGAGTACATGGGGCTAAAATTAGGTGGGACATAAGTGTCATGGACGTAGAGGACTCAGAATAAAATATTGTCATAAATTGGGTTGCACGAAACGGGTCAAGATTGTGTCTCCAATTTCGATTGGAATGCACAAGGATACAAAGTTGAATTTATTTAGAATTAAATAATAACGTCCGCAATGAATATTGTGCGACTAAAATGTAGCACAAAAGAGCATAATTATAAGTTACACAAAGGTCAGAATAGAAGGCGGACACGTCTATGACAAGGATGTGAAATTTGTAGAAAGATAGTGGCTAGTGTAGTGCTCCGATTATCGAATCAATGGTAAAGTGCACTAAGTAATTTAAATATTATAAAATCGTCTAAAATAAAATGTTCTATTTCATATTGGATTCAAATTAGTCCTAATCTCTCTATCTAAGCCAAGTAGGCCTAATTTTGGGCGAGGGAGTTTACAATAGGGACGGATAGCGACGAATTTTTTTTAACAGAAATATTAACGTCGCTACGGATTTGTCGTCGCTAATCCGTCACTCAAGCGACGGCTTAGCGACGGAATGAGCGACATAGTTTCAGCGACGTATTAGTGACATATAATTTCCGTCACTAAACTTTCTGACTACTTATCGGCATAATAGCGATAGATTATGTGAGCCTAAAAATTGTCAAATTTTTCAGAAGATTTTGCACATTCTGGGCTCACATAGTTCGTCGCTAATCCGTCGCTAAGTCGTCACTCCTAGTGACGCATTAGCGACGGATTATCGCGACGGACCCTAATACATGTTTGGTACATTTGTGTGTCTCAAATATTTTATCCGTCGCTAGGTAGTCGCTGACCTGAGATTGTCCATCGGAAATTCGTCGCTGACCTGAAATTTTTTAGATTTTTCGTCGCTAGTATGTCGCTAGTCCGTCGCTAAAGGTAATATTTTTTCCAGAAATCAATTTCTGGTGAGCATATACCCGTTATACATTCACCAATTTCCACACAAATAAATTCCACACAAGTAAATTCTACACAAACTATGAAAACCCACACAAACATATCCAAATGTTATATATACAATGAACTAATAAAGTAAAGTAATCCAAACATACCACAAACTCAAAAAATACAACGGTGGAGGCGGAGGCGGTGTTATACAATTCAAGTCCAAAAATATGACGGTGTTATTCAATTCCACAAAGTCAAATAAATACAATCAAGTCAAATAAGTATAATCAAGTTAAAAAAATACAACTAATTGAAAAAAATACCACAAACTAAAAACTCTATTAAGTCGACGGTGGAGACGGAGGTGGCGGCGGCTGTCGGCTAGCCATGTACTGTGCCACAACCATAGCGATGATATTCTGTAGATCATCGGGAGCAACGGCAGATAGAGCAGTGGCAGGAGCCGTCGAAGGAGCTGGAGGACCCATCGATGCCGTTGGAGGAGTTGGAGCCATCGGGGTAGCTAGAGGAGCCGCCGTAGTAGCCGTCGGAGGAGCAGGTGCTGGAGCATCACGCGTGTCTATCAACTGTCGGACTAGCCCATGTAACTCATGCACAGTCGTCGTGAATTGCTCCAGAGACATCGTACCAGAAGGAACACGGAGCCGGGCATTGTTGGAGCTGGATTAGCCGTCGGAGGAGCTCTGAAAAGAAAGCCGGGCACATGAGCTGGAACGCCGGATCCGGTACCGTACACGCTGCCGCCTTTCCCTCTCCCGACAGCTTGTACCCACCGTTCATTTCTCTCAGTCGGCGTAATACTCTCAGCGCCCCCCTCTAACGTCTCATATATCTGCTATATTTATTTATATAAATAGGTTTAGAGTTAAGGATTTTAGAGTTATAAGTGCTATATTTAATTTTGGTTAGAGTATCATATTAGATACTAGATATCATATTATATAATTTAACCAAGGTTCAAAGTATCGGAACCGAAATCGGTATCGGACCATTCCTTAACTCTAAACCTATTTGATTCTTAGTATTTTTGAAATTAAATAAAATAGTAATCACCCTTGTAGATTAATTTACATGCGATAGATAAGTTTTCCTCTTTTATATGCTTTTACAATCTTAATATAATCTAATATAACTTCATAAACCATTAGAATGGATAAAAAAAATCAACCTAGAAACTAAAAAATACAATAGTTTGACTGTTTGACCTAGAGTTGACCTAGTTTGACTGTTTTGACCTAGAAACCTAAAATCTAATTAAATTATAAAAATAATCTAATTAAATTAACAAAATTTTATAAAGACAACTTACATATGCTTTGGCGGCCCGCTCATCTGCAAGCTTCCCATCCTTTTTTTTGTGGGTCCGCTGGAAAACTGCTGGAAAGTCAATGGTCTAGGGGTCTTTCGCGTCTCTGACAGCCTTGTCGCACTATAAAAATTAAGCAATTAATAAATAAGCAAAAAAAAAATTAGAATTACAAAAAATTGATCTAGCAAAAAATTTTAATGCTAACCATCCGTCAAAAATATTCGACGGTCGGAATAGATCCACCAGTATGGAGACCACCTTTAGCACGGGCAGCCCTCACCTTCTCGTACTTGGCCTTGTAGGTTGGGGTGTCCATCTTCTTCTTCATCTGCTTTCAGTACTCCGCCTTCAGCCACTCCTTGCGACGATTCGGTCCAAGTAATGCCAGCGTGTTATGCCCCAGTCCTAAAATACGTAGGACTAGGAATACGTAAGCATGCCAGCCGTATGTATATAAAGACCCCAATATATGGAAACCATAACACATACGTACGCTGTATTATGAATAACAATTCACAAGTGGTATATATTTGTCACAAGTCACAGGGCATAACTAAATCTCATCCACAAAACCAAATATAAATGAATAACCAATCAACTATATAACTGAATCAAGTATGAGGTGCTTGATAAGAACAAGTAGTTGGATGGAGACAAATCCACTACCAAACTAGAATATGAGAGAAACAAAATAAGTACATATAATGAACATGAGACTCGAAGAGAAGACTTCCTCGAAATAGAGATAAGTAGCATGTTCTGATCCGTGCTCCTGTAATAGTCATGATCGTCTACACCTGGAAAGGGACCAAGTACTCAGAGTGACGTAACAAGATACATAGAAGCATGCCAACACGTGGCTATCTGAAAATAAACATCCAAGGGTCGCCTAACCATCTATGTGAATGCACTTTGAGAACAACTTTCCAACACGTGGCTATCTGGATAAAATGCGATTGGCATGATTCTCTCGGAGTATCAGGGGCCTAAAAAGCATGTCGTCTTTTGAACGCTAGAGGCCGCCTGATAATAATAATATATATAGTGGTCATTATGACCGCGCATCTCTAGCGAAGCGTACGGGTTACACAAGGAAAGTGCAAAGGAGCCCAAATGCCTTACTTGTTGTCCTCCCCATCCCATGCTCTAAGCATATCATATCCATGACACGATGAGACCTCTAATAACTGCTATGTCTTCTTGCATGCAAATTCTATCAGCAGTTATTTCCTATCGCACGTCCTATACGTACAGGTGGCCAACCCGTCACGCAAGTCCGTGTCCTACATGAGACTCACTCTCGTGTAACAAATGTGTCACGGCCAATGAAACATAATGATGCCTCCAAATCATGTGGTGGTCTCGTAAAACTAGGTCGACATGCATATTATATAATAAAGATAACATACGACGCCACCATCGTTGCACCTAAGTCATCCTTGGAAGTGTAGTTTATATAGCAGTTAAAATATATGAACTAAATGACAGAAATAAAATGCATGCACCATATGGAATATAAATTACAGTACAATGGCAAAGTATACTTGCCTGGCAAGAAAGTTGCGTAGTGTAAACATCTAGATGTCAAGCACAAGAGATCAGAAACTATGGCCTTCGAATGAACGTCTCCGGATGCTGAAATTAACATCACCAACGTTTCCAAAATAAATGAGATAGTCAGAAAACACTACCCTTTCGTCCAATTTGGACACAGGGGCAAAATGATAATTTTGGGTCAAAGTAGGTCCACATGTGGGCCACCTTGCACCGAAAAGTGTGTCAGGGGTAAGGGTGTCTAAATGGGATAAATTATCAGTCAAACAAATTCTAAACATCTATACGAACTCAACGGTATATCCAATTTTGGATTCCGGTGAGCCGAACATAAATTCGCCCTTAAAGTCAAACCGTGGGGCCCGCAAATAGGCGGCTTGGTCAACTGTCTCAGAATTGCGTGAAACTGGGATCACAGGACCAGCATGATACCACGAATCTAATGGCATAAGTTTCGTCGTATTCCGATGAGCGTACACAAAATTGTGTGGTATTTTACAAAAGTCATGATACGGGGACTTATTACGGATACGGGTTGATTTCGACGCGCACACACGTCCGAATCAATTTCTGCAAAAGTCCACACGTCAGAATATAGCATACACACCTTTCGGTACAATTGGCACGCGACGAGGCGGTCCCGTTTAGCGGAGCGCACTCCGTATCACAATATTTCAGTTTTAATAAATCAAGTTTTTGGTCGTTTTGGAGGTCGAATAATTTAACACATAGAAAGAATTAATAAAAACTAAAAGAACAGAAAAATTCTCGGTTATATTGGGAAGAAAACCCTTCAATTAGTTTTTGAAAACATTAAACAGGTTAATGGCAAATTGGATGTGAACATGAGGGTTTGGGTTAAAATTTCTGAACTGTTTTGGTCAGTTTTTCGGCCATTGTCCGGTCGATTTTTCGACCAATCTAGGGTACGAAAACTCGTCCCGCTTGAATGAAAATCCTAGAGGGTTAGGTTGTGAACGTATACGGACAAACCGCTCGCAAAAAGAATCACATATGAAGAAGATATAATACCTCGAATATGGGGACTCGGGACGGTATTTCTGCGCGCAAGCGGTGCGTGGACGGACGGACGGCGGCAGCGGTCGGCTGGGCTGCGGCGGCGCTGGTCGACGGAGGGGGGGGTCGATGTCCACCGGAGGTCGGTCGCCGGGCTGGAGTAGGGTTTAGGTTGTTTAGTAATGTATTTAATATATATATATATATATATATATATATATATATATATATATATATATATATATATATATATATATATATATATATATATAAGGGAGAGGGGGAGAGTTACTGGGAGAGGGTCACGCCGCGGGGGAGGGGGTTCTGTTGTGAAGGGGAGAGTTGGCTGTGGTGGTTAGTAGGAATAGGTGGTTTGTTTTGTTTAGTTATTATAGTTAGGTTTTTATATATTTTTTCTTTTCTTTTCTTTTCTTTTTTTTTCTTTTTCCTTTTCTTTTTATTTATTATTATTATTATTATTATTATTATTATTATTATTATTATTATTATTATTATTATTATTATTATTATTAACTATATATTTATTAACATATATTCACATATATAAATGAGAAAAAATACAAAAATAATATTGCACACAAATTAAATTCTAGAAAAATTTAATTTATAAAGATTTAATAAAATACTACACCCCAAAATATTTTATAAAATATTTTATAATTAATAATTAGATATTTATCTAGTTATAATAAATAAAATAATTGTATTATCTAATTAACTAAGTAATTAATTAAATGGTTATCCACAAAATAGATTAATAGTAAATAATATACACATCTATAAAAAGAAAAAATACCTAACTCGTCACGAAAAATTATGGAATGCTAATTGTAGGAAGTTGTGATAGAAAATAACCATAATTAGATTATATATATAAAATATCTAAATAGTTAACAATTAATCAATGGTCTTTACACTAATGTCATACTAACACCAAGGGATCGAATTTCTGTGCCACGAAAAGATCCTACAAGTAGTGTCTCACGTGTAGGCTACTTCCTATGAAGGGCGATACAGATTGTGGGACCATCCTATTTTATTAATGTTCAAACCACAGTGAAGTGTCCTAATAAAATTATTGGATTTTAATTATTTTGAAAAAAAATCTAAAACAAATACAACAAATACAAAATATACACAAAATACATATTTTTGGGTCAGGGGATTTATACAGTGCCTTCTGGTCATTGATCATACCTTGCTGGCAACAGTCTTCTAGCACTTTCAGATATCACTATCTCTATGATCCGACCACCAGTACAACCTCTGCAAATTAAAAAATATTTTGTATCATTATAATCAAATAAATTATATATTATTATAAATAAAATTTATACACATACCCCGAGTACAACCTCGATCGAGCGGGATGTCACTAAAGTTTATATAAGGGCCATCAAAGTAGCCCCGCATTATCTCTCCCAGATCATTCCCAGCCTTGATTAGGAAAATCTGAAATAAGTAGACAATATACAATTAGAATAAAAATTACAAAATAAATGTGTGAATTAACAAATAAATGCTTACGTCGCTCCATTGGCCCATAGCTCGGGACGAGAAATATTGGATGGTCGCTATGGTAGAGTAGGGGTGTCTGCAAATCCATGGCGACAGACATATACTCCATTTTCCACAAGAAGGCCTGGAAATAGATTTTCTCTTGTGGGAGCAACTAGTGTAGTAGACGATATAATAGTGTCGGTAGTGGCTGGAGTAGAAGAAGGGGTAGCAGTTGATGACAATCCGGTTGATGGAGTAGCTCCTTCTACTAAAGAGCGAGTATATGGCAGGGATAAACCATTCGTCGCATCTTTTAACTCGTCCTTAGGTCGTATAAGAGAATCTGGGATAGCCGACGAAGTGGACGGAGGATGCTGAGAAGATGATCCTCTCTGAACCTGTCGTCGTCCTCATCCTCGTCCCACCATACTATAGGTAAATTTGCAGCAAAAAAATGGTATCATCAAACAGATAATCCTAAAGTAATGCATGGTGTGGTAAAATAAGTAAATACTAGTGTGATGATGAAATAATTAAATAAATATCTAAGCTAATGGATATGTATGTACGTACTAATCTTCTTCATCTTCCGAATCGTCATCGTCTTTCGAATCATTTTTTGAATCATTTTCTGAATCGTCTTTATCTTTTACTTCTTCATTTTCATTTTTACTTCTACTATCACTATCACCTTCATCTTCCAATTCTTGTTCCTCGCTCGATACCTCCATATCAGAGTTCTCTTCTATATGAGATAAACCTTCTATGTCAATCTCTTCGTCAACTCTATCATCCTCTACGGTAACGTCAACCTCCATACCATCAACATCAGCCAAACTCATATATGCAAGTTGAGGTATGACCACCTCATCCTCTTGGTATGCTAGATCCCTAATATTATATGTGTTTCTAGCTTTAGTTTTGCATACATCCCACCAATCTTTATTATTGCATCATCGACTAGGATAGCTCGTATAATACACTTAAACTGTTTGACTAGCCAAAACAAATAGTTCAAAACCTACATATCTTTTACCATATTTTATATCAATAAACCTAAATTGTTTGTCAATTTTCTATCATCTCTTGGGTGTTGTGTCGAACCAATCATATTTAAATAGCATAATTTTTGTCTCATAAGAGTAATCCAGCTCCACCATATCTCTTAGTACACCGTAATAGTCGATTCTGGATCGACATCGTAGACTGAACCCCTCACACATACTCTAGAATTCTTTGTATAATTAGCCTCCTCATCAATAAATAATTGATTAATAGACTTATCAGTGGCTCTAAATTTGAAGCCATTGATGGTGTATCCAACCCAACAGTTTGCCCTCTTGCTTGGTCTGATAGCTAATGTTCGAAGTCGTTCATTTTGTAAGTGTGTACTAGGACAAAAAAACTGAAACATCACGTATCATATAGACATTAAACAAAGATTGGTCTGAATGCTAAATTTGGAATGCTTAATGTTTAGGATTCGTACATAATTATGGAACCACGATAAATATTTTCTATCAACCTCTCTAGCAAGATCATCTTTATTAATATTAGGTCTCTCTGATTTTACCTCGGCTCTAAAAGTACTGTGATAATAAGGAGAACAGTTAGAGCAATTCTTTTCCAAGTATATACAAAATTAAAATATCTAGGAAAGATGTGTCGCATACTTCTCAATATCTTGCATCTCTTTTATACCACTATTTAACAATATATACCAATGAGCGGCTTCAAACTCATAGTCTTCCAACTAACGTACTTTAATAGCACTTATAGGCTTCCCTACCATATTGAAGATAGTGTAGATTATACTATTCGGGACATTAACCCCACCATCATCATTCCTTGGGGCTCTATTGCAATTTGTTATGATATGAGTATTAAAGTAGATGGAGCAGAAGTTTGAAACCTCCTCATTGATATATGTTTCATATATTGAAGCTTCTACATGAGCCTTATTGCAACCTTCTTTTTTAGGTAATGTAGATACCTATAAATAATATATTTAAACTTAGAATTATTTTAATAAAGAAATTATTAGTATAAAGAATTTATACCTCTCAAATGGATACATTCATCGATAATGGATGGGAGCACCGACGCGTGCTTCGTATGCAAGATGAATCGGCAAATGCTCCATACTATCAAAAAATCGGGAGGAAGCACCATTTCTAACTTACACAATTTCAATACAATCTTTTTCTCAAGTTCTATTATATGTTGTACCATCAACTTGCTTGAACACAAATCTCTAAAGAATATAGATAATTCGGCCAACGGAGTCCAAACTTGATGAGGCAACATCTCTCTCAGAGCAATATGTAGTAACATCTCCATAAACACATGGCAATCATGACTTTTCATCCCTCTCAGCTTGCATTCGTTGAGATCAACACATCTTGCCAGATTTGACACGTAGCCGTCAAGAAATCTCAACTTTGAAATATAGTTGAATATTATCAATTTATCCTCCATACTCAATGTAAACGGCACTGGAGGCTTGACCCAATTGTCGTTGCCACTTCATTTTAGGAGCAAATCTGAAAGTCTGCAAATAATTTTCAAGTCCTTTCTTGCTTTGACATTGTCTTTCGTTTTCCCTTGATATCCATCACTGTTTTGAAGATGTTATCGAATACATTCTTTTCGATATGCATGACATCAAGATTGTGCCTTATGAGATTGTCCTTCCAATAAGGTAAGTCCCAAAAGATTATCTGCTTCGTCCAATTATGCCTACTTCCAAACCCTTCAAAGTGATCACCCGATATCGAATCTTCCATCATAGTCGACATTCCATCTACCTATTTCCAAACATTATCTCTTGTCAGTCTCAATGGAGGAGGAGATAGTTCTTGTTTACCAGCTCTAAAGATATCTTTGTTCCTTCTCCACAGATGCGACGTAGGAAGAAACTGATGGTGACAATAAAAAAATTCTTTTCCTTTGTTCTGGAGACAGAATGCCTTATTATTTTTTATACAAATCGGACAAGACAAAGTACCATGAGTACTCCACCTATATAATATCCCATATGCTGGAAAATCGTTGATGGTCCACATGAGATACACTCTCATCTAAAAGTTCTGCTCCTTCGATATATCATATGTTTAAAAGCCGAATTGACATAATTGTTTTAAGTCATCCAGCAATGGCTGCAAGTAGATATCGATATTCTTCTTTGGATTTTTTAGACCAGGTATGATAAGTATCAAGAACATGTAAGGAGTCTTCATGCACATCCACGGTGGTAGATTGTAAGGAGTCAAAATCACCAGCCAACAAGAGTACTGAGATCCCGACTGTCCGAAAGGAGTGAAACCATCAGAACATAAACCCAACAGGATATTCCTGGGCTCCGCAACAAATTCAGGATGACACAAATCAAAATGCTTTAATGCCTCTCCATCGAAAGGATGAGATAATTCGCCTTCATCCATCTTTCGTTCCTTGTTATGCCATATCATGTGTTTTGCTGTATTTACGGACATATATAACATCTGCAGCCTCTTTGTGATCGATAAAAACTGTATATACTTGTAGGGACGCAACCTTGCTCGGACAGTTGACTTTTCTTTGCCCCGAATTGGCTTGTACCGGTCCGCACGACAAAAAATATATTTATTTTTATCATTGTTCTCCTTGTAGTACAACATGCAACCATTTCGACAATAATTTATCTTTTTGTAGTCTAATCCAAGTTTTTGTATCATCATCTTCGACTTGTAGAAGTTATCAGGCAACTCCTTCGATCCTTTTGGAAACAACTCTCTAACAAACTGAATTATCCAGTCGTAGCATTCATGTGTTAAGTTAAAATCAGACTTTAGGTTCAACAACCGCATCACCACCGACAGGACAGAATGAGAATCACGGGTATAACGAAGTATCGGCATTCTTGAACATATCATATAATTCTTTCGCATCAGGATTAGGATCCTTCGGATCAAAACTTGGACCAGTCGCATCAAATACCAACTAACGCGCCAGGTTTCACGGTCGATATTCAAAGTTATCTCCGAGAGTGGACTCTTCTACCTCCGAATTGAAGGAGGAATGATGATATTGTAAAAACAAAGGTTCTCCTTGAGCTGTCCACTCCTTGTAGTTCGGTACAAAATCCTTTTTGTAGAGATGCTCCCTCACATGATCCACCTTTTGAATGATATATTATGATATTTGACACAAGGACACTTGATGAGCCTCGCATCCATGAAATAAGGTTGACTACTGGAGTATTTG
Organism: Iris macrosiphon; assembly: GCA_036927795.1. Taxonomy (NCBI): domain Eukaryota; kingdom Viridiplantae; phylum Streptophyta; class Magnoliopsida; order Asparagales; family Iridaceae; genus Iris; species Iris macrosiphon. Next base: position 75,651,429 of record JAYESA010000019.1, on the reverse strand, counting down.
AGAAATTCCTCAACCTCCTCCATGAAATCATCTGTCAAACCAATCCCACTCTCATGACGCTAATTGTACATCTACGATCGGTCAGCTAAGTATCGACTCATTGATTCTGCGTGTACCATATATTCAAATAATATGGATTAGATACAAGATGAGTTAGGATATTTGTTAAAGGATTAGTTAGTTAGGATACTTGATGAAGAAGTCTCATAAAGAACTAAAGGAGCTATTGGAAAGACCATATTTAAGCATTTCTCCGTATTTTACAAGTATCCAAAACCATAATTCCTCGATACTCATCCGAATATGGTCGATACATTCCATAACATAGTAAGGTTAGAACTACTAATTACTATTTATATTAGTACCCTGAAGTGATAATCGATACTCATAGTAATTGTCCGATATCGATTTCGATACAAAGACCAATACTCTAAAATATTAATAATTCATTATAGGTTAAATTAGTGATAACCGTATCAATTTTAGGGCAGATGAATAAATTGATGCCGATACGGATTTTTTAACGTCACATATTCTATTTTCGATATTCTAGGACACGCTCAAGCCTATGTATTAAGAATTACGTATATCTAAGGATACACATATAAATCAAAATAATTATATATGTAATATTCAATTTGTCAATCTTCTTCTAAGTTAATTATAGACACATATAATACATATTACCATTTTCGTGTCCTAATACTCGTGTCAATTTGTCTGTATTTTTTTTATACGTGTGTTCGTGCTATAAATCGATATGAAATCCTTCTTCTAAGTTAACAATATTTTTATAGTGATAGTTAGATTTCTATTGGAGTCATTTTTCACAATGCAAGCATTTAATAAAAATACCAAGCAAGATAATTCTTTCGGTATGCACGCCCATTATAAACTCCGCAATGGTGCTAAATTTTTGATCTCATCCAATAATGTTTCATTATTTCTCCGTAGTCTAGTGCCCACTGAAGTTGTGTGGGTTAAGTCCTTGTACCCCTTAAGGTTGGGGAACATATTGAGGCCCTTGTACCCCCCTTAGGTTGTGGTACGACTTATGGTTGTTGATGTTGCGATTGCTATGGTGGTTATTCATTTTCGATAGCATCAAAAATGTGTCCTCTTCATCAAATGTCACTAGATTTCTTGTAAGTTTCAAAATTTTATAGCTTTGAGTAGCTGTAGATCAAAAATGACTAAAGAACAAGTTCTAGTAAGATACCATGTCTTAATAGGCTTTCCATTATAGCTTTGAGTATTTTTTTACGCCAATAGGAACCCGAACAAGTATGGGAGACAAGAGAAAGATTATGTACGAGAAGGCTTGTTTCAGCACTCCTTCGCTTTCTTCTTCCTCCGTTGGAGTGTATTTGGCTTACTTCTCTACAAAAGCTTCAAAGTAGTTTCCATAGCCAGTTTTCTTTCATGAGGATGAGGTAGTGAGTTTCATCATATCCATAGCATGAATAATAATTATGTTTAGTTAGCTTATATAAGATTTCAAACTTTTTTTATATTTAACCATACTTCTCTTCCCAATTCTCATTTCACACTAAGATTGAGGTGTCTATACATATATAGTACTAGCCATAATTTGATAGTATATCTATATAGAATAGTGTCATCATATTTCTATCATTGAGATCTTTTACGTCTGAATTAGCATTATTGTTTGTAAGCAGGGGGTGAAAGGTAATTCATTAGAGGAGAGGTGTGACTGGAGGTAGCCTACATAACAGGGGGGTGAGAGGGTTGTAAGAATTTGGTAGTAAACTTAGCATTATTGTTTTTGAAATGCATAAGCAACTTTTGAAACTAGACTCACTCCAGATTTCAAAAATCCCCAAAAAGAACTAGTTTACTAAAAAAATGCCATCAAATAGGTTTTGCTTCTGCTTTTCCAAATAAGAAATAAAAAAATAAGCAAAACAAGCAAAATACTGAAATCCAACCATAGTTCAGCATAGGTAAGCATAGCTTCTCTATTTAAAACTGACTTTATATAATTGGCCTTTAGCATAATGGAAAGTAACTCTATCACAATGTCTCTCTAACAATGTTCATTTTACTGTTTGAATACATGAATTACAGCCCTTGTTCAAAAAAAATCTCTTATAATAATAACAAAAAATAGTAGTTACTTTGAAAACTTCATCCATTTGAATGAGACTGAAGTTTCTTATTCATGGCTTTCGCTACTTTTGACAGGTCAATAAATAAATATATTTTAGAATTTAAAAATGCCATAACATAATAATGCTTAATAATTAAATGTCAGAACACAATAAATACATTCATCCTCCTATTTCCTCATAAATTATATAAAGATTCATTTTTCCATCATAATGATAGATGACCTAGAAATCAAATAGCCACTTCAAAATATTCACAAGTGAGAAAATATGTATGTTCACAGATTCTTCCTTTCTATATTATATGCTTATTTATCATACATTACTTGCTGCTATATATGTCTATATATTATACCATATTTGTCTATTCATGTTTATAAGAGTACTCCATATGTTATTTCAAATCATGTAAAATATATGAAATCCATGTAATGAATATCAACATGATGGTAAAGTGATCACATTAATTCCACTACAAAATTACTGTAAACAATAAGGTTGTAAAAGCATATAATAGCGTATTTTCAGTGTATCTGTGTCCATATCTATGTTCTCATATCCGTGTCTATGTGCTTAGTACCCTAAATCATGTATGCTTAATAATTAATCAAAATATGAATGAGGGTTAGGTTAGAGCTTACCTTCGATGGAGGAGGAGGGGATCTGAAGGAGCATGGGCCGGAGAGGCGGGGTCGAGGAGGGGGTGGAGGCAGACAGAGGGGGGCAAAGGGGTGGTTCGAGGAGGGGGCGGAGGCGGACGGTGGGGGGCAGAGAGGGGGGGTTCAAGGAGGGGGTCGAGGAGCCGGGGGGTCGTCAGAGCCGGGGTAAGGGGGTATCGAGGAGAGAGGAAGAGAGAGTGTGCCGAGATCGAGAGAGAAAGAGTGAGAGATTGAGAATAGGGGGAAATAAAAATGCACTCTAGAATTTTATGTTTTTGCAGTGATGGATATTTCCGTCGCTATTTCGTCGATAACGTAACAGTGACGGATTAGCGACGACTTGTTGACGAAAAATAATATAATTTATTTACATAAATAAATTAGTCATAATTTTGTCGAAAGTTCGTCGCTGACTTAGCGACGGATTATTTTTCGTCGTTGAGATCCGTCGCTATTTAACAATATTTTTGTAGTAATGGGGTATGGTGGGACACATGTGGGTACCATGTGGGGGTATTTTCCTAGGTGGTAAAAGGATTAAATCTTCAAAGAAAGCATTTATATTTTTTGTCACTCTCTTGGAAAAAAATTTCTTAGGATCTAAGCCCCAAAGGGACTAGGACTCGGGCTCAAGGGCACAAAGTGGCGCTTTGTTGACGTACTTGCATAAGCGGGCGTGTATGCAGGCTATGCGCATAAGAACGTTTACACGCATGCGATGTTGTACTATTGTGCACATGCGCGCATGGGCTGCTATGTTGTTGACTTATGCGCAAAGTTGTTGCGGCTGTGCTGCAAGGCACATATGCGCAATAGGCACATGATTCTGCTGATTACGGGATTTGAACGGTCATGGAAAGATTGGGTCATTAATTCATATCTAATTTGTGTGGGATTTAAAATTAATTCATTCATATCTTTTCGTAATCTGTTGGTTGCCAGGATTAGAGATAGAGTTTTCACCCTCCTCAATAAATACTCTCTTCATGCCCTTTTTTAGAACAAACTTCAAAATTGACAGACAATAAGAGTTATTATTATTGCTGCCATTGGAGTCTATAGGAGTTCGTGCGAGTTCAGAAAGGAGGTGACAGTGAACGTTCCAGAAGTTCTACGGGAACTTACTAGTTTTCGGGTTCAGATCTTGTGGGACGAATCTTGTTTTGAGCAACAGTGATCTTCATTACCCCAGCATGCAGAGATCCTATTTTCCTTTTCTCCTTCCTATTATCTCATTATGTTTCAATTGCAACGGCATTTACAAGAAAGAATAAAATTAGATTTCTGATTATTGTAACATTTTTAGCAAGTTATAAACATAGATAAAGATATTATAGTTCTTTCTTGGAATCGAAGATAGTTAGAGAGAAACTTTTGTGTGAACCTCTGATCTCGATTACAACTTCAAGATTAAATAAATAAATGGTAGATTAAAAGTTTGTGTGAACCTATGTTCCTTGTCTCATTCTACCATCTTTTGATTTAGCCTCGGGACTAACAATCTCAAAGCAAGATCCGATTAAGATGGAGAACAACCATGCAAGTCTTCTCGACACAAGTTTTAATAAACTTGAATATTTAATAGGGAGCATTACAATATTTGGAAGAGAAAGGTCAACCTTAATCTTCAACTCGTAAACGTGGATTACGTGTTGATAGATCCTGAGCTTATTATTTTGGAGGATAAAAATGCTCGATGGATTGTTGATACAACTGCCCTATAGATGAAGTGGTAGAGAGACAACAACCTCGGCAAGTTGCTGATTCTGAACTCTATGGAGGATACTCTAACAGAGTTATACAGTAAGACGGACCATGTAAAGGTTATTTGGGATTTACTAGAAAGATACTACAAATCTGATGAGAAGAGAAACAAGATCCATGCGACAGAAAAGGTCTGAAAGACGAGATTTGAGGACGACAAGACGACGTTCCCTCAAGTCAAGAAATTTCTCAAGTTACATCAACAACTTGAGGATGATGGCATGTCCATGGTCTACACATTCGTTGTGTAGGGTATTATCGCCAAGCTCCCGCCTGGATTGAGCAACTATATTTCAGACATGCACCGGAAGGAGATGGAGGTTAACCTTGAACTCCTACTGCACTGGATCTATATTGAAGATGAGTTAAGGGCTCAACTCAAAGTGGACACATTGTCCAAACAGATGGATAAGGCCAACTTGGTGCATGTTGGAGACTTTAAGGGGAAGCAAAAGGTATCTCACAACAAGAAAAAATACTTCAACCATCTGAAGGTAAAGTCGCTTTGTTCAAGACAAAGTCAAAGAATGATGTAGCTTGTTTCAACTATGGCAAGAAGGGCTACTACCAGAAAAACTTTAGATCCAAGACCAAACAGACAGAGCAAGGTGAGCCTAACAAGGTTGATATGATTGTGCAGGTTATCTCGACTGGTATCGACAATAATTGGTGGGTGGACACTGGTGCATCCTGCCATGTTTGCTCAAAAAGGGAATTTTTTACGACATATAAGCCTAACTCTGAGAAGGTTATAGTGGTTTACTAGGCACAAGCTGAAGTAATTAGAACCAGAACGGTGGTACTAAATCTGACTTTAGAAAAGTTGCTGACGCTTCAAGATGTGAAGCACGTACCGGTGATTGCCAAGAACCTAGTCTAAGTAAGTTTGCTCTAAAATGCAATCTTGATGATGTACATCAATATTGGGCAAATGGTTATATCCTACAAAGGAATATACTTCGAAAAATTATTTTGTACTGAAAGGATGTTCACACTTTAACTTGTAACTCTGACTGATAATGTTAATTCAGTCTCTTCTTCTGGTTATTCTCTTAAGTTTTGGCATAATAGACTAGGACATATTATTTGTAAAAGAATTAACAAGATGTCTAGTCTAGGATTTATCTCTAAATATGGGGGTAAGGAGGTAGAAAAGTGTGAAGTCTGTACACAGTCAAAGATCACAAGAAAACCGTTTAAATGGGTAAATCGAAGCACAGATCTTTTAGAGTTGGTACACTCAGATATCTGTGACTTCAAACAGTTCTCCTTAAAGTCCGGGATGAAGTACTTTGTTACTTTCATCGACGATTTTTTGAAGTACATGTTCGTTTATCTGTTCAAGTCAAAAGATCAAGCATTCGAAAAGTTCATAGAGTTTAGGGCTAAATTTGAAAGTTAAACTGGACAACAACTCAAGAGAGTCAAAAGTGATAGAGGTAGAGAATATAGGTCTATTGAATTCGCATTATTCTGCAAAGAACATGGAATTGTCAATGAGACAACTGCTACGTATTCTTCTCAAACTAATGGAGTAGGAGAAAGGAAGAATAGGGCATTGACAGAGATGATCAACTCAATGTTGTTAACGATATATCTTTTAAACTGCTTCCGGGGAGAATCTAGGTTTACAGCCACTTTTATTCTGAATATAGTGTCGTACGCAACTTCCGACGTCACTCCTCATGAACTCTGGTTCAAGGTCAGATCCAACTTTAATGTCATTTAAGTGTAGGGGTGTCTAGCATATGTGAAGCTTTCGGATATGAAGATTCAGAAGCTCGGAACAAGGACTGCAAAGACAATCTTCCTGGGTTATGTTGAGAAGAGTGATGCTCGAAGATTTCTTGATATTGAATAAAATTATATCATCGAATCTCGTGACGTAAAATTCTTTGAAAATAAATTTGCAAGAGACAAGAACATTTTTCTCGTGTATATTCTAAAGAATAGTATCAGTACACAGGAGGCTGAAGCTTCCAATAAAGATGTGGTCCAAGAAGAAGTCATTACAGAGACAACGTTCGAACCAGAACTCGCAGAACTAGTGACTAAGCGAGTGGGGAGATAGAAGGACTTCGGAGATAATTTTGTCACCTATCATGTGGAAGAAGATCCACTTACCTATAAGGAGGCGATGAAGACCACATGTGTTGTATTTTGGATGAAGGCTATTAATGATGAGTATGGCTTAATAACCTCTAACAACACTTGGATGTTGGTCGGTCTACCTGAAGGAGCTAAACTGTAACCACCTAATTCTGGGAGAAGGATATTTTTGTCATTTCTACTTATTGTATTGTTAAATAATATATATTGTTAATATAGTTAGAATGCTTAGTGAGTTAGTATATTAGTAGACTTAGTGCTAGTGAGCCCAAGTGGACCCAACTAGACTTGACTTGACTTGACCATTGGTTCAATTAATTAGAGTAGTCATGGTTAGACTAGTTAATTAGTCATTTCTTATTTAAATAAATAGAATATTATTCTCAATAGGAATTGAACCCTTCCCATAAATAAATACATTTCCATAAAAATCAATAGGGGCACATTAGACATTACAATAGAATCTGAACCGTAAGGAGGGGGTCGACCTTATTAGGCCATACATATAGCCTCATTTATTCCATAGTAGCCTCAATTTCTCTTCATATTAATTCATCCACAATTTGAGAGCAAACGATAATCCAATCCACATTTAATCCACTCTCAAATCTCATCCATTTCATTCCAAAGGAGGCCTAGGAGCTTGTATTACAAGGATCACCACTTGGAGTGGAGATTCTAGGAGCTTGTATCCATTTCGTGTCCACCCGGAGGAGTTTTATTAAGATTTGACTCCCAATAGTATAATCCATATTTCTTCTCAATTTTATGGTTAATTTGTAGTATTAGACCCTTAGAGACCCTTCCATGTCTAAGGATTATCCACAGGAAGAAGAACTAGGTTCTAATGAGCCCTATAGTGAAAGTTACATTGACTTTTGTGACCAAATTGAAAAAAATCTGAATTTGGACCATTAGGTATTTGAAGGAATGATTCCTCAATAATTTTAGAGTGTGATTCATGTATATTAGGAGTGTACATGTCCGAAATTGGATACGTGGAGTGCGTATCGTGATACGCTAGGATACGTGCTGGTAGATTTGGGTTTGTGTGCCAATAAGTGTATTTCTCTTCATATTGCATTATAATTAATTATTTTTAGTTATTATATGTCATATTATATATTTATTAAGTGTTCTATATGATTTAGTGATTGAGTATCATATTGAATTGTTGTAGAAGGAGTGTATCATGTGTCACGACCCGATTCTGTAGAATCGTTGGGGCGTCCCCCGAATCGTGATGTCGTACGGGCCTGGAGTTGCGCCCGCACAAGGCTAAAGTATTTTGCATAGCAAGCACATATTCAGAGTACGCAGATAAATTGAAACACAGATTTGAAACATGAAAAAGTTCTCTTTATTGATAATGAACATCTATTATAAACTCTTGAACGAGTCAGCTAATATGCCGCACGGGCTTACAAAAGTGTTGACTCAAAATGAGATAGCAGTCCTGTACATTATATCCCTTTACTAAACTTCAAAAGATATAGACCTCCAGGCCGGAGGATAGCTTTGCCACGGAGCTGTATTTGTGTATGAAGAGTTGCAGGCTCCTTTCTTCAAAATGCTTCAAAGGGGGCACCGTGAAGATGCGCCAACAGCTGGACTGGATCGGGAAGACGACTTCGGCTCCTCGCTCGGTTCGCCTTGGTGCGGAGAACTTATTTCAACGAGGGTCAGTATGTCAAAACATACTGGTGAAGGCGAGCTAACCGAACTATACCAATCAACACATTGTTTTAATGAAGCATGCATATTTTGTGGGTTTCTATCTTGCCTTAGTTCATTTTCAAGTAAGCAGCATATAGAATTTTACTGAAATGAACATGCCACCGTTCGGTGGATTTTACCTGCCCGTCTGAATTTCCTGCACAATACTTACCATGCCTTCCCTGCCACGAAGACACAAGTTAGTATGCAACAGGTTTAAATATACACGTTGAGCATACGATGCATTATAAGCCATATTCACATGATAAACACACGAGGCGTTGCAAGCATATACACACGATGATCATTGGCTTGATGCCATAATGGACTAGTCAAGGACAAGGATAGCATGCAACGAGAAAACACGAGGAGCTCATAAAATACGATGCATTGCAAGTTATCCTATCCGCACATGATTGACTATAAACACGAAGTCTTTCCGGATCGAATCGGTGCCAGTGCCCCAGCGACCGTCCGCAGAACTTATATCCTTGTGCACAAGTTGTCCATGATCAAACACACGATGTTTAGTTAAGTTATCATTCACGCAGTTGAGGCAACACGAGTAATGCATAGATGTGATGCATTTATAGCACAATTATAGAAGAAGATACATTCTAACTAAAATTGATGCATATGATGAATATTCCGAACGAACAAGCATGCAAGTAAGTAACCGTTCACGAGTTTGATTGACAACCAGTATTAACCAAGTCTATTCTCTTTTATCTTGGTTTCTTTTATTATTACTTGGTATCGTTTAATCGGGGCAAGGAAGAATGCATATTTTAGGGCGTGAAGCTTGGAAGCAGGGCTAGCTAATCGGGTTGGTAGCCACTCACTTGGATTGTTGGAAGGGAGAAGGAAAGAGGCGCTTCACGACTCCGCTTATAAGCCGCCTACTGCTCGTTCACCTGCACACGAACAGCTTGATTAATACTTCTTCCTCTCTTTCCAATCTCGGAATTGAAGTGCAGTTCAATGAACGAAAACAATGAAAACCATCAAAACCGTTCAAGAAAAACAAGCAAATTCTAAAACCAACTCAAAGCATGAAAGCAACAAGCGACATCGAAAACCGAGGCAATAAAAGATAGCAGCGGAGAGGTCCCTCCTGACTCTGCCGCTAAGTCGATCCCGGGGGCACGGTACACTGAATATGGGAATCGATTCCGAAGAAACAAATCCATAACGAGGACGAGTTCTTAATTCAATCTATCCTGATCGAACGATACCGTTTGTGTTTCTTAGCAGCGCTCCCCGTACCGAGGAAACGGGGCGCTACATCCTATCCAACCAATTGGAAGTTTCGTCTCGAAACTTAGGAATAATGCTTACCATTAGGGATTATTACGTTGCGGGCGATGATCAGGAAAGTTCGGGCAGAAATTTATGGCATGGCCTGGATTGCCACAAGCAAGACATAACCCAAGTCTCTAACGACATTGATTGAAGGCGTGCCCACGTTTGTTGCAGTATTGACACACTTGGTTAGGGTTTGCCCTGTGCTGACCACTGTTGTTTCGGCGCTTTGTGGCGGTGTTTCCTCTCTCGTCGCTATGGCGTTTGTGATTGTAGGTATGCACAGCGCCGGTAGAAACGTGAGGATACTGTGGTTTAAGTGATAGGGCGTGATTCATGACTTCACGCATTGTCCCGTACTGATTATTGACCACGTGCGCATGGATGGCAGGGCGCAGACCGCCTTCAAACCTTCTAGCTCGACTCGCTGCATCAGGTAAATAGGTCCAAGCTAATTTAGAGAGTCGGTTGAATTCGGCGGAGTATTGCTTCACTGTCATACTGCCCTGCCGTAGCTGCACGAAATCATTTTCTATTTGACGTTGTACTGGAGGGGGTATAAACTCCTCTTCAAACGCGGCAAGAAAAGTCGTCCACGAGATCGCCTCCTCTCCGTGATCAAATTGGAGAGATCGTCGATGCACGTTCCACCAAACGTGCGCGTTGAGGCGGAGCTGAAGTTGCGTGCAGGCGACGCGCTTCTCTTCGGGGACCTCTAGCAGAACGAAGTGATCTTCAAGTTCGGCTAGCCAATCTAGAGCTACCACTGGGTCCTCAGTCCCGTTGAATGGGGTATTGCAGACTTTCTTGAAGTGGCCCAAGTTGAAGGCAGTAACATCCCTCGGCCTTGGGATTTGCGGCGTCTCTACTTCAAGCACGGGCTGTTCCACCGGAGTCGTTGTTGTTGCGGCAGAATGGTTGGCAGCCAAAGTCTGGACGACTTGTTGCAGGGTATCTACCTGCTTTTGTTGGACTGAGAATCGGGTCTCTAGATTGCTCTCGAGCTTGGCTTGGCGAGCATCGTCTCTTTGTCGTTGCGATTCTAACATTTGCATTACCCGCTTTAGCGGGTCGACTTGAGATATGCCTCGCTGGCTCCGAGAGCTTCCCGAAGTGCCCGAACTGCTTTTTTGTATTTTGTTCGGAGCTTGCGCTACAGATTGTGCTGGTATAATTCCTTCAAAAGAAGGTAAATTATATTAGAATCATAATGTATTATGGACTTATTGCATGAACGTATCTCATTTTGGCCTAGCGAGTTCAAGAGTTCACACAGGAATTTAATCGTTAAAGGAACTTTTCCAGTGTGAGAGTCTAAGGAACTTGAATCTGTGCTCTGATACCACTATGTCATGACCCGATTCCGTAGAATCGTTGGGCCGTCCCACGAATCGTGATGCTGTGCGGGCCTGGGGTTGCGCCCGCACAAGGCTAAAGTATTTTGCATAGCAAGCACATATTCAGAGTACGCAGATAAATTGAAACACAGATTTGAAACATGGAAAATTTCTCTTTATTGATAATGAACATCTATTACAAACTCTTGAACGATTCAGTTAATATGCCGCACGGGCTTACAAAAGTGTTGACTCAAAATGAGATAGCAGTCCTGTACATTATATTCCTTTACTAAACTTCAAAAGATATAGACCTCCAGGCTGGAGAATAGCTTTGCCACGGAGCTGCATTTGTGTATGAAGAGTTGCAGGCTCCTTTCTTCAAAATGCTTCAAAGGGGGCGCGGTAAAGATGCGCCAACAGCTGGACTGGATCGGGAAGACGACTTCGGCTCCTCTCTCGGTTCACCTTGGTGCGGAGAACCTGTTTCAACGAGGGTCAGCATGTCGAAACATACTGGTGAAGGCGAGCTAACCGAACTATACCAATCAACACGCTATTTTAATGAAGCATGCATATTTTGTGGGTTTCTATCTTGCCTTAGTTCATTTTCAAGTAAGCAGCATATAGAATTTTACTGAAATGAACATGCCACCGTTCGGTGGATTTTACCTGTCCGTCTGAATTTTCTGCACAATACTTACCATGCCTTCCCTGCCACGACGACACAAGTTAGTATGCAACAGGTTTAAATATACACGTTGAGCACACAATGCATTGCAAGCCATATTCACACGATAAACACACGAGGCGTTGCAAGCATATACACACGATGATCATTGGCTTGATGCCATAATAGGCTAGTCAAGGACAAGGATAGCATGCAACGAGAAAACACGAGGTGCTCATAAAACACGATGCGTTGCAAGTTATCCCGTCCGCACACGATTGACTATAAACACGAAGTCTGCCCGGATCAGATCGGTGCCAGTGCCCCAGCGACCATCCGCAAAACTTATATCCTTGTGCACAAGTTGTCCATGATCGAACACACGATGTTTAGTTAAGTTATCATTCATGCAGTTGAGGCAACACGAGTAATGCATAGATGTGATGCATTTATAGCACAATTATAGAAGAAGATACATTCTAACTAAAATTGATGCATATGATGAATATTCCGAACGAACAAACATGCAAGTAAGTAACCGTTCACGAGTTTGATTGACAAGTAGTATTAACCAAGTCTATTCTCTTTTATCTTGGTTTCTTTTATTATTACTTGGTATCGTTTGATCGGGGCAAATGTCACGCCCCAATCTTCCGCAAGCTCGATAGTCCCTACTGAACGTGAATCACCACGTTGCAGCTCTCCCACAGGACAATCGTACCCATCGGGACGTGATGCCGTACTAGCCTGGAGTTGCGCTCGTACAAGACGATATTTTCAAACACCAAAGTTATCATCGAAACAACCAAGTTACAGCGGAAGCCGTTTAGTGTACCAAGCACACAAACAGAGTATACGTAGCGAAGCTCATGATAGGGTCCAAATGAAATACCCCGAGGCAATGCCACAAAGGTGATGCCACGAAGACGATAAAATTCTCTTGCTCTTTCTCTAGCCCACAAAGGTACTTACAGTTCATACATCTTGTCCCGTATATCCAAGCAGTGCCACTACGCCTGCGTACCTGAAATATTTGCCTACAAACGTGGGTCAGTACACAGCCGTACTAGTGAGCGGGGTAACCCACTCGTCTAAGCCGACACTAAGTAAAATAGTGAATGCAACCAGTTATATGGTGATATTTCTAGTTGAATCCTAGATTCGTTTCATGGCATATGAATGACATGTTAAGGAAAGCAGTAAAGCAGTTTACGCATGCAAGCATTCAATCTCAAACCAAACGACAAGCATTTATGTATATCCAACGTGTCTAACTCAATGTCATCGCTTGCACGATAACATATCGAACCATCAGTCTCGCCTCAATATCCATCCTCAACCAAAGTTTATATCCCAATCACGAATGCACACTCTTGCCGAGGCAAGGTGGCTGCGCCTACACGAAAGCCAAACCAACAAAAGAAAAGAAAGCCAACATTTATTCTATATGAAGTCACTGGCCAAGCCATAAAGGACTTTGATCGGACAGATCAAATGCGGTTCTATTCGAAACAGCGCTAAGTAGCTAACCCACCTGAATCGCATCCAACCGCTGGCACCGCGCCCAAGACGCGTTACCCAAATGTCTCCTCCATGGCCGAACGGTCCCGGTGCCCCGGAGCACCCGTTCGAGGAAACCAAACCCTGTGCCACACAGGTTGTCCGTGACTATGCAGACACAGTAGGTATGACGAGAGGATCGAAACATTCTCGCCCCACCAAGCGACCCTAGACTCGTTCAATCGATATCCAACCAAATATCCATAACCATTCTTCCAACATATCCAACCAAGAGATCCAAATCTCGACCTCAATATATAGCCCAAGGCACCAAATATTAAGTGTTTCATAGGCACGATGCCTCTGCTCAACACAGTTTTTCACATTGTCGCTTTACAGCAATGTATTCAGAATTGGTGCAACACCCATGTTCGAAGCAAATCCCATGGCACAATGCCGTTTCAGTGGCACAATGACCCATTCGTGGCACGATGCCCCATCAAGCGGTACAACACCCTCGCCGATGTAGTTGTTCGGTTTCGAACCAGAACTGCTCGCTTTGTAAGACAAAGCGACCAAATGATACTCGCGCACGGATGCACGTTCGTTCGTCCAAATCCCGATATTCCCATTTGCCTCAAATGTATCATTCCAATTTGCATATTTCCAACCGTCCAAGCATAATCCCAATTATCCAACCGACTGCCTCAAATGCAATAATCCAACCAAGCTCCAACTATCCGACACGTAATTCGTTTCAAGCCACAATCCTACCAAGCAAATGACATACACTCTATGCACGCCTCAGTGTAGTGATTCTCAATGTTTCAGCCCAAGTATTCAAGCCTTTTACGTGTTTTCCATATTATTAGACATGAAGGAGTAGAGGAGAAGGAAAAGAGCCCACTCACAATGATTGATCCCGTTAGGCATCCTGTCCTGCCGATACGACCAATCCCTTGAACCCGTGGTCCGATGCAAGCACGATCTACTCAACTGGTATGACCGTGCGAGTAGGCCGTGCTCTCCAAGTCATCCGACCGATCGGATTAAGGAAGACGGCATTATCGCTTCCATCCAGCTATTCAGAAATGTTCTGAACGAACACCTGATTTCCATCGAACCCGCTAGCCATCTGCACATTGAAACCAACTCGATTAATCCTTCTTCCCAAAAATCTAATATTTCAAATGTAACCAGCATTTGATTTATTCAATCCGACTCAGCATAACGCTCCGAGCGGTTGCGGGGCATTACATAATATACCACTTAGAATCAGGTTCGTCCACGAACCGTGCTGGTACTCATTCCTATCACATGCCACAATCTAATTCCATGGATATGCTCTAAGCAACTCACATATTCATGATTCTGACTCCGCATCTCGTTCTGCTGAACGCTCGTATAATTTTCACGAATTCCCACATTCTCCTTGCAGCTCAATACGAATTTTTCGTATCGCTTAGTTTTGGATCGTACATATATTTAAGGCATCCCTAAAATACATGTATTTCAGCCGACCTTTGCGATAGCAAATTTGAACAAGTTACAAGGGTATCTTTATGTTCGAGGCATCCATTTGCTTTGCTCCCAATTGAACCAAATCACTATTTTCATTCCAACATAATCACTCGGGCACCATTCACAAATATGATAATTTTTTATCGACTCAATCGGTTCATGTTCCAACTCAATCCATCCAACTATTTCTGAATCCGCACTAGCAACATCTCCAAATATATCTCGTACACCGAACGATTATCACAACTGATACTACCCAAGTTAGGCGACTTACCCAAATATTAAACTTTGCTTAGATCGGCTCAGTCTAACACATTTCCTGCCATCTCAATATCTCACGGGGTGAACATCTATATCAAGGTTCGTGTGATCCACGAAGATCTCGCCTCCATGCCAAGGGATAGTGTCGTCACGATTTCAACATGGACACACTCGCCACAATTCCTAGGTTGTGCATGGAATAGTTCTTCGTGCTGCTTCCACTGCCTCGAAGCATAGAATATCACCTTTGCCTCCCGAACGAGCATGCTTCCCAGACAAATTTTCGAGACATCTTGTAAATCTGAGGCACGTCTGTCCCTTCTAGTATTCGCAAGGATTTGATCTGAACGAGCCGTCGCTTTAACTTCACGAGCTAGTTTCATAGTCGTCAATTCATATGAATGCTATTCCCTTCCAGGGCACAATGAGTCAGAGGCGATGCCATCGATAAAAAATCTGCGACTCTGAATCTCATCAGTTGACTTAGGCCAATCCCACCATCGCTTCGATCTTCCGGCTGCATCTTCAGCTGAAGACTATCCCAAGGGTCTCTCAAATCCAACACTCAGTTGATAAGCCAAATCACATTGCTCACATCTGCCCACGATGCATTCCCAAATACGCCGCCTCAAGGGTCATTCTATGGGTCTACCATATTCATATTCGATTCAGCGGACAAGTCGCTAGGGTCATCTGTCCCGAAGCTACGCTCGATAATTGTAATCATCACGATGGACAGTTACTATAAACCATGCTATATCTCATATGCAAATCCGAATCAAAATCCAACCATTCATTCGAGCAAAGTTTTTGAATCCGAGAACCGCGCTAGTTGAAACCGTCTTCCATCAATCCGTCATTCTGCCCTGAATCCATCAAATTTCCGAATTACATGTTTCACATTGCATTTCCAACTTACTCAAACAGTATAGTGATTCATTCCGACGTTGCTCTCACATTTAGCTATCTTCAAAAGTCTATCCGCCATAAATCTTTTGCCTTCCGTTGTTGCCACAATCCGTCTGTGTCTTCCGAAGAATTCGTTTTCCATCGTTGCAACATCTTGCCCAAAATTTCATTTTCGCTAAACCTGAGTCAACTTCTCGAGCAGCAATATCCAAAATCTTCAAGTTTGAGTGAATTCATCGCTTTGCCGCTCTAAACCAAGTTCGTGTTTCATTGTTCAACCAACAGCTCAAATGTGTTGCCCAAAATCGTAGTTCGTGCTCGCTATCATTCGATTCACCGATCGCTTCGCTCAAACGTAACCCAACTGTTCATTCCGATCCCGTCCATTTCTTAAGCCGAACGATACTTCCATTTGCACCAGTCCGTTCTCGATATACTCAACTCAATATTCACTTGCTTCATTATCATTCTTACCAACTCGACCGACTTGCACCAACCAACTGGTATTCTCATTACCCGAGTCCGTTCAGGTAATTTCCATTGATGTCCAACCAAAATATTTTCCAATGCTTTGCTCACAATGTGGTATCCCATATACCACTCTGAATTAAGTCGCTACTCGCATTACGATTTCCTTACAGAAATCCAAAATCCGTTCGAACCATCCCTTATGTGTGATCATGCCTTTCCCAATTCGAGTTTGACACAAAACTCAGGCAATGTTTGAATTATCCAACTATTTCTCAAACCGTCTGATACTTTCGTAACATGAGCAATCGTTTGAACGATTGTATTCCAAGTAGTCTAACCCATTACCCAATGGTTTCACACATTTGTTGTATGAGCAACTCGTTCAAACTTATCCTGATATTCTCGAGCTAAACTCAAACATGCCCAACAGATGCGCCACAGCCGAAATTCTAACTTATATCCAACACAATCGCTAGACGAGCAACTCGTGCAACGATCCATTCCCATCGAATGTTTCTACTCACCATATGCCGTATAGCCAATTCTCGTAAGCCAACTTACTGATCCATTGAGGCAATCAGAATCTCCCCGAACGACAAGCCAACCCAACGAAAGCCCACAACTTGTTGCACAAATGCAACAACGCCAACCAACTTGCTGCACGAATGCAACAAAGCCTAACGAGGCTAAGCGATCCTACGAAAACCAACCAAGGCAACACAACTAAGAATAAAATGTAGCCACAACCAGCAATATATAGACTTATTGCATGAATCATCCAATGCGGCACCGAGTAGAGTCAAGAGCTAGACGACACGCGGAAGCTATTTAGAGTTTATGATGAAGTGAAGGACCAAGTCCGAGAAAATGAACCGGGCGCTCTGATACCAATCTGTCATGCTCCAATCTTCCGCAAGCTCGATAGTCCCTACTGAACGTGAATCACCATGTTGCAGCTCTCCCGCAGGACAATCGTTCCCATCGGGACGTGATGCCGTACGAGCCTGGAGTTGTGCTCGTACAAGGCGATGTTTTCAAACACCAAAGTTATCATCGAAACAACCAAGTTACAGCGGAAGCTGTTTAGTGTACCAAGCACACAAATAGAGTATACGCAGCGAAGCTCATGATAGGGTCCAAATGAAATGCCCCGAGGCAATGCCACAAAGGCGATGCCACGAAGACGATAAAATTCTCTTGATCTTTCTCTAGCCCACAAAGGTACTTACAGTTCATACATCTTGTCCCGTATATCCAAGCAGCGCCACTACGCCTGCGTACCTGAAATATTTGCCCACAAACGTGGGTCAGTACACAGCCGTACTGGTGAGCGGGGTAACCCACTCGTCTAACCCGACACTAAGTAAAATAGTAAATGCAACCAGTTATATGGTGATCTTTCTAGTTGAATCCTAGATTCGTTTCATGGCATATGAATGACATGTTAAGGAAAGCAGTAAAGCAGTTTACGCATGTAAGCATTCAATCTCAAACCAAATGACAAGCATTTATGTATATCCAACGCGTCTAACTCAATGCCATCGCTTGCACGATATCATATCAAACCATCAGTCTCGCCTCAATATCCATCCTCAACCAAAGTTCATATCCCAATCATGAATGCAGACTCTTGCCGAGGCAAGGTGGCTGCGCCTACACGAAAGCCAAACCAACAAAAGAAAAGCTAGCCAACATTTATTCTATATGAAGTCACTGGCCAAGCCATAAAGGACTTTGATCGGACAGATCAAATGCGGTTCTATTCGAAATAGCACTAAGTAGCTAACCCATCTGAATCGCATCCAACCGCTGGAACCGCGCCCAAGATGCGTTACCCAAATGTCTCCTCCATGGCCGAACGGTCCCGGTGCCCCGGAGCACCCGTTCGAGGAAACCAAACCCTGTGCCACACAGGTTGTCCGTGACTATGCAGACACAGTAGGTATGACGAGATGATCGAAACATTCTCTCCCCACCAAGCGACCCTAGACTCGTTCAACCGATATCCAACCAAATATCCATAACCATTCTTCCAATATATCCAACCAAGAGATCCAAATCTCGACCTCAATATATAGCCCAAGGCACCAAATATTAAGTGTTTCATAGGCACGATGCCTCTGCTCAACACAGTGTTTCACATTACCGCTTTACAGTAATGTATTCAGAATTGGTGCAACACCCATGCTCGAAGCAAATCCCATGGCACAATGCCGTTTCAGTGGCACAATGCCCCATTCGTGGCATGATGCCCCATTAAGCGGCACAACACCCTCGCCGATGCAGTTGTTCGGTTTTGAACCACAACTGCTCGCTTTGCAAGACAAAGCGACCAAATGATACTCACGCACGGATGTACGTTCGTTCGCCCAAATCCCGATATTCCCATTTGCCTCAAATGTATCATTCCAACTTGCATATTTCCAACCGTCCAAGCATAATCCCAATTATCCAACCGACTGCCTCAAATGCAATAATCTAACCAAGCTCCAACTATCCGACACGTAATTCGTTTCAAGCCACAATCCTACCAAGCAAATGACGTACACTCTATGCACACCTCAGTGTAGTGATTCTCAATGTTTCAGCCCAAGTGTTCAAGCATTTTACGTGTTTTCCATATTATTAGGCATGAAGGAGTAGAGGAGAAGGGAAAGAGCCCACTCACAATGATTGATCCCGTTAGGCATCCTGTCCTGCCGATACGGCCAATCCCTTGAACCCGTGGTCCGATGCAAGCGGGATCTACTCAACTGGTATGACCGTGCGAGCAGGCCGTGCTCTCCAAATCATCCCACCGATCGGATTAAGGAAGACGGCATTATCGCTTCCATCCAGCTATTCAGAAATGTTTTGAACGAACACCTGATTTCCATCGAACCCGCTAGCCATCTGCATATTGAAACCAACTCGATTAATCCTTCTTCCCAAAAATCCAATATTTCAAATGTAACTAGCATTTGATTTATTCAATCCGACTCGGCGTAACGCTTCGAGCGGTTGCGGGGCGTTACAGCAAGGAAGAATGCAGATTTTAGGGCGTGAAGCTTGGAAGCAGGGCTAGCTAATCGGGTTGGTAGCCACTCACTTAGATTGTTGGAAGGAAGAAGGAAAGAGGCGCTTCACGATTCCGCTCGTAAGCCGCCTACTGCTCGTTCACCTGCACACGAACAGCTCGATTAATACTTCTTCCTCTCTTTCCAATCTCGGAATTGAAGTGCAGTTCAATGAACAAAAATAATGAAAACCATCGAAACCGTTCAAGGAAAACAAGCAAATTCCAAAACTAACTCAAAGCATGAAAGCAACAAGTGACATCGAAAACCGAGGTAATAAAAGATAGCAGCGGAGAGGTCCCTCCTGACTCTGCCGCTAAGTCGATCCCGGGGGCACGGTCCACTGAATATGGGAATCGATTTTGAAGAAACAAATCCATAACGAGGATGAGTTCTTAATTCAATCTATCCCGATCGAACGAAACCATTTATGTTTCTTAGCCGCGCTCCCCGCACCGGGGAAACGGGGCGCTACATCATGAGTGTCACGGTGTGTACCATAGTGTGTGCACACTAGGTGTTTGTATTATTGATTGCTAGTGCCATAGTGGTATGTGTGTGTGTGTATATATATATATATATATATATATATATATATATACTGTATCATAGTTAAGAGTACCATAGGCTTGTATCACTACTAGAATAAGTCAAATTAGCGACATCTAGAAACGTCGCTAAATGACATAAAAATGTTGCTAAAAAGTTTAGCGAAGTAATTGGCGACATTTCAGTAAAGTCATGTTTTAGCTAGTCCTTGACAGGAAAAATGTCATAAGTTGTCGCTAAAGCAACTTTTACTAGCGATATTTTGGCGTCGCTAATTTTTTTTCAAATTAACGACGTTTAGCGAAGTTCCGTCGCTAAATCAGCGACGTATCATTTGTCGCTAAATGTCGCTTATTTTTTCTATTTAGCAACGTTTTGTAACACATTTAGCGATATTTTGTTGACCTGGTAAATACTGACATGTCATCCATTTAACGACGTTTAGCGACAAAAATAGCGACGTTCTGATCAGTTAGTGACGTATTTAGTGACATCTAGTAGACGTCGCTAAATTGCAAAAAAAAAAAATATTCTTGCAGTTTGTCTTATAATTTGTCATATATCCTTGCAATATCATAGTTCATAAAAATAGATAGACCCAGAGCAACCCTACGTTGAATTTTTTGGGTTCATCGACCTCTTCGATAGAACACTCAACACCGGTACATTCACACTGAACACCAAATTGCACACAAAAGTATATGAAATAAAATCGATAAAATCCTGTAATATATGGATAAAAGTATGAAATAAATATCCCCATCTTGTCATACAATAAAAGTATCTAGTCACACAATAAAGCTATATAAAAAATAATAAAAGACCCATGAAAGGGCCAATACACACAAATATCCAAAGAACAACTACTGCTGATCAGGAGGAGAAGGAACACCACCGCGAATCTGGGAATATAGCATGACAAACTGCTCCTGCGAAAGCATCATGGCACCAGATGGATGAGTCAGTGCAGTCGATGTAGATGTTAATGCCGATGTCGATGGACCAGCAGGACGTATCTGCTCCAATGATGTCAGTCAAGCGTTGCAAATATCAACGACAGATAACATCCTCACAGCACTATGCTCCACTGACTGGCTCATCTGAACTTGTGTTGTCTGTAGCATCATTAGTGCATCGTCCATGGCCACATGCGACCCCTGTAACATCGTCACATTGCGCTCTATCGATGTGGCCAGACCCCTCAGCTCCATCATGCTACGCTCAAGCGAATCAAAATATGTTATGATCGTCGCATCGTCCGTCTACGGTGGGGGCTGCTCCGTAACCCTCATATACACTACTAATTGACACTAGCCCAACATCAAATTGTACTACCCAAATTCCTAATTATGCAACCAAATTTTCATATAAACTAAGTTTTATAATTATGCTATCAAATTTGGGCGTATCATAAAATGTTCAATTCAATTAGGCTATCATATTTTATGTCACCACACACAAACTCTATTTTCAAACACACACTCCATGTTAGTGTCAATATCAAGATAATTAGGGTGTATGTCCATGTCAATGTTAGTGAGGGCGTAGTGTCAAGATATTTAGGGTTAGGGTTTACTTGACCGAGGAGGGGGTTGACTGACTAGAGAGCCGATGGGGGGGCATAGAAGGCCTTGGGGAACTAAAAAATATGAAGATGAGGGAAGCAACACGGGGTCGTCGGAGGGGAGGAGTCGCATGGTGGTACGTGGCTGTGTGATGATGATGTTGATGATGGCCGGAGGGGAGGAGCATGGGAAGAGGAGGGGAGGAGCATGGGGTCGCCAGAGAGGAGGACAGGATTGCCGGAGAGAAGGACGGGGTAGCCGGAAGGAGAACATGGGCGCAAGGTTGATTCATCGGAGGGAAGGGAGAGTTCATCATAGGGGCGGGGGAGAGTCGCCGGAGAGGAGGACGTGGTCGCCGGAGACGAGCACGGGGGTGCACGTGAAATATGAAATATGAACCTATATGAAAATATTTTAGCGACGCCTCAATCTGGCATCGCTAAACGTTACAGTAAAATAAAATTAGTGATGTGTCATAAGTGGCTAAATGTCGCTATTTTTGAAATAAATTAGCGACATGTGATATGTAGCTAAACATCGCAGTAAATAAAAATAGCCACGTATGAAACGTTGTTAAACGTCGCTGTTTTTTAATAAATTAGCAAAGTGTTATAAGTCGCCAAACGTCGCTATTTTTTAAATAAATTAGCGATGTATATTAAACAACGTCACTAAACGTCGTTGTTTACAAAAAAAATAGCGACGTTCAGCGACTCCTAGTGTCGTATATTCCCTCAATACTGAAAGTAGTTGTTGAATGTCGTTAAACATCGCTGTTTGCAATGTATTGCGACATCTTTTTATGGAGTCACTAAATTTATAAAAATTAGTGACGTTATTTTGTGACATCACTAATAACGTCGCTAATTGGCTGAATTTTGGTAGTATTAATGAATTTGGGTATTTTGGTGTGTGTCATGGATACAAGTTGGAATGTTTGTTAGTTTAGTGTGTGCTAGTTTGTTGAGTGTCTATTTGGTGTAGGTTTTGGGGCGTGTCCATGTGTTTGGCATAGAGGTTGCTTTTGGTGAGTGGTGCTTGAGTGTGGGTGCAAGTTGCAGGAGATATAAGGAACTCGCGTTCAGTAATAGCAGGACCTAGGAATAGTCCTACAGTCGTAAGTTTAGGACTGCACTTATTGGATGCTAAGGGGTCAGGTAGGCAGCATGGTTTAGTGTGTGTGGTTGAGGTACTAATGTAAGTTGTATTGGTATCCTAGTTTGGTATAAGTGTAGTACTAGGTTTGAGTTAATACCTAGCGATATAGATATTACTTGGGTATGAGGTAAATCAAGGTATTGTGTGTTGAGATGGGGGACCCACTTTTTGTAGTAAGGCAACATTGGTTGTAGGCAGGTAGTGAGGAGCTATGGTGACTTAATTCCAAGGGTATTGTGGATACCCAGAGTATATGTGAAGAATGGGCACCAGGGTACAAGTGGAGGTTAAGTGTAGATACCTATGCTCGAGGCACTTGAAGAATACATGAGGGTAACTAAATGCAATTGATATCAAGAGAGGAATTATGTATTATAACTAGACCAGTGTAAACCCCCTCAATTTATTCTGTAGATAGTTAGAGTGGACCAGAAAAAATTTTGATAGAAGATATTGAGGTTTAGAGTAGAGGATATTTACCTGGAATTTTAATCCAATTAATTTAAACCATTGGCACACCCTATCTTTGTCAAATTATTTGGAGCCCATTATCATCTCATAAATTGTATACAATTATTGTACTTCCGACTCAACTCGCCAAATTAGGCACTGGACTTTTCTGACTGTTAAAATCAATTTTTGTGTGCTCTAAATTAATTGCGCAACATTTCGAAAATTGTAACCCGTATTTAATTTCGTGTCGGACACCTGTGTCGTCACCCTCGATTTTGGGGTACCAACTTAACCCGTTGAGCCGGACCAACTAAAGGGTCCAAGACCGACTCCAAGCCCCCACCATTTTTGGCCTTTGCATCATTTCCAGATTTTGACCCCGCAGGCCCCAATTAAATTAAATTCGCGGGACGCGTTATCTCTATTTAAATCGGGATTTAACAACTTTGTAAATTCCATTTTTATCCTAAATTAATCCCAATGCCCTTCAGATTAGACCCGCGCCTAACGCGCAAAACCCCCTCACCATGACAATTTTTAAATATATTTTTCTCCGCAATTTTTGCGTCATTTCATGTGTCATGCAAATTCCCGAATTTACGGGGGCTTATTTGTAATTATTAAATTGTTGGCCACATCCTATTGGTCATGAATAATTGAGAGGGTTCCAAAATAGGGTCCCAATCACACCCCCCTTCATGAAGAAACCTATTTCTCTTCATAATGAATCTCAACCCTCCATTTTATATGTCATCATCTCCACCCTTCATCACCACACACTATTCTATAAAACATCACATCACCCACCCTCACACTTCCCAACCGGCCCTAATTCCAACATTTGGGAAACCCCATCCTCTCTCTCTCCTCTCTTTTCTCCATGTAAACCGAATCCTACTTTCTTTTTCTCCTTCATTTCTTCTTCTTCTTCTTCCCTACACTATCTCCATTCTTCCACTTCTCCTTCCCTTATTATTTCTTTCCAAGTGAAGCATCCGGCCGACCCCATGGCTGACCCTGCACCCCCGCTCCGGCGAAGAACCCTCCGACGGGCTTGTAACTGTTTTTCGCCCCCGCGCGGCTGTCCACAGCAGCCGACAGTGCAGCACCCTCCCTCGCCTACTGTGCCCGTCCGGTGGCTGACCTCAGCTCAGCAGCTCGACCGACCACTCCGGTCCACGTTGCAGATCCCCCGCTGACCGTCGGCTGCTCGAGTTCTTCCCTGACCGTGCTTCTCACTCCGGCGGGCCAGCTCCATTACCACCACCCTCGCTGTCCACTGCCACCATTCCCCGGCGAGCCCCCTCGACCGGCCAGTTCGAGCACCGACGGGGCTGTTCTCTGGCACTGTCCCCGTGTCGAGCACGCCCGCGGTTCTCCGACAAATAGTCCGGCGTCGAGATCCCCCGTTGTGCAATCTTCTCCCTTCGGCTGTGCAGCCATCCCCGCCGCCCCGGCGGTGCACCCCCGCGCAGCCCGACAGTACAATAATACCCCTCCAGCCGCTGTGCACAGTGCATAGTGCAGCTCCGGCGGCTGAGATGACAGTGCACTCCGGCCTGATGTCCAGCTTCGACCCACAGTACACTTTCCTCGCTCCGGCCAACACTGAACACCGGAGCTCCTCTCCTTGACCAGAGCCACGGCGGAGATCAACTTCTTCCGGCTTTGAGTGCGAGCCATGGCAAACGTTCCTCCGCCGCGAGATCCGCAGGCAAGCTTCGTAGACGCGTCTGATGACCGATTATATGGAACTCGACGATCAACTCAGCGATCAGTTACAGTTCATCGATGACGAACAGCCGAGCAGCATCGAGTTCTTCTCCATCAACCGGCCAACACCACCACTACGCATCGCCAAGGTAAACTCTTCCCCATCTCCTTGAGCAGTATAGTATTAATCATGGCTTAATATAACATAGTGAAGGTTAGGGTTTAAGAAGCTAGACTTGATGAGTAGGGTTTATAAATGCATGGAAAATCTTGGGGTTATTACGTTTGAGTATAAACACTTTGAGGGTTGTAGAGGAGCAGGTTTAAACATTATGATTTTTTTGCTATTTATAACTTAGTTATTTTAGGGATTCCTGTATGCTATTAGGAGTATAGAGTTTAAATATTATAAGAGATTTGAATGAGTTACTTATTCATTTTATGCAATTGTTTATTGTTGGTGAGTAGGGTTAAATGGGTGTGATAGTAAAACATTGATGGACATTGAGGAGTAGGAGATTGATTGTGGAATATTGTGCAATATCGAACTATTAGACATTCTTTGAGAATTGATAAATAATGTGGAACTTAATTAAGTAGTAGTTATTGTGAGATGGATCGAGGAGTAGTTTTAAGACGAGTGATAGCTGATGGTATATGATTGAGGATTGTTCCGATGGTATTAAACGGGTGAAATAATAATGATGGTTGTATAAAGGAAGACCAAATATTTAATAAGAAGTTACTGTCGAGGAATAAGCATACCTGAACTACTGAACCACGCGATGAATATGGTAAGAAAGAGGATTGGTCGATGATATTGTACTGATGACTAGATGATTTGACGTATCGTACCGATAGTCAACTGTGGTCAACCCCCCTAGTGTCTTGTCCCTATGAGTCGTAGCAGAGACTGAGTTTAAGTGTAGGTGTGTGTTACATCCCTATCTGGTGTGGAGCAGATTATTGATTATTGGTTTGTATCTCATCTCTAGGTACTGCGGGACCTGAGGACTTGGACGTGGTACCGGGACTCCGTCACCAGCAGCCGCACGCAGGCAAGTGTACCTTGCCACCCTGTATTTCAGTTTACAGATACTTGTTGTTCTTTATGTACATTATGCACGTAGTTATATTGACGTTCGGTACTTCGCGTCCGGTTTACAACCGGGTGAAGACGTACGTCATAGCATCCTAGGAAGATTGTTGGATGATTCGTAGTATCTCGATATGCGTACCTGAGCTTATCGACACCCCAGGACACACTCGTACACTGTGATCGTGCCAGATTCTTGTATCCTGATACTGACATCATGACCAGAGACTGGGACAACCTTAGGGTCGCGTCTGTTGAGTTATCTTCCGTGTGTCGAGACTGTTAGAGGTTCAGGTTCAGCGCACAATCGTTGACCGCTTGGGATAGGGAAGACAGTTAGTAGACGTTTGGGCTACTCTGCACGCGCTTATATATGTATATGTAGTGATCCTGTTTCATAGTGTAGTGATCCTGTTTCATAGTGTAGTGGTAACACCCGTGTGTCTCTGTGCTCGGAGCTACGGTACGACCTGTGTGTCTCTGTGTTCGGAGCTGCGGTTTTATTTTGGACAGCCCATGCGTCGAACATTGTCTTTAAACTGTGTCACACTAGTTGGTTATGATAGAGTACCCTGTCGTGCACTTGTACTTTCTGTTTACTTGGCATGCTATATTTCTGTACCTTGTTACGTCCCTCTGAGGACCTGGTTCCCTGCCAGTTTTGTAGCATAGACGATTACGGAGCACTTGGAGATACTGATGGAGTGGCATATCTTACGAGCATGGTACCAGGTACTCACATTATATCTACCGGTATTATAGTTATTTTACATTGATTATTCATCTGCTGTTGTAGCCTAGTTTTGTAGACTCATACTTCTTCTCGAGTCTATTCGAGTTAGTGTGTTATTGGGCGGCCGACCTTAGCACATATAGCTCTTTCTTGTAGACTGATGTACATTGTGGATTGAGACATAGAGGTTTACATATATGGAAAATTCTAGATAGTGCCCTTTATATTACAGCTTATAAATATTCGAGTCAGACCAGAGTCTGGTCGAATGCGTAGCTGGCGTGTCACGTAATCCTGGTCCTACGTATTTTGGGACTGGGGCGTGACATGTTTTTGTGGTGGCCCATGCAGGTCCGATTTAAATCGTCTTGGTCACCTGACTGTGCCAAGCGAGCCTGCAAATTAGGAATAGATGTTATGATTGTTGAATATGATCTCAATCCATAATCGATTTTAAAAACTCTTTGTATGTGATTATCGCCCTTGGACTTCCACTTTGCATTCATTCAATCTTCGTCAATATCGCTATCCTTGTTTCTCGTCCCTTATTATTCGGGGAGACGAATGCTTGTGACTGATGACTTCCCTCCAGAAGAAGATCGAAGACCAGACGACAGGAGATAGAATCCGTATACCTTTCTTGGAGAAGAGTGCTACCTTATCAGGACAGATTGATAGGATCTTTGGATTTTAGAACTAGAGTGGGAGTCTGGCAAGAGAGTTGGACCCAGTAGTACCCTACCCGTGCTTGAGGTAGCAGTGATCTTGGAAGTACTGAGAGCTGGAAGGATTGTTGATCATAACCTAGAATGATTTGTGGGAATGCATAGCCTGATGATGGAAACTAGTGGTAGGATATGATAGCAAAGCTAGGAACGATGATTATGAGCTAGAGGAGATGGAAACTTTAGGATCTCACTTGAGAGATACTAATCAAATTCCAGGAAATTTTAGTTATGTGCTTGGGTGACATCATTATTATAATTGTACTATGCGACTTGGAGAGATGAATAACGAAAAGAAGAAATTCGAGGAATAGAATTTTAGGGGAAAACTTTGAGGAGAAGATAATTATATATTAGGCGAGAAAAATATTTTCTTTTGAGGATTGATGTTGGAAATAGAACAGGAGAATTTATCTTGAGGTTAAAGTCTAGACTATAACATTATCATAAACATGGATTGGCTGAGCCCATACCACGCAATGCTTGATTGCCGTCGTAGTTGTGTCATCCTTAGACCACCGGATTACCCTGAGGTTGAGTTTCTTCAGAGAGCCTGGGAGTATGGTGCCCATCTACCTTAGAGGTATACAATACAGGAGGTGAACCAATGTACCACCATGTTATATCAGAATTGAGGATATTTTTCTAGAGGATCTTCTAGGCTTGTCACCTGATAGAGAATTGGAGATTGTTAAAGAGTGGGCTCCCAGAGCCGAGCCAATTATTTTTTCCGTCTTCAGACTAGCACCGAAAGAGTTGGTTGAGTTGAAGGTCCATATTGGAGGATCACTTGGACAAGAGTTTCAGTTGGGCTAGTGTTACTCCATGGGAAAAAACCCATCTAAATTGTGCCGAAGAAAGATGGGACAATACAGTTGAATCAGCTAAGTGGCGCATATGTATTCTCGAAGATCGATCTCAAATCCAGATATCATCAGATCAAGGTACGGAAAGAGGACATCCAGAAGACGGCCTTTCGGACGAAGTATGGCCACTATGAGTTTTTAGTCATGCCGTTTGGTTTAACCAACGCGCCAGCAGTATTCATGTGTTTGATGAACAATGTCTTCCACCAGTACTTAGATAAGTTCGTGGTGGTATTTATAGACGATATCCTGATATATTCCAAGAGCCAGGAGGAGCATGAGAGACATCTCAGGATTGTGTTGGAGACGCTGAGACATGAGAGGCTGTACGCCAAACTCAGCAAATGTGAGTTTTGCTTGGACAGAGTACCATTTCTGGGACACATAATCACCGGAGATGGACTATCAGTTGATCCGGAGAAGATAGCTGCAGTAGAGACCTGGCCTACCCCTACATCAGTTACGGAGGTTAGGAGTTTCCTCGGACTTGTCGGATATTACCGGAGGTTCGTGGAAAACTTTTCGAGGATAGCTGCGCCTATGACGCGACTGACGCGTAAAGGCGAAGAGTTTACCTGGACCGACGAGTGTCAGGCGGCTTTCGATGAACTGAAGAAACGTCTGACATCAGCACCGATTTTGACACTACCCTCAGGATCAGGAGGATTTGTTGTGTACAGTGATGCGTCAGGGAGCGAATTGGGATGTGTACTGATGCAACACGGCAAGGTGATAGCCTACGCATCGAGACAGTTAAGAGTTTATGAGAAGAACTATCCGACGCACGACTTGGATCTAGCTCCGGTGATATTTGCACTAAAGCTATGGAGATATTACCTTTATGGTGAGCGTGTAGAGATTTATACAGATCATAAAAGCCTGAAGTACGTCTACACGCAGAAGGAGCTCAATATGAGGCAGAGACGCTGGCTAGAGTTGATGACAGATTATGACATTGAGCTGCAGTACCACCCTGGCAAGGCGAATGTCGTAGCAGATGCCTTAAGCAGGAAGCCCATGGCATACTTTTTGACGACGCAGCGACAGTTACTAGAGGATATCCAGGAGCTTGGGATAGAGATCGTATTGCCAGGCATGGATAGACAGATGGCCAGTCTTGAGGTTCAGTCTACTTTGATCGAGAAAGATCAAGGCAGCATTGCCTACAGATGCGAGATTTTGACGTCTGCGAGAGAGAACAGAAGCCGGCCTGCAGACGGGACTTAGGATTCATGAAGACGGAACGCTGAGGTACGGAGATCGCCTATATTTTTCGAGTGGCGAGTTACGCCAAGAGTTGATGACTGAGACTCATAGCTCAATTTATTCCATTCATCCCGGGGGTACGAAGATGTACCGAGACTTGAGACAGCATTTCTGGTGGCATGGGATGAAGAGGGAAATTACAAGATTTGTGGCGAAGCGTTTAGTTTGTCAGCAAGTCAAGGCTGAACATCAGAGGACTGTAGGATTATTGCAGCCACTCCCCATTCCCGAGTGGAAGTGGGAACACATTACCATGGACTTCGTCACAGGATTTCCGCGAAGCCCTAGCGGGAAGGATGCAGTTTGGGTTGTCGTAGACAGACTCACCAAGTCTGCACATTTCTTGCCCTTCAGAGTTGGATAATCCGCAGAGATACTAGTTGACATGTATATGGGACAGATAGTACGATTATATGAAGTGCCTGTCAGCATCGTATCGGATCGTGATTCCAGATTCACATCACATTTTTGGCGGAGTATGCAGGAGAGCCTAGGAACTCGTCTCAAGTTCAGCACTGCGTATCATCCACAGACTGATGGACAGTCAGAGCGCACGATACAGATATTAGAGGATATGTTGCGAGCGTGCATGATTGATTTTGGAGGATCTTGGGAGGACCATCTACACTTGGTGGAAGTCTCCTACAATAATAGTTACCAAGCCAGCATACAGATGGCACCCTATGAGGCACTGTACGGCAAAAAATGTAGGTCGCCAGTTTGTTGGAGTGACGTGGGAGAGCGTCAGATACTTGGTCCAAAATTGGTGACACAGACAGTAGAGAAGGTCAAGCAGATTCGGAGCCACCTGCGCGCAGCACAGGACAGACAGGAATACTGGGCAGATGCGCACCGCATACCATTGGAGTTCAAGGAGGGTGACCACGTATTTTTGAGGATATCGCCCACTCGTGGTACCATCAGATTCAGAGGCAGAGGCAAGCTGAGTCCGAGGTATATCGGACCTTTAGACATTCTGGAACGAGTTGGCGAAGTGGCTTACCGTCTTGCATTACCTCCATCATTAGAGGGAGTACATGACGTATTTTACGTATCGCAACTGAGAAGATATGTCGCAGACCCTAGCCACGTACTTGATCATTCGAAGATTACAGTCGGGCCCAGCCTGTCTTACGTAGAGCAGCCAGTTGAGATTCTCGATCGCAGCGAGAAGACTTTGAGGGGACAAACGATTCGACTGGTCAGAGAGGCATGGAAGCACCATTCGCCAGGCGAGTCTACTTGGGAGAGCGAGGATTCTATTCGGCAGCGATTCCCGTACTTATTTGAGGAGCAAGGTACGAATTTACGTACGGCAATTTAATTACTAGTTATTTTAAATTCTGTTAGATATTATCGTGCTTTACTTTTAATTTCGGGGACGAAATTTTTTTAAGTTGGGAAGAATGTAAACCCCCTCAATTTATTCTGTAGATAGTTAGAGTGGACCAAAAAAAATTTTGATAGAAGATATTGAGGTTTAGAGTAGAGGATATTTACCTGGAATTTTAATCCAATTAATTTAAACCATTGGCACACCCTATCTTTGTCAAATTATTTGGAACCCATTATCAGCTCATAAATTTTATACAATTATTGTACTTCCGACTCAACTCGCCAAATTAGGCACTGGACTTTTCTGACTGTTAAAATCAATTTTTGTGTGCTCTAAATTAATTGTGCAATATTTCGAAAATTGTAACCCGTATTTAATTCCGTGTCGGACACCTGTGTCGTCACCCTCGATTTTGGGGTACCAACTTAACCCGTTGAGCCAGACCAACTAAAGGGTCCAAGACCAACTCCAAGCTCCCACCATTTTTGGCCTTTGCGTCATTTCCAGATTTTGACCCCGCAGGTCCCAATTAAATTAAATTCGCGGGACGCGTTATCTCTATTTAAATCGGGATTTACCAACTTTATAAATTCCATTTTTATCCTAAATTAATCCCAATGCCCTTCAGATTAGACCCGCGCCTAACGCGCAAAACCCCCTCACCATGACAATTTTTAAATATATTTTTCTCCTCAATTTTTGCGTCATTTCATGTGTCATGCAAATTCCCGAATTTACGGGGGCTTATTTATAATTATTAAATTGTTGGCCAGATCCTATTGGTCATGAATAATTGAGAGGGTCCCAAAATAGGGTCCCAATCACACCCCCCCTTCATGAAGAAACCTATTTCTCTTCATAATGAATCTCAACCCTCCATTTTATATGTCATCATCTCCACCCTTCATCACCACACACTATCCTATAAAACATCACATCACCCACCCTCACACTTCCCAACCGGCCCTAATTCCAACATTTGGGAAACCCCACCCTCTCTCTCTCCTCTCTTTTCTCCATGTAAACCGAATCCTACTTTCTTTTTCTCCTTCATTTCTTCTTCTTCTTCTTCCCTACACCATCTCCATTCTTCCACTTCTCCTTCCCTTATTATTTCTTTCCAAGTGAAGCATCCGGCCGACCCCATGGCTGACCCCGCACCCCCGCTCCGGCGGAGAACCCCCCGACCGGCTTGTAACTGTTTTTCTCCCCCGCGCGGCTGTCCACAGCAGCCGACAGTGCAGCACCCTCCCTCGCCTACTGTGCCCGTCCGGTGGCTGACCTCGGCTCAGCAGCTCGACCGACCACTCCGGTCCATGTTGCAGATCCCCCGCTGACCGCCGGCTGCTCGAGTTCTTCCCTGATCGTGCTGCTCACTCCGACGGGCCAGCTCCATTACCACCACCCTCGCTGTCCACTGCCACCATTCCCCGGCGAGCCCCCTCGACCGGCCAGTTCGAGCACCGACGGGGCTGTTCTCTGGCACTGTCCCCGTGTCGAGCACGCCCGCGGTTCTCCGACAAATCGTCCGGCGTTGAGATCCCCCGTTGTGCAATCTTCTCCCTTCGGCTGTGCAGCCATCCCCGCCGCCCCGGCGGTGCACCCCCGCGCAGCCCGACAGTACAACAATACCCCTCCAGCCGCTGTGCACAGTGCATAGTGCAGCTCCGGCGGCTGAGATGACAGTGCACTCCGGCCTGATGTCCAGCTTCGACCCACAGTACACTTCCCTCGCTCCGGCCAACACTGAACATCGGAGCTCCTCTCCTTGACCAGAGCCACGGCGGAGATCAACTTCTTCCGGCTTTGAGTGCGAGCCATGGCAAACGTTCCTCCGCCGCGAGATCCGCAGGCAAGCTTCGTAGACGCGGCTGGTGACCGATTATATGGAACTCGACGATCAACTGAGCGATCAGTTACAGTTCGTCGATGACGAACAACCGAGCAGCATCGAGTTCTTCTCCATCAACCGGCCAACACCCCCACTACGCATCGCCAAGGTAAACTCTTCCCCATCTCCTTGAGCAGTATAGTATTAATCATGGCTTAATATAACATAGTGAAGGTTAGGGTTTAAGAAGCTAGACTTGATGAGTAGGGTTTATAAATGCATGGAAAATCTTGGGGTTATTACGTTTGAGTATAAACACTTTGAGGGTTGTAGAGGAGCAGGTTTAAACATTATAATTTTTTTGCTATTTATAACTTAGTTAGTTTAGGGATTCCTGTATGCTATTAGGAGTATAGAGTTTAAATATTATAAGAGATTTGAATGAGTTACTTATTCATTTTATGCAATTGTTTATTGTTGGTGAGTAGGGTTAAATGGTTGTGATAGTAAAACATTGATGGACATTGAGGAGTAGGAGATTGATTGTGGAATATTGTGCAATATCGAACTATTAGACATTCTTTGAGAATTGATAAATAATGTGGAACTTAATTAAGTAGTAGTTATTGTGAGATGGATCGAGGAGTAGTTTTAAGACGAGTGATAGCTGATGGTATATGATTGAGGATTGTTCCGATGGTATTAAACGGGTGAAATGATAATGATGGTTGTATAAAGGAAGACCAAATATTTAATAAGAAGTTACTGTCGAGGAATAAGCATACCTGAACTACTGAACCACGCGATGAATATGGTAAGAAAGAGGATTGGTCGATGATATTGTACTGATGACTAGATGATTTGACGTATCGTACCGATAGTCAACTGTGGTCAACCCCCCTAGTGTCTTGTCCCTATGAGTCGTAGCAGAGACTGAGTTTAAGTGTAGGTGTGTGTTACATCCCTGTCTGGTATGGAGCAGATTATTGATTATTGGTTTGTATCTCATCTCTAGGTACTGCGGGACCTGAGGACTTGGACGTGGTACCGGGACTCCGTCACCAGCAGCCGCACGCAGGCAAGTGTACCTTGCCACCCTGTATTTCAGTTTACAGATACTTGTTGTTCTTTATGTACATTGTGCACGTAGTTATATTGACGTTCAGTACTTCGCGTCCGGTTCACAACCGGGTGAAGATTTACGTCATAGCATCCTAGAAAGATTGTTGGATGATTCGTAGTATCTCGATATGCGTACCTGAGCTTATCGACACCCAAGGACACACTCGTACACTGTGATCGTGCCAGATTCTTGTATCCTGATAATGACATCATGACCAGAGACTGGGACGACCTTAGGGTCGCGTCTGTTGAGTTATCTTCCGTGTGTCGAGACTGTTAGAGGTACAGGTTCAGCGCACAATCGTTGACCGCTTGGGATGGGGAAGACAGTTACTAGACGTTTGGGCTACTCTGCACGCGCTTATATATGTATATGTAGTGATCCTGTTTTATAGTGTAGTGGTAACACCCGCGTGTCTCTGTGCTCGGAGCTACGGTACGACCCGTGTGTCTCTGTGTTCGGAGCTGCAGTTTTATTTTGGACAGCCCACGCGTCGAACATTGTCTTTAAACTGTGTCACACTAGTTGCTTATGATAGAGTACCCTGTCGTGCACTTGTACTTTCTGTTTACTTGGCATGCTATATTTCTGTACCTTGTTACGTCCCTCTGAGGACCTGGTTCCCTGCCAGTTTTGCAGCATAGACGATTACGGAGCACTTGGAGATACTGATGGAGTGGCATATCTTGCGAGCATGGTACCAGGTACTCACATTATATCTACCGGCATTATGGTTATTTTATATTGATTATTCATCTGCTGTTGTAGCCTAGTTTTGTAGACTCATACTTTTTCTCGAGTCTATTCGAGTTAGTGTGTTATTGGGCGGCCGACCTTAGCACATATAGCTCTTTCTTGTAGACTGATGTACATTGTGGATTGAGATATAGAGGTTTACATATATGGAAAATTCTAGATAGTGCCCTTTATATTACAGCTTATACGTATTCGAGTCAGACCAGAGTCTGGTCGAATACGTAGCTGGCGTGTCACGTAATCCTGGTCCTACGTATTTTGGGACTGGGGCGTGACAACCAGTGTGCCCAAAGTATAATTTTTCCTATGGATATCAACTTATAAGAGGGGTGATGGGCCTGTGTTACAAACAATAGAGCATTTAGACAGAGCAAGCAAGTGGAAAGGGTGCTCCTGATATAGTGCACTGTATGTGCACTACTGTAGGAATAAGCTCTACTGTGTAGGTTGGCTCAGGTATGGCTGTTAAGAGGGTACAGTATTTTTGCACTGATGTGTGTGGTTTTGCTTGGACTGTGAGTGCACCTGGGTTGGGGAGTGCTAGGTTAGTATAGTATGAGGAGTAGTGAAGTGTGAGTAAGTTAGTGATATGCAAGTGAGTGATAAGTGAACTAGTGAGACGGGTAGTACCTAGTATATCTAGGTGATACGAGAGAGAGTGGGAGATCTTGGTGATTGTGTTGCAGTCCAACTGCAATAAAAGGGCAGACATGAGAGAAGATCCCTGTGACAACAACTAAGTAGGGGTGTGTACAGTCAGATGTGAAGAGGAAAGTTGATATATTAGTATGGACTTAATGTGAGTGTTCAAAGGATTGTGAGGTAAGTTATTTGTAGGCTCGGATCTGGGTTCAGTAGGCATAGTTAGAGCAGTGGGTATATTATAGGTTGCACAAAGTGTGCAATGGGAGAAAATTAGATTGATGCATAGGTATGGAAGGGGGCAAAGACAAGAGTAACATTAATACTTTGAGTATCAGACGTGTCTAGGAGTGTGTCAGTCCAGTGAGTGTTAGTATCTGATTTGTGTGCATACTTGGGAAGGAATGCAGTGCATTCAATTGAAGTAGGGGGGAAATGGCAGTTAACTAGTAATGGTGTTGGTGTTGGTATAACACACAAGTGTGTATAGGTTAACAACAAGGGCGTCAAGAAGGGTATTCATTTAGTATGAGTTTTTAATACCAAGTTAGTATCCTAGGTATTAAATAGTTGGAGTTAATATTTAGTTGGGGGTAGGTACTAGGATACAAAAGGTTATGAGGTAAGGTTAAGTATTAGTATATACTAAGGTAATAACTATGTGAGCTTTAGCTAAAGTATTGGTATTGGGGATAAAAAGTTAGTATGGGGTTTAAGTATTAACTTGATTCCAATATATATGAGTTATATACTAGTAATATCTAGTATAGCTAGTATTAACTTAGTAATAATAGCAATAACTAGTATAAGAGTAGAATTGACTTATATATCCTAGTATGACCTAAAAAACTTGGTTTAGCAAGGTATTGACCTAGTTGACCTAGTTTAACCTACTTTGACCTAGTGCTAACTCATAGACTAGTTTCAAGCTAGTTTAGCATGTTATAATTCTAAAACATTATTTTGACATAAAATTTTATATTTAGGTCCTTGTGATATCGAGACGGACACTTTTTGGTATTCATTGCTCTGAACCTAAGGTGAGTACATTCTCTGATAGTTTTCACTATTTGATAATTACTATAATTCAAGTATTTAGAAATATTATACCTAATTTCTGACACTATGGTACACGGATTGGTACTTATATTGGTTCTTTAGTCATGAGTTGTTACCTTGACTCATCGCATTGATATCGGATATTATTCATCATATTGGCATTGGACATTGGATACATTGGCTAGTGTTGGGTCATAGTTGGATCCATCATACCAGATGGGGTGGGGAAAGTACTAGCTAGATATATGATCAAGAACTATTGGCAAGTATTGTAAATCATTGGCTACTAGATAATCATACACTTCACATATGATTGAGCTAGTTTTCCCTTAGAGTAAATTATTGAATCCCTCAGGCCGATCAAATATCTAAATAGTATTTCAAAACACTTAGTATAGTTATAGTTCTTCCTATTCAGTTCATAGATTACTTTGTCATGCTCCTGATACTTGTTCTTTTCTCTTTTACTTCATATATGCACTTATTATGCATATTGCCAACATTATCAGTCTCTCTTTACTATTTACTATTGCATCTGTTTATTATTTTCTTATCGTACATATCATCCTTTATTTATTGTTTTATAGTCTTTGTTAATTAACTAGAACTGCTATTGGGTTATACTTATTCCATCCTGACAGGATATATTTTTTAGACGATTACTTAGAGGATTTGTGTCCTACATACTACGAAACACATAAGGAGAGCAACTATGGGTCCTACCATTCAGGAGTAATTACCGGGAGGCCTAGCCGTGTCGCCAGATATCTTAGTTGCATTACTTAGCATTTGTACTAAATTTGTCTCCAGCCCTAGACTATTGAGATGTTATTGCTGTTTAGACTTTGTGTTTTTATTGCTAGAATCTTAGACTTGGATATATTTTGTAGACTATCTAGAATTGTGACTTATGACTTTGTGATATCGTTGATTTATATCATAACATGCCATTTTCTCCTTATAGATTATTGTGATTGAGTATTGATTATCATCATATATTATCATGTTGTCTTCCGTATGGAGTTGAGATATCATTAACAGGTTATATATATTATGGTGTGAGATAATTATATAGTATTATTGACCTAGATAGCGTTCTACCGTCGATGCTGCGGTGTAGGATGGACGTTAACTGTTCACGTACTCGTGCCGTCACATATGGGTGTGGGTCGTGACATAAATCAATCAGATGCAAGTGGATCTTTAAGAAGAAGATAAAGGCCGATGGAACTATTGACAAGTTCAAGGCTAGGCTGGTTGCCAAGGGATTTTCTCAGAAGTAGGAGATTGACTACTTTGACATATATGCTCCAATAGTGCAGATGACAACTATCATAATGTTAAACATAATTCACAAGCTAGTAATACATCAGATGGATGTAAAAACAACATTCTTGAATGGAGAGTTGATTAAAGAGATTTACATCCAACAGTTAGAATAATTTATCGTTTAGTGGCTTGAAGTCAAAGACTACAAGTTGGTTAAATTATTATACGGTCTGAAGCAAGATCCCAATAAGTGGCATGAGAAGCTTGATAAAGTAATAAGATCAAACGGCTACAGGGTCAACAAGATGGACAAGTGTGTTTACACAAAGTTCGTTTATGGGAAAGGAGTTATCATTTGTTTATACGTGGATGATATGCTAATCCTGGATACAGATTTAAAATGTGTTATGAGAAGAAAGAAATTCCTCTCATCCAATTTCAGTATGAATGACTTAGGGGAAGCTGATGTTATCCTGGGAATAAAGATCATCTAGACGGACACTGGAGTGGCGCTGTCATAATCTCATTACATTGAGAAGATTCTCATATGCTATGGATATCAGGATCTTCTAGGGATCGATACACCATAGAGATGTGACAAAAAAGTTGAAGCCAAATCCAAAAAAAGAGCATTAGGCGGCTGGAGTACTCAAACGTCATCAAGAGTTTTATGTATGCAACAACTACTACAAGGCCTAACATAGCTTTTGCCAAGGGAATACTGAGTCAGTTCACGAGCAATCCAGGATTTAAGCACTGGAAAGCTGTAAAGAGAGTGATGAGATATCTTAAGAGGACTCAGAAGTATGCACTACACTACAACGGTTATCCGACAATAGTGGAATGCTTCAGTGATAAAAGATGATACTAAGAAGTAGAGAGCAAAAGGTCCACAAGAGGATATGTCTTCTCCATGGGTGGAGCTTCTATATCGTGGAAGTCGAAGAAGCAGACGTGGAGCTCTCTCATTCCTCTAAGGAATCTGAGTTCTATGCAATAGCAGCTACAGCGGATGAAATAGAATGGCTTTGAAAGCTCATATATTATCTTACAGTGGTTGGTGCACAGATTCTGGCGATAACAATTTACTATAAAAAATAGATGACTATAGCGGTGGCATCAAATGATCTCTTTAATGGTTAAAAGAGAATTATGCGACTTAGGCACAAGGCAGTTAATGATCTTATCAAGACTGGAGTTATTATCGTAATTGTTGTTCAGAGCTAGAAGAATCTGGCGGACCTGTACACCAAAGGCCTCAAGCGCCAATTGTTCAAGGACACAACAATTAAAATTGACTTAAAGACATTCTGATATTGTGTCTCTATAATTCTACCATAAAGTTTTATGATATTAGTTCAAACAGAAATCTACTAGTCATCTAGCTTTTGGTTCAAAGAAGGATCATTGATTGGAAGAATATCGGAAATAATGGGTAGTCCTTTGAGACGTTGACGGGTTACTAACCCAGAACCACTGTTGTCTACTATTTGTTCTTTGTGCAGAATAAATCCTGTGGAAGGATGGATTAGATGCCTTAATGAGTTCTTGGATATTTGGAATATCTGACGTGCTTTACAAGAAGCACAGGTAGCATAGCAGTACAAAGGAGCGTAAGAACTTCATGCTACAGTGGGGCGACACCACGATGAAGTACCTTGGTAGGGTAAAGCCTCGACTTCGCTAGCCATTTTATAGTGGCGTAGCATCACACATAGGCAGGTAGCTTAATGCTCTAGAATGAAGAGTGGTAGGCAGCACTACAAAAAGGCCGGTGAACCCATGTTACAGTAGCGTGACACCACCAAGAGGTAAAAGATGTAAAATCTTGGCTACGCGAGATATGTCACAGCGGCGTAACCCCACAAGGAAGCGTAAGGCTTCATGCTGGTTAGTATGGCACTACAAAGAGGCTGGTATCCTCATGCTATAGTGGTATGACACCACGATGAGGTATAGCCTTGGCTTTGGGCCATGTCATAGCGGCGTAAAACCGCAAGGAAGCGAAGGATTCATGTAGGACTCGTTAAAAAAACTCACCTAGAGTGTATGAAAAGCGATATAGGTCGTCTTTTGAGAGTAAACATGTAGACGCCCAAAACACATACACCAAAATCAGGCATGCACAGAGCCTTTAATATGCAACCGGAAGCACAACCGATGTCATTATATGAGTGGAAAGAATTGCAGTCATGGTGCATAATTCAAGGCTTAGTCCATTCTTGTAGCATACTGTTATTTGGCCCATGAGGAAAATTTCAAGTTATAAGAGACTTCTATCCTAATTTATGATGGGTAGTTGTTGTGTGGAACGCTCAACCAATATATATATTTAGATATGTGGGGGATTGTTGGAGTTGTTTCCTTTGGACTAGTAAAAATAGTCCCACATTGGCTACACCTCCAAGTGGGTATCTCAATATAATGCTTTTCTTGTATTGAGGTCTGCATATACGGTGCGGTGGGGCATATGTAAGTGCCATATGGGAGTATTTTTCTAGAAGAAAAAAATGATTAACTCCTCAAAGAAAGCATTTATATTTTTTGTCACTCTCTTGAAAAAAAATTAGGAACTAAGCCCCAAAGGGGCTTAGCCACTCAGACTCGGGCTCAAGGGTATAAAGTGTCACTTCGTTGGTGCACTTTGCACTTAACACATCAGAATCGACGCATGGCGCTTGTGCGCATTAGTTTCCCCTACACACTTGTTTTATGTGCGAGTTGCATGAGCGGGCTCATGCGCGGGCATGTGTGCAGGCTTTGTGCGGCTGTGCGTGGGTTATGTGCGGCTATGCGCGTATGCGCGTTTACGCGCAAGAACGCACACGCTATTGCACTGTTGCGCACATGCACGCATAGGCTGCAACGTTGTTGGCTTATGTACGCAGGAATAGCTGTGGATGTGCTATTAGGCACATATGCGCAGTAAGCGCATTATTCCAATGATTGCGGGATTTGAACTATTATGGAAAGAATGGATCATTAATTCAGATCCAATTTTTATGGGATTTAAATTTAATTCATTCCTATCTTGCCATAATAAGTTAGATGCCAGGATTAGAGTTAAGATTTTTACCCTCCTCTATAAAAACTATCTTCATGTTGAGAACATATATTAAAATTGAGAGACGAAGAGAGTTATTGCTTTTTCCTTCATTAGAGTCCATATGAGTTCGTGAGAGTCCAAAAAAGAGGTGACAACGAGCATTCCAGAAGTTCTATGAGAACTTGCTGGTTCTTGGGAGCAGATCATGTGGGATAAATCTTTCTTTGAGGAATAGTGATCTTCATCACCCTATCAAGCAAAGATCCAATCTTCCTCTTCTCCTTCCTCTTCTCTCGTTTTGTCTCAATTGCAACTGTGTTTGCAAGGAAGAACAAAAGTAGATTTCTGATTATTGTAACCTTTTTAGCAAATTGTAATCAGAGATAAATATATTATAGTTCTTCATTGGAATGGAGGATAATCAGATAAAAACTTTTGTGTGAACCTCTGATCTCGATTATAACTTCAGGATCAAACAGAGGGTAGACTGTAAAGTTTACTTGAACCTCTGATCCTGGCCTCATTCTACCATCTTTTGATTAAGTCTCAGGACTAAAAGATATAAATATTTATATGTTAAAGGCTAAAAAAATAAATCTCAAAATACGTATTAACGGATAAAAAATTACTATACTGCTTTCCGAGCAAACTCTTAACATGCATAGGGCGTAGCTATATGGTCCTAAGGGATCGTGCATCATATTGGGAATATATATATATATATATATATATATATATATATATATATATATATATATATATATATATATATATATTCAAAGAAGGTAAAAAATTTATCCAGACCCCTCCGAGAAGCTACAACTCAATCCAAAGGCGTACAACAAATCTAGTCTGAAGGCCAATATATACAATCACTAGCCCAAGGCACTATCCTAGCCTGAAGGCTACACCTCGACTCGAAGACAAACTCACGCCCGAAGGTCCTATCCGTCCCGAAGGCCTTACTCAGTCGTAGCCGTACCGCACCATACCAGCTCCGCACTAGCACTGCACCTACACCTTGCATTAGTGCACCATCCTGGTCGCACCACACCACACCACTCCCACCTCCTATGGACCGCACTCGTACTGTACCAACCACCACCCCCACTTAATTCCCCCTAAATGGAATTAAATGGCGTACCCGTTATTCTAACTAGAAACCTCCTGGAACGAGTGCCTCTATCTTAATCGTTAGGCTATGAACTCATTGGCATATATATATATATATATATATATATATATATATATATATATATATATATATATATATATATATATATATATATAACCTAATGAGAGAGGGGAGTGGCGGCGAGGATCTGGGGAGAACGACAAACTTACGATTAGGGGTGAGAAAAAGTGGTCGGACCCTTATACGGGGCATGTACCATGATACAGAGAATACGGGAGAGGAATCTGACCCAACGGACGAGAGGTCATGGAGGAGGCATTCAGAGGGAATCTGATAGGGAGTCGCGTCTTCAAATTTGTGGCTTTGGCCCCCAAAAAGGGTATTCTTAGGCATATGGACCCTCCCCTACTAGAGTTTGAATGGGGATTGGATGGTAATGTGTGAGGCTCGGGTCCCGAGGAAGGGGTGAACTAGAAGTGTTAGGGAAGGAGTTGTCAGGTAGTAGGGACTTCGGAAAAAAATCGAAGGCATACTTGCCTCGGGTCAATCCGGATAGGAATACATGGGAGTACACTTCGATGAGGAGGTTGGCAGCTAGCGGCAAGAAGAAAGGAGCTCCCCCTTAAATACAGCATAAAGGCTTATAAATTTTATCACATCACCCACTACGAAGAGTTGGGCGTCCGTGTGTGCATCCAGCAGCTCCCAAGCCATTAAAGCAATGGCAAGATTTTATTTTTTTCGTCCATCTTGGGTCAATGGGATCCCTACGACGGATATTGCGATGGAGCAAGCAGAGACTAAGGGTTTCTAGCGAAAGACCATATCCCTCTACTTGGTCGGATCTAGAGCCAACTATGGCTCGATTTCAGGCACGGCTTGGAGGTTGTGGGAACGTCATGGAGCTATGACGATGTACCCTCATGAGAATGGATTCTTCCTGTTCAAATTTGAATTGGAGTCTAATTTCTAGCGAGTATTGGAAGGAGGTCCGTGGATATTC
Organism: Iris macrosiphon; assembly: GCA_036927795.1. Taxonomy (NCBI): domain Eukaryota; kingdom Viridiplantae; phylum Streptophyta; class Magnoliopsida; order Asparagales; family Iridaceae; genus Iris; species Iris macrosiphon. Next base: position 75,608,701 of record JAYESA010000019.1, on the reverse strand, counting down.
AATGGCAGTCTAGCTATCACCAGACGATGGGTTCCACATACGAGCTTTGGACGCAATCTCACTTGTCCAAGATTTGATCTGGATATAATTCCCGTGGTTCCCTCTTACCATATGGAATACAGAAGCAATTATGGAGCTGACTAGTCTTATATGAACTCCTCTAAGGATGGACGCACCTATGCTCTTCGCCAAAGACTGGCGTTTGCCAGAGTCTTTAATGAAGTTGATGTTTGGACGGAATTTCCTATGAGGGTCAAATTTAGTCTAGCATCGAGCCAGATTAATTTTTTTAGCAAAAAATTGAGTACGAATTAGTGCCAATTTGGTTCTTTTCATGAAAATGCTTTGGGCATGGCAAAGACTCGTGCCCGGTGGAGCAGGAGGAGGATTCTGAGGAGGGACACTACCAAAAAAAGTCAAATTAGCGACGTCTAAAAACGTCGCTAAATAACCAAAAAATGTCGCTAAGTAAGTTTAGCGACGTAATTAGCGACGTTTTAAAGAAGTCAGAAAAAAACAAGTCGCTAAAATAAAAAATGTCGCTAAACGTCGCTATGCCGACATTTTTTAGCGAGTTTAATGTGTCGCTAAATTTAGCGACGTTTAGCGACGCAGCGTCACTAATTAGCGACGTTTATTAAAGTCGCTAAACGTCGCTAATTAGCGACTTATATAGCGACGTTACACCGACGTCTTTAATGACCTGGCAATACTGCCATGTCAGCAGTTTGCGACGTATAGCGATGATTTTAGCGACGTCATTAGCGAATATTTAATATGAATAATATAATAAAATTTGAAGAAAAGAAAGCATCCAGCAAATCTCATCGTAAACATAAAGAATATGGCAAATTTATATCCATATAATCGCATCCTAAATAATAAAAAATTATAAATATCCAGTAATTAACTATACTACTGCGGATCTGCAAGAGGCTGACCACCGGCGCGCTTGAAGGATAAGAACTCCTCATACTCGTCCCGTGGAATCGACACCGATGTCGATGGAGAAGGCAGTGACCTCGGTGGAGTATGTGTCGATGTAGGCGCACCAGGAGGCCGTGCCCGCTCCAAGTCTGCGAGTCGCTGGTTGTAAGAATCCAGGGTAGATAACAGCCTCGTACTACTATGAACCATTGAATCCTGCATCATCGTCAACCTCTCGTCCATTGATACCTGTGACGCTTGCAGCTCCATGATGTTGCGATCATTGGAGGCACTAATATTATTTGTCAATTCCTGGAGCTCCGTCATGCTGCGGTCGAGCATATCGAATCGTGCGATGAGCATCGGATCGTCCGCTTGCGGCTGGGACCGGGGCTGCTCCTCCATCCTACGCAGCAACTCGTCACGGAGAGACGCAATCTAACGGTCAACGGCCTCCTGGACGGCCTCCTGAACTCTGGCCGACGACTGCGAGGGCTGTGTGGAATGCGCAACTGTCGGGGAGGCCCTAGATGACTGCATCACAACCAGGGTGCCATAAGAGCCCGTACCGTAGGACATACCCCTCTGGAGACCACCAGCTGTAGTCACCCACAGGTCGTCCGCCGACGGAGCTGGAGCGGGCTGCGACGAAGTACCAGCCTTTCCAGGTGTAGGTGCACTAGCAGTCGCCCGCTCACGCAGCCTAAGATACTCGGCCTAGAAAGGTTTGGAAACTCGATAATTGCCTAAGTTATATTAAAATTAACACAAAGTAAAGTAATACTTACGTAGGTCTGTGAGGCCCTCTCATCAATGAGATTTCCGTCCTTGCGATGGGTGGCCAAGAAGACGATCACCATGTTTGCATCCTCACCCCTCTGTACCTGTTAAAAATATATTATTTAGTACTAAACTTAAACATTTTTTCCAAGTACCTTTTTATGGTACTTACATTAAAATAATATATTTTAAAAGAAAAAATATACCAAACGCCAAAAATATTTCGTCATCGGAATCAAGCCACCACACCACTTGACAGCATTCCGTCTAGCGGCCTTGGCCTTCTCAGACCTTTCCTTGTAGCTCGGATCATCGAATCTAGCCCTCATCGTAGTCCACTGCTCAGGCGTGATCCAACCTTGGATCGGTTTTCCAGCATGATCACGAGCATTCTGGTCATCCAGAGCATCTCGGATAAGCTTGGCGGCAATGGTAGGAAAGAGCCGCTCGATCAACTCGGCCCGGTGCAGAGGATAGAAATACGTTTGCTACAATAAATAATTTAGTAAGTGAGCATCACGGATAAGTTATATAATATACATAAATTAGAGAATTTATTTAATATACTTTTACTTGGAAGTGCGCAAACCAGAATGCCTTCCTCTCCTCCGGAGCCTCAGAGTAGTTGATCCAAGGGCCACCATAGTTGTTCCTCAGAAATTGGCCCAGGCGTATCTGAACCGACGATGGACGATATCTATACAAAGATAATTATTTAGAATACTGAAAAAGTCAATATACGATAAATAAAGAAATATATGATATATATTATACTAAACCATCTAATTGACTTACTTTGTACCGTCGGTCCAAATCTCTGTCCTCGTCTCCTCCGGAGGTGCGCATGGAGGATCTTGCTGATGTTGGGACAACATGGGCACGACCTCCTCGATATGCTCATCTGTCCCCATGGTTCCGTCAGTAGGAGGAATGCTGGACGAGGGTGTACTATCACGCCTGTAACTACTCGTCCCAACAGTCGGAGATGTGAGTGATCGATATACTGGAGTATTGGGCGACAATGATCCGGAACCAACAGTAGGCAGTACCGGAGGAGCATTCTGTCTACCTCGGGACCTGCCGAATCCTTCGCGTCGTCCTGTCATATCTGATAACAACATATGATGAATATAGATAAACACAAATATATAGTACATTCTACAGTCAAAAGCTGATGCATATCTCAAAGCATTCTACAATCAAAATATAATACATATATTCGTTAAAATAGTACATCTACTTCGTCAATTTTCCAACCTTGATCTACATTCTACAGTCAAAATATAGTTACATTCTACAGGCAATATATTTTATTTTCAATCATCTTCAGAAAATTCATCTTGTTCGCCTTCCTCGTCTCCTCTTCCTCTTCCTCGTCTTCACATTTATCTACTTCATCTCCCTTTTCGAATAATTCTACATCTTCAATATTATTACTCGTGTAATGAGTAACTTCCGTTGAGTCCACATCTACAATATTTGTTACAAGAGGTAGATCGTCCTCCTAATAAGCTATTTCATCAAAGTCAAAGGTATTTCTAGCTTTAGTCTTGCATACTGTCCACCAATCCGACCTCGCTGTCCCCCGTCTAGGATAAGTTGTGAAGTACACGAGCTGAGCCTGACTTGATAGGATAAATGGTTCGTAGCCTTGATATCTACGCTTGTAGTTTATATCCACAAGGCCATGCTTATCAATTTTCCAACCTTGATCTTGAATCGGATCGAACCATTCACACCTAAATAGTACGATATTAGCAGGTTCTGTGCCATAATTATATGTCAACTCCACAATCTCTCGTAAGATGCCAAAAAAATTATTGTCCGGATTGACGTCTTTGTAGTTCGAAGATTTGATACACAAACAACTGTTTTTCATGGAATCAAGATCCAGAAAGCTGTCTCTGATAGGAGCATTTGTTGACTTGAACCTGAACCCATTCACACAAAAACTTGGCCATATTTTTACGGCAGTAATTGGTCCCTTAGCTAGAGTTCTAATAGATTCAGTCTCGGGTGTTATTAGACGATCGACCTAAATACCAAAGTAGCGATAGTAAGTTATTTGTTTTGCAAGTGCAGAAATAAAAAGTAATTACCAAGCATCTTACATATGCGCTCAACCAAGAAAGAAAATGGCATCTCATATATTGTTCTACTTCTTCGTCTGTTATGTAGGGTCTAATCAACCTTAACTCATCATTATATGTGCTGAAAAATTATGAAACAACTGCAGTGAGGGACTCCCCCCTACAATTGCCTGTACAATTAAAACCAACTTCCCTTTGTCAATGATTGATATCTAAACCCCCCATCAACCCAACAAGCACATTCTTGTACTGATACAGCTGCCCAAACAACAACAGAATCACCACTACTACTTGTGAGGTCTGCACAACATGTACAAGTCCCCCCTCTACAGTTTGCACTCTTGTGTACCCACAATATCAGGTACTGCTACCAAGGGTCAGAACCTGATCTCCATCTATACTTAATGCCAAGTTATACTGGTTAGCCTAAACGGATATACTTAAACAAATGTCTAAACACTCTGCAACATTTGCTTCCCCTCCATTGTTATCTAAATGCATACATAATGCAGTTGCTTTTAAAGTGCACTGCTGCCTTGGAAGCACTGGTAAAACTTGTCTGATCCTTACTAATTGCATACAGATATCTGAGCACAGAAACACTAAACTATTAATGAAAACTGAATTAGTTATCCAACACATCAAGTTCCTCAACACAGGAATTCCCCTATTGATATATATTAATTATCACCTCTAACACCTAATATAATATTACAACCACTACCACAAGATTTGCACACATGCACACTTTACACAGTCACTTGGTTATGACACACACACTCACAATTATTAATAAATAACATATCAATATGTTCATGCACATGTATATATATATATATAGAGAGGGAGAGAGAGAGATAGATAGAGAGAGAGAGAGAGAAATACACTATATACTAATGTACCTATATGCACTAGTGGCAATTAGTTAAATACCTAGTGTGCATACTTGATGAACTTGTGATACATATCCAAATAAAGAACCAAAATCCAAGTTCTCCAACCATTAGTATTTATATATATATATATATATATATATATATATATATATATATATATATATATATATATATATATATATATATATATATCAAATATATCATAGTATAACTAAAGTAACTCGCTAAAATGAGAATTGAGGAGTAATTGTACACACTAAGGCATAAAAAGACACACGCACAACCACTAGTCCAATTCACAAACATTTGGTGTGCAACACCAAGATACTCTAGGATACATCCTCCATACACCACACCACCATGATACCAACCCTCAATTCACCTGGACACATCCAATAGATCAAATATTGTATGAATAAACTAATAGTTGACAATATTGGATAAAATAGATGTATAGGAGAAAAACCCTAACCCTAACCCCAGGTCAAAAAACCTAACCCTAACCCTAGGTCCTAATTAGTGTTTGTGTCAGTGTGTGTGTGTGTGTGTGTCGTATTTGTGTCAGTGTCAATGTCTGTGTGAGTGTGTGTGTGTGTGTGTCTGTGTGTGTGTGTCGTGTGTGTCTGTCAGTGTCTGTGTGTGTGTGTCGTGTCTGTCAAGTATTTGTTGTGTCAGTGTGTGTGTCCTGTGAGAGAGAGAGAGAGGGAGAGTTAGGGTTTACCTAGAGCTCGAGGAGGAGGAGGGGGATGTCGGAGTAGCCGCAGCCGTGGAGAGCCGGTCGTCGGAGAGGGGGGGAAATCGCCGGTCGCAGGAGAGGGGGGGAATCGAAAGTTTTCAAAAATTTTGACAGATGGGGGAAAAGAAAACTGAGCCCTAATTAACCAAAATTTAGCGACGTTTAGCGACGTCAAATAACAACGTCGCTAAAATAAGCTTTAGCGACGTCAAATACATCGCTAAACACGTTGCTAAATATTTTTAATATATACGTCGCTAAATACGTCACTAAAAGTCGTTAAATTAGACATATTAGCGACGTTTAGCGACCTTAATTCAACTTATAGCACTAATCTTTTAAAATCTTAATAAATGTCGCTAAATGTCGCCATTTAGCGACGTCTAGCGACGTTTTTACATGGAGTCGCTAAAATGCGTCGCTAATCCCGCTTTTTCTAGTAGTGGGACAAAGCATCATAGAGGCTGAAAAGGGAGAGACCAGAGTTCCTCCAGTTCACAAGGACATCCAGATTTTAAGCCCCACAACGGAGAATAAAAATACATGCCAGCCTAACTTGGTAACTTTGCTCCGTAGGTGGGCCACTTGGATATGATTCCACGTCCAACAAGATTCACGAGGACATTTAGACTTGTGCCTACGTGAATGCACACAGACAGGATCCGAAGGGTGGTTGTCCTGCAGAAGACGGGGTTACCGCAGTGATTGTCTACCTATCTGGTGCTATGAGTGATGCGCCTCTTCTGAGGCAGGCTGGTGAATTAAGGATGGTAATAGGAACATGGCTCACCAATCCAAATCAATTATGAGAAATCTAATATCAAACGTTTGGAGCTAAAGTAAATAACACCGCTGCAAAACATTTCCAACATATTGAAAGGGCAGCTTGTCACGATAAACCCATCATGGAAAGCCAAGAGGAGACTAAAGAATAAGTAAGAGAAGAAGAGCAACCTGAAGAAGATGCTAACGACTAGACCTCCAAGTTCACGAATCACTACAGGATACGTACTACTTAAAAAGACTTATTTAGATAAAGCTGTGATTGTAATTGGTAGAGTACAATAATTAAAATTTTGTGTATTTGGAATATATCATTGACCTGGTCAAGGGAGCTTAGATATAGTGGTTGTATGTGACGCTCTCTTCTTTCTATAAAATTTACCTTCTTCAAAGAAGAAGGTAAATTTTATAGAAAAAAAGCCGACATAACGGTTGACACCTTAGTTCAATACCTAGTAGGTTATAGGGCGAACTATGGGAGAGTCTCGGAGACAGCACGACGGTTGTAGCAATTGAGCGGGGAGATGGCCTTCTATTCGCGGGAGAACGGATTCTTTTTGTTTAAGTTCGGGTCGGACTTTGACCCGCAGTGGGGGCTAGAGGGAGGGTCATGGACTTTCAACGGGAGACGGGCCATTATAAGACGATGAAACATTTCCATGAGTTTTGAGCGGAATATACTATCCAAGGTCCTGATATGAATTACCTTCCCGTGGCGCTCTCTCTCTCTCTCTCTCTCTCTCTCTCTCTCTCTGGAATACCTTAGCCATTACGAAGAAATCATTTGGTGGTAGATAATTCTTGTCATAATTAACCAAATAAAAAGTTTCTCATAAGTCCAATTGATCAGTCATCTAAAGATTGAAATATGCAAACTAAGTTACAGACAAAACCATCAGTAGGATAAAGAAAAAGAGTAAATGGAGTCGCATAATCCTATCAAAGATCAGAAATAGTACAGGAGAATCGTCTTTTTCTTATTAAAGTTAGATATGTAACGAATGTAACTATATCTATAACTTTCCACTTATATATCTCTATTATTGTAATACAGTTTAAAAATAGTTCAAAAATGAACCATCTAAATCGTATCTATATCATCAATTAAATGAATTAAAAAAATTTATAATAAAATAACTACCTAAATACTTCACTAATTATTTAAAAAATAAATTAATCAAGTATTTAACTATTTAACACGTGCGCATTAGTAGTGTATAATATAAGGCGGCTTTTAGACGGCTTCAAATTAAGTCGTTTAAACCGTTTGTAATTTTTCATCCCCATCCAATTAATCAAAAAATTAAATAACTTATGGAAGATACAAATTATCAAACTAACTTCCTTTCCGTTTGTAAATCCTCATCCTCATCTAATTAATTAAAATATTAAAACACTTAGGGAAGATAAAAATTATAAAACTAACTTTCTCTCCATTTACAAATTCTCATCATCATCTAATTAATTAAAAAATTTAAAAATTACGTAAGATACAAATTATAAAATTAACTTTTAAAAAACGTACGTAAGATATAAATTATAAAACTAACTTCCTCTTCGTTTGTAAATTCTCATCCTCATCAAATTGATTAAAAAAATTAAAAACTTCGGAAATTACAAATTAAATTTTTTTTAAAATAAATATATCCACCATACAAAAAATTAAAAATTATAAAATAAATAAATCTAACATAAATTATTATTGATGAATATATGTGCCTTAGTAGTACGTATAAAGACGGAAAACAAAAGAATAGTACAGTCGTTAACGCTATAGAGAAATATGCTGCAGTAAATTAACGATATATATATATATATATATATATATATATATATATATATATATATGGGGGTACAATGAGTCTATGATTGCTTCATATTCCAACAATCTACTTTTCAAGGCTTATTTTTATATATATTCCTCAGCACTTTTATATTCTACAAAGCTTGGAAAAACTATGTTAACAAAAGGCATCTAAAGGGAAGCGATGCACATGCTAATGATTTGGGTTAAGCTATCTAATCATGTGAGTACATTTCTTTTCATAGCCATCTCCTCATCATTAGAAACTCCATTCCATCAGAGAATAATGATCAGGACTAGTACGATATCCATCTTAACCACATTTGCCTTTCAATAACGTTAGGTCTGCGCATGAGATTTTTTAATTAGACATTGGGAAGTATATATGTTTTAGAAAGAGCAACTTTTGAGTTTTAATTCAAGGTGATTTGGCGGATGAGGGCCGAGATTCGTTCTTGCACTGTTGTTCACACAAAATATTTCACCTCATATACTTAAGAAGGCAGTGCGGACGCAGAAATTTAGAAGTTCAGAGTCAACCTTAAATCTAAAAAATCTAAAAATATATATTTTCTATATACTAAGTCCACAGTAAACAACAAATTTTAGACATTCAGCTCCTACAACAATATTTCGTTTATGTAAGTTGAAAGTTTTGATCCCCATCTCTGTTAACTTAAATAGGCTATTTTGCACAACTTAATTGATCATATATTAGTTTTCGATACTCGCATGCCCACAATGACTATAAGTAGTAGGAGAGAATAATTTAAATTTTTCATTCATCATTATATATATATATATATATATATATATAAATCAACATATCAACTTGAGCCTAAGCCACATGGGCCAATCATCATATATACAATTTAATCCCAATATCCCCCTCCCCCTCAAGTTGGAGCATGCAAGTCACAAATGTCCAACTTGCACAAAAAAAACTCAAATTGTCGTTTTCCCAAAGCTTTGGTGAAAATATCCGCCAATTGCCCATCCGTCGGCATATGAGATTGACGAATAACTCCATCAAGAAACATCCCTCAAAAAGTGACAATCACCTCAATGTGTTTTGTGCGCTCATGAAAAACTAGATTTTGTACAAAATGTAAAGCAGATTGGCTATCACAAAACAAATACATAGCACATGAATGTTGCACCCCCAAACTGTCAAGCAACCCTTTGAGCCACTTAAGCTCACACATGACCGCCGTCATCGCACGGTATTCTGCTTCGGCCGAAGAGCGGGATATCGTCAGATGGGCGAATCACCAAGAAAAACCAACCAACTAGACAAAGAGCGTATCGTGATGGGACAACTCACCCAATCGGAATCACACCACCTCCGGAGCCGCAAATCACAGTCAGAGCGAAGGAGAATGCCTTGACCAGGACAACTCTTCAGATATCTAACAATCCTCAAAGCCGCATCACAATGATCACGCCGGGGATCATGCATAAACTGCGACAAGATGTGAACAGTGTAAGCCAAATTCGGCCGAGTAAACGAAAGATAGATCAGCCTCCCCATAAGTCGCCGATATGCTTTTCCATCCGACAATAGTGGACTTGTAGAGCGTGCTAGTTGATGATGTTGTTCCATGGAAAAGCTTGGGAGTTTCGCACACAACAATCATGTCTCAGAGATAATGTCAAGTGTATATTTTCGTTGGCACAAAAAAATTCCCTCCGCACTTCGAGCTACCTCAACTCCAAGAATAAACTTCAACACCCCAAGGTCCTTCATATGAAAGCATATACTCAAATAATTCTTAAAGGCGGTAAGAGCAGCATAATTATTGCTAGAGAGAATCAGATCATTGACATACATAAGAACATTCATCTGAACATCACCCTTATGAAGAGTAAAAAGCGAGTAGTCAGAGTACGATTGGAAAAATCCGTACTCCCGCAAAGAAGATGCCAACTTCGCAAACCAACAACGAGGCGCATGTTTAAGCCCATATAGAGATTTTCAAAGCCGACATACCTGATCAGGACGTATGCTTCGGAAACCAGGTGGTAGTTTCATATACACTTCTTCGGTAAGATCTCCATGCAGGAAAGTATTGTGAACATCCATCTGATGTAGTTTTCAATTCTTTACTGCAGCTACAGCTAGAAAAGCACGAATAGTAACCATTTTCACAACCGGAGCAAAATTATCAGTGTAATCAATCCTTTCAACCTGATGATTGTCGAAAATCACTAAACGGGTTTTAAGCCGCTTAACACTCCCATCAGAATTATACTTTATCTTATACACCCACCGGCTCCCCAGAGCACGTTTTCCAGCAGAAGCATCTCCATTGTCAAAGTATCATTATCCTCCAAAGCCCGTATCTCCTTCTGTAGAGCTTCACGTCATCCTACATCTTTAACCGCCTCTTTAAAGAAGGTCGGTTCTGTACCTGCAGTTATAGCTGCAAGAAAAATTTTGTGTCCAAGGAGTGATTGGACGTGGTAAAATATTGGGAGGAATGAATGGGGCTCAAATTTCGTATTGTATTTGTAATAAAATTACGGAGCTTCACGGACAAAATTTTGGCACGCATTCCATGCCCCAGTACACCCTCACCATCTGGCGCCCCCAACGCCGCCTCATCCTCCGCCGGCTTATCCTCCACAGCGGCCTCAACTGCGCCACCCTCACCATCAGCCGCCCGCACCGCATCGTTCCTATCCGGGGATCCGACCGTCCCATTCGTATGAGGTAAATCATACCCCGTAGTACTGTCGATCACATGATCAAAACCCAAATTATCATCACCAATGACAGGAGGCGCAAGCTCAGGTAAAGTCGTACCACCACGATCATCCTCAATAGAATAGAAAAACTTAGTCTCATAAAATTTAACATCTCGAGAGACAAAAAATTACTAGTAGCAAGATCATACAATTTCCAACCTTTTTGCCATGGAGATATCCCACAAAAACACACTTTCGACTGCAACTGGCAAATTTGTCCATTTTAGCTTTTTGGTTGTGGAAAAAATATACACAACCAAAAACACGTAATTTATCATAAGAATGAGAAGCACCAAATAAAACTTTATAAGAGGTTTTAAAACTAAGAAGACTTGAAGGGGTTGGATTGATCAAATAACGCCGCAAAAATATATTCTCCCCAAAAAAAATTTATAAATTTTCCTGAAAACGTAAAGCACATGCAACATTCAAAATATGTCTATATTTTCGTTCGACCCTCCCATTCTGCTGAGGTGTACCCACATAAGATGTTTGAAACAAAATATCATTCTGTGCAAAATAGTCATGCAGGCAATTAAACTCAGTACCATTATCACTTCGCACAATTCAAACTTTGGAATTAAATTGTCTTTCAATCATAGAAAAAATAACGCGAACATCTTGTATACTTCAGTCTTATCAATCAACACAAATATCTAAACAGCACGAGAAAAATTATCCACAATCTTCAAAAAATATCGAGCTCCACACGAAGAAGGTGTAGGATACGACCCCCAAAGATCACAATGTATCAAATCAAAAATTATAACAACCCGAGAGTAACTTACAGAAAAAATACCTCGAGTTTGCTTAGACTTTACTACTTTATCAGAAGGATGTCCAAGTCGCTGATGCCAAATGTACAGAGAAGCCGTTCCAGTCACTACCAATGCCTGAGTCTTCGGTATAATACGAAAGTAGTAGAGTCCGTCCCGCCGTTCACTGAAGCCAATCAGGGTCCTCAAACTAGGGTCCTGTATCATGCACAATTTTTTAGTGAATTGTACAACATATTTGTATCATTAATAAGATGGACCAAATAAATTAAATTATAATGTAATTGAGGTACGAATAGAACATTCTTGATAACAACACCCAGTACAAGAGCAACACGCCCGCAGCACAAGGCAAACGCAGCCCGTACGTCTGGGAGCTCAACCGGACATTCCTCCATTTTTGCCACTCCCAAAAATAAATCCAAATTCCTAGTAATATGATTCGAAGCGCCTGTATCAATAATCCAAGGTACAAAAGACTTACCCACCATACGGTCCTCCGGAGATTTGACCGAAGAGTTACCAAGCAAAGAAATAAGCTGTTGTCATTGGTCCAGAGTTATTCCTGGAACACCGCATGCACCATCACTACCAGAAAAAGTCAAATTAGCGACATCTAAAAACGTCGCTAAAAAACGAAATGACGTCGCTAATTTGGTTTAGCGACGTAATTAGCGACGTTATAAAGTTGTCGGAAAAAACCAAGTTGCAAAAAAAAAACGTCGCTAAACGTCGCTATACCGACGTTTTTAGCGACTTTAGTGTGTCGCAAAATTTAGCGACGTTTAGCAACGCCGAGTCACTAAATAGCGACATTTCAAAGTCGCTAAACGTCGCTGATTAGCGACTTATATAGCGACGTTACACCGATGTCTTTAATGACCTGACTATTCTGTCATGTCAGCAATTGGCGACGTATAGTGACATTTTTAGCGACGTCATTAGCGACGTATTTAGCGACTTGTTACAGCATCGCTAATTAGCGACTTATTTAGCGACGTAACTTAACGTCGCTAAACGTTACTAAAAACGTCGCTAATTTTAAAAAAAAATTAAAAAAAAATTGTGTCCAGAAGGAATTGAACTTGGGGCTACTTAAATTAATCTACTGGTGGGGACATATCAAGTAAGTATATATTAAGTAAGTATTCAATATATATTAATATTTTGGGAACTATATATATTAGACATTGTATTGTGCCTTGTGGGGACATATCAAGTAAGTATTCAGTGCTGGAATTAAGTATTCAATGCTGGAATTGTAGATGTAGCCAAAGTTTAACAATATATAAGATGAACAGTACAAATACGAGATAAGTATCCAATACCAAGGACTATTGTTGAAGTATCAATAATTCATAATATAGAAATCGAACTCGAGTGACCATTGTGTTTACCGAAGAGAGGTATAAGTTCCTGACTAGGTGGCGGAAGATCAATGGATCAAGCCATGGAGGCGTATTATTCCTTTCATTTATTAATGGTGGGAGTTGAGGGGGACAGTGGGCCCACAAGACGTGCAACGAAGTATGCACAAAGTCCCGTGCGAAATGTCGGGCCACATAAAAAAAAATTATTACAGTATAGGATAAATGTGGATATGCAAGATAACTATATAATCCAATTAAATTAACTAAAAAATTAAAGACCACAAGAAGCATCATACATCATGCTTATTGTTGAAGTATCAATAATTCATAATATATAATCGCATCCTAAATAATAATAAAAATAACTATACTACTACGGATCTGTAGGAGGCTGACCACCGGCGCGCTTGAAGGATAAGAACTCCTCATACTCGTCCCGTGGAATCGACACCGATGTCGATGGAGAAGACAGTGACGTCGGTGGAGGCCGTGCCCGCTCCAAGTCTGCGAATCGCTGGTTGTAAGAATCCAGGGTAGATAACAACCTCGTACTGCTATGACCCATTGAATCCTGCATCCTCGTCAGCTTCTCGCCCATCGATAGCTGTGACGCCTACAGCTCCATGATGTTGCGGTCATTGGAGGCTCTAATATCATTTGTCAAATCCCGTAGCTCCATCATGCTGCGGTCGAGCATATCCAATCATGCGATGAGCATCGAATCGTCCGTCTGCGGCTGGGACCGGGGCTGCTCCTCCATACTTCACAGCAACTCGTCACGGAGAGACGCAATTTGACGGTCAACGGCCTCCTGGACGGCCTCCTGGACGCTGGCCGACGACTGCGAGGGCTGTGACTGCGAGGGGTGTATGGAATGCGCAGCTGTCGGGGAGGCCCTAGATGACTGCGTCACAACCAGGGCGCCATAGGAGTCCGTACCGTAGTACGTACCCCTCTGGAGACCACCAGCTGCGGTCACCCACAGGTCGTCTGCCGACAGGGATGGAGCGGGCTGCGACTAAGTACCAGCCTCTCCAGGTGTAGGTGCACTAGCAGTCGTCCGCTCACGCATCCTAAGATACTCGGCCTAGAAAAGGTTTGGAAACTCGATAATTGCCTAAGTTATATTAAAATTAACACAAAGTAAAGTAATACTTACATAGGTCTGTGAGGCCCTCTCATCAATGAGATTTCCGTCCTTGCGATGGGTGGCCAAGAAGACGGTCACCATGTTTGCATCCTCCCCCTTCTGTACCTGTTAAAAATATATTATTTATTACTAAACTTAAATATTTTTTCCAAGTACCATTTTATGGTACTTATATTAAAATAATATATTTTAAAAGAAAAAATATACCAAACAACGAAAATATTTCGTCATCGGAATCGAGCCACCACACCACTTTGCAGCATTCTGCCTAGCCGCCTTGGCCTTCTTAGACCTTTCCTTGTAGCTCGGATCGTCGAATCTAGCCCTCATCGCAGTCCACTGCTCAGGCGTGATCCAACCTTGGATCAGTTTTCCAGCACGATCACGAGCCTTCTAGTCATCCAGAGCATCTCGGATAAGCTTGGCGGTAACGGTAGGAAAGAGCCGCTCGATCAACTCGGCCCGGTACGGAGGATAAAAATACGTTTGCTACAATAAATAATTTATTAAATTAGCATCACGAATAAGTTATATAATATGCATAAATTAGAGGATTTATTTAATATACTTTTACCTGGAAGTGCGTAAACCAGAACGCCTTCCTCTCCTCCGGAGCCTCAGAGTAGTTGATCCAAGGGCCACCGTAGTTGTTCCTCAGAAATTGGCCCAGGCGTCTCTGAACCGACGATGGACGATATCTATACAGAGATAATAATTTAGATTACTGAAAAAGTCAATATACGATGAATAAAGAGAAACACAAATATAAACTAAACCATCTAATTGACTTACTTTGTACCGTCGGCCCAAATCTCTGTCCTCGTCTCCTCCGGAGGTGCGCATGGAGGATCTTGCTGATGCTGGGACAACGTTGACACGACCTCTTCGACATGCTCATCTGTCCCCATGGTTCCGTCAGCAGGAGGAACGCTGGACGAGGGTGTACTATCACGCCAGGAACTACTCGTCCCAACAGTCGGAGATGTGAATGATCGATATACTGGAGTACTGGGCGACGATGATCCGGAACCAACAGTAGGCAGTACCGGAGTGGCATTCTGTCTACCTCGGGACCTGCCGAATCCTTCGCGTCGTCCTGTCATATCTGATAACAACATATGATGAATATAGAGAAACACAAATATATACTACATTCTACAGTCGAAATGTGGTACATATCTCAAAGCATTCTACAGTCTAAATATAATACATATATTCGTTAATGGGTACATCTACTTCATCAATTTTCCAACCTTGATCTATATTCTACAGTCAAAATATAGTTACATTCTACATGCAATATTTTTTATTTTCAATCATCTTCAGAAAATTCATCTTGTTCGCCTTCGTCGTCCTGCTCTTCCTCTTCCTCGTCTTCACTTTCATCTACTTCGTCGTCCTCTTCGGATAATTATATATCTTCTACATTATTACTCGTGTAATGAGTAACTTCCGTTGAGTCCACATCTACAATATTTGTTACAAGAGGTAGATCGTCCTCCTAATAAGCTATTTCGTCAATGGCAAAGGTATTTCTAGCTTTAGTCTTGCATACTGCCCACCAATCCGACCTCGCTGTCCCCCGTCTAGGATAAGTTGTGAAGTACACGAGTTAAGCCTAACTTGATAGGACAAATGGTTCGTAGCCTTGATATCTACGCTTGTAGTTTATATCCACAAGGCCATGCTTGTCAATTTTCCAACCTTGATCTTGAATCGGATCGAACCATTCACACCTGAATAGCACGATATTAGCAGGTTCTGTGCCATAATTATATGTCAACTCCACAATCTCTCGTAAGATGCCAAAAAAATCATTGCCCGGATTGACGTCTTTGTAGTTTGAAGATTTGATACACAAACCACTGTTTTTCGTGGAATCAAGATCCAGAAAGCTGTCTCTGATAGGAGCATTTGTTGACTTGAACCTGAACCCATTCACATAGAAACTTGGCCATATTTTTACGGCAGTAATTAGTCCCTTGGCTAGAGTTCTAATAGATTCAGTCTCGGGTGATATTAGACGATCGACCTAAATACCAAAGTAGCGATAGTAAGTTATTTGTTTTGCAAGTGCAGAAATAAAAAGTAATTACCAAGCATCTTACATATACGCTCAACCAAGAAGGAAAATGGCATCTCATATCTTGTTCTACTTCTTCGTCTGTTATGTAGGGTCTAACCGACCTCAACTCATCATTATATGTGCTGAAAAACAATGAAGCAACTGATGATTAGTAGCATAATAGTATCTTATACTATTACATCGAGATGATGTAAACGTGGACGTATTAATTACTTACCCCTCTAGCTTCTCCACTTCATCATCGTCGCAATTGAGTAATTTATACAATTGAGCAGCCCTTAGCTCATCGTCATTCAAATATCTCTTCTTTATTTCCCGAAGGCTTTTCGGACGCATTGAATACTTTGAGTATTGCATCATTAGATTCCTGATATGCGTCGTCGTTTCTGGGAGCTTTCGTCCTATTAGTAGCAACATGCGGTTTGAAATACGTCGAGCAAAAGTTTGTAATCTCCTCGAGAACATAAGCTTCACAAATAGAGCCTTCAACCCGTGCCTTATTTTTTATCTTTCTCTTTAGGTGATTCAGATGCCGCTCGAAGGGGTACATCCACCGATAACCGACAGGACCACCAACACGTGCCTCATAGGAAAGATGAATTGGCAAATGCTCCATAAAGTCGAAGAATCCAGGAGGAAACACCTTCTCGAGCTTACATAGTGTTACCGTAATGTCCCTCTCTTGCTTTTCTAGACGATCGACGAGCAACTTAGTACAACAAAGATCTCTGAAGAATATGCTCAGCTCTGTCAATGGGTCCCAAACGACCTGCGGTAAGAATTTCCGAAATGCAATCAGAATTAACCTCTCCATGAATACGTGACAATCGTGGCTCTTCATACCCACCAGTTTGTTCTCCTTGAGGTCGACGCATCTTCTCAAGTTCGACACGTACCCGTCTGGAAACTTTAGACCCTGAATCCACCTACAAAGTCTACCTTTATCCTCTTTATCCAGTAAGAAAACTGACTTAGGTGGCTTTAACTTTCCATTCCCCTCCTCTATCAAATACAATGCAGGACGTCTACATATTTCTTCTAAGTCCAACCTGGCCTTCGGATTATCTTTCGTCTTCCCCTTTTCCTCCATTACAGTATTAATTATGTTATCAAACACATTCTTCTCGATATGCATGACATCAAGGTTATGTCTGATCAGATTGGTGCTCCAATATGGCAGATCCCAGAATATACTCCTCTTCGTCCAGTTATGGGTGTGACCAAATCCGTCACACTTGTACCCCTTAGCAGGCTCTTCGATAGCACTTGGTAAATCTTTTACCTCTTCCCATATAGTGCATCCGGGCCACCTTGGCGGTGGATTGGCCTTCTCCACAACTCCCGCACGAAAAGCATTCCGGTTCCTCCGGTACGGATGATCCTTCGGTAAAAATTATCGATGACAATCGAAGAAGCACGGTTTGCCTCCGTATTTCAAACGGAAAGCCTGAGAACGGTCCATGCAATACGGAAATGAGAGACGACCATGGGTGCTCCATCCCGATAATATTCCATAGGCCGAAAAGTCGTTGATGGTCCACATAAGTGCTGCCCTCATCTGAAAATTCTGCTTTCAAGAAATATCGTACGTGTTGGCACCTACTTCCCACAACTGATTCAACTCATCTATCAAAGGCTGTAAATACACATCGATGTTCCTCTTCGGATTGTTCGGACCCGGGATAATAACGGTTAGGAACATATACGGAGTCTTCATGCACATCCAAGGCAGTAGATTGTACGGAGTGACGATCACAGGCCAACATGAATACTGGGAGCCCGAAAGTCCGAATGGGGTAAAACCGTCAGAGGAGAGCCCCAATCTGACATTATGCGCTTCCTCGGCAAAATGTGGATACTCTCGATCAAAGTGCTTCCATGCTTCTCCATCGGATGGATGATCCAATACTCCTTCGATCTGTTTTTGCCTGTGCCAACTCATGTTTTCTGCAGTCTCCTTAACCTTAAACAACCGCTGCAACCGCGGCGTCAAAGGCAAGTAGTGTATTGAATCGGTAGGCTTCCTTGCACCGACAGACTTTTCTCTAACAGTGGCCTTGTAGCGATCAGCACCACAGAATCTGTACGCATCTTTATCCTTGTCGTCTTTGTAGTACAACATGCACCCGTTGCGATATGCATCGATTTTCTCGTATTTCATCCAAAGCGATCTCACCATCCTCTTAGATCGATAGAAGTCTTTAGGCAACTTGCACCCTCGGGCAAGATCTCTATAATTAAATCGAGCAGTCGATTATAGCATTCTTGCGACATGTTAAAATTGGACTTGATGCTCAATAATCTTGTAACCACCTCCAACGGTGAATGATCCTCACAACCAGGATATAGTGGAGTCCTTGCATTCTCCAGCAACTCCATAAACTTTGCAGCATCGGCATTCGGTGCCTCCTCAGCTGCATCATAATTGTCCGGATTGAAACTAGGTCCCGCCGTATCATAGTTGTCCGGATTGAAACTAGGCCCCGTCGCATCATAAACCATGTTCACCAACCCGTCGTCGTAAGCATCGTGGTCTTGGACATCCATATACGGCTCCATATAGGGCTCCGACTCCGATGCTAGAGATACAAGTTCTCCGTGCGCGGTCCACTGATAGTAATTCGGCGTGAATCCCTTCGAGTATAAATGATATGTAACTTTCACTTCTGGATGATATTTTCTGTTGCGACATCTCACACACGGACACTTAATTTTGGTACCGTCCATGTACTGAGGGAAAGCCTTGGCGAACTGCAGGAACTGTTGTACACCCTCAATGAATTCATCCCGCACACCGCACATGTCATCAGGATGACGGTTGTACATCCACGAATGATGACGCAGATAGTAATTCATATCTATTTCTAGATACTTCTGGAAAAATGACAGTATGTATCATATAAATCATTATATACAGTGGTTTATCACCTAACTTCATAACTTAACCGTACTATAAAAATCATAACTGATATAATACATACTTTTATTTATCAAAGTCTAAAATAAGCAATATTCAAAATAACTGAAAAGAGGCCAAGTCTCTTAGTTTTTTAATATTTTATACTATTGGTAAAATCTTGGGTTCTTTACTGTATACAATGCTTACTATGACATATAGTTACTTAGCTAACTATTAACAAAATCAAGTATATCAGTAAGTAACTATTTAACTACACTAACTATGTACTAATTTAATACTAAACTGATACCCTTAACTTCTACCCAATAACTCATGCTAATCCATCTTAAACCAACTAACCAATACCTTGACACTAAGCTAACTAACACTAGTATACATAGCTCACTAAATGCAACTGAAAACGGATACTGATACAGTGGGACTTGTTGATACTTACTGATACATGGTTGCTGAAATGATACAGTGCTGATGGTTTTCCTCTTCAGTTGACTGCTCACTGTTGCAGACCTCCTTCTCACTGCCCACTACAAGGCTCGACCACTAGTACACTGATACATAGTGTGGTCGAGGTACACTGTGCACACCAGTGAAACCGATTCCCCCCTGATACACTGGCATACTGATGCATAGTTTTACGGCCCGAGCTTTCCCTCCCTCACACAAAAATATAAAGTCACTGAACTTACTCACTCACTCACCCACTGATACACTAAACTCACTGATACACTAAACTAAGCTCACTGATACACTAAGCTCACTGATACACTAAGCTCAACATAGCCCTACCTTCATGTAAAACAATACTACCCATATTTAATACCACCAAATATCTCATGATTGAAAACTTAGCTAAATACTTAGAAAAACCTTAACCCTCACTCCTCTTTTACTGAACTACCCATACGAAGAAACCCAAGCTCTCCACTGACTGATACACTGAGGTATCAGTGCCAACACAGTGCACATACAGTGAAGACACAGTAAAGAACCCGACTCCCTGTGTAAATCAGTCCCATGTCAGTGTCTGTGTGAGTGTGTGTGTGTGTGTATCTGCGTCTGTGTGTGTGTGTCGTGTGTGTCTGTTAGTGTCTTTCTGTGTGTGTCATGTCTGTGTGCATGTGTCATGTCTGTGTGCGTATGTCGTGTCTGTCCAGTCATCAGTTGTGTCAATGTCACATGAGAGAGAGAGATTACCTAGAGCTCGAGGAGGAGGAGGGGGGTGCCGGAGTAGCCGCAGCCGTGGAGAGCCGGTCACCGGAGAGGGGGGCGGGGGAAATCGAAAACGTTCGAAATTTTCGACAGATGGGGGAAAAGAATCTGGGCCCTAATTAACCAAAAATTAGCGATGTTTAGCGACGTCTAATTAAAACGTCGCTAAATTAAAATTTAGCGACGTCAAAGACGTCGCTCAACACGTTGCTAAATATTTTTGATATATACGTCGCTAATTACGTCGCTAAACGTCGCTAAATCAGATATATTAGCGACGTTTAGCGACCTTAATTGAACTTAGAGCGACTCATCTTTTAAAATTTGAATAAAAGTCGCTGAACATCGCTAAATGTCGCCATTTGGCGACGTTTAGCGACGTTTTTAATGGAGTCGCTGATTTAGTGATGTTTATACCAGGAGTTGCTAAAATACGTCACTAATCCTGCTTTTTCTAGTAGTGCATTACCTGCCATACGTGTCTGTGTTACAGCCGTCGTGCCACGTTCTGCTACCGTCACACGCACCTCCGTACCCCGTCGACGTTCACCACCAGCCGAGTATCTGCCACCACGTCCGCTGTCATCCCCTCGTCAGCCGCCACACGGCCTATCCCCCACCAATCTGGAATGCCAGGTTTCTCGAAGCAAGTAGCTTCTTCATGTCCGTTGCGTTCGCAAAAATTGTAAAGTAACTCAGATTTATCCCGAGCATCCAAACGAGATGGCCCACGGTTAACAGAAGGAGTTTTAACTGCAAGCTCCATAACCTCGTCCCTTTCAGAGGAGACTTGTTTGGACGTGCACAATTGTTCCTCTTGTTGCATGGATTGATAAGCATGTACCAAAGTAGGGAACTGATCTTGTGCCAATAAAGTCGAGCGGACGTTGCTATTAAGTTTATGATTGATCCCATAAAGAAACTGATGAAAGCGCTCCTCATCAACCCATTTCTATAACTTCTTCGGGATATCACACGTACATTTGCTGCAATTGCATGTCGAAATAGGTTAATAAGTCCCCAACTCATCCCAAAGAGTCTGCAATTGGCCTAAGTAGTCGACCACGGACATGAATTTTGTTTGGTGACACTCTGCCAAATAACGTTTAATCTGTTGAATTCTAGCGCCATGTCCCACGCTAAATCGGTCCTTGAACGAATCCCATCGGGTTTTGCCTTCTCAAAGTAGTGTATCGTCTTCTTCACCGAAGCGTCAATAGTGTGCAAGATCCATTGCACAAGTATCGATTGGACACAGTACCAATCCTACAATTTGTCATTCTCCGTAGGTTTATCGATAGACCCGTCAATAAATCCAAATTTTTGTCGAGCCTGTAGAGAAAGCCGAATAGATCTCGACCATTCCTCATAATTTTTTCTACGAAACACCACTTTCGTAATTGTATTACCCGAATTATCATTAGAACCAAGGTAATACGGGAAGGTGGGATTGATCCTTGTTGTTGCTGCCACCGACATAGAAAAATCGTCATCACCGTCATCGCTCGTCATACCACCGGTCGAAGGGATACTCGCCGCTGCTATCGTAGAGAAAAAATCGTCGCCGCTGCCGCCACTATGGAAAAAGAAATCGTGCCCTAGCCGTCATGCTCTGATACCATATGAAGAAGTAGTAGGAGAGAATAATCTAGGTCTTTTATTCATTATTATATTACAAATATATACATCCATATATCAACTTGGGCTTAAGCCACATGGGCCAATCACCATATATACAATTTAATCCCAATATTAAGGTAGTTATCTCTAGCAAAATTTTAACATTAGTGTAGAGTTTGGATATTAGTTACCAAGGTTGCCCTATTGAACATAACCATTTGAAGAACCTAACCAATATGAAAACTTGCACGAGTAAATGTAATCCCTCCACTTTTTGTCCTTCCACTTTTTTTTGGGGTCCAGTCTGGATTTGGTGAATTTTGGACCCAAATATGGCCAAAGATTTGATTTGATATAATTTAAAAATCTATATTAAATTTAAGATTTGATTAGATTTCAAATTTGTATCAAATATTTAATTTGACCATATTTGGACGTCCATAATTGATGTTATACTATTTTAGGTGGAATATGATTCTTATTTTAAGATTTCTATTTAGAAAATCCTATTATGACCTAAAATAGGATTTTTTTTTATCCTATAAATATAGGAGGAGGATAGAGGCATAAAGCAAAGCACAAGTTGGAGATTCGAGGTGCTCAACCACAAAAAATCTAAGAAAAAGTCTGTGTTTTGCTTTTAGGACTTCGCCATCCTAGACAGAAGGAAGAACGAGATCTAATCGAGGAGTCGTCGCCTTCGCTCAGGGAGATTACTACGGGTTGGTGAGTGATTTCAATTGTAATCTCTTTTATTTTCTTCTTGAGTGTGGTAAGGGGGTTGAATCTATTAGGGAAAGGGTTCAACATTGATTTTGTCTATCTTGTAATTTTACTTGAGTTATAAAGGTTGGGATTTATCCAGGTGACGTAGTCACCATCATATACTTGTCTTTATCTGTGTTTGGTGTTCGTTAGACATAAGTTGGTTATCTCAGGTGGGTTGATCTAAAATTTTTGTTGCGGGCATTCTCAGACATGGTATCGAAATTCTTGCAGGGCGTGTCAGATTCCAACATCTGGTATCATAGTTACTAATTTTGGTTCTGGCAACTATGTCTACGGAGTAGGTGAACACTCGTATGATCACCCTCACAGGGGAGAATTGGACGATTTGAAAGCTAAGGATGGAGGATCTTGTAACCTCCGTATCCTAAAATTCGTGCTTAAATGTTGTTATTAGGTTAATTTGGGGCTATTGAGATTTTTCAATAATTTTTAGTTAATTAAAAACTAGTAATCCTAATTTTGTAGGACTTTCAAGAATTTATTTTAGGGATAAAATTAATTAAAAATATTCCAAACTTTTATTTTGGGTTCTAAATAATAAAATATATTTTCTAGAATTTTTTAGGATTTTTCTGATTATTTTTAACATTTATTTTGAGTTAATTATGAAAAACTGAATTAAAAACTAATTTCTGAAAAAAGAAAACCCAAAAAGTAATTAATTCTGCACAGTCAGCAAACAGGGGGCCCACCTGTCAGCCTCTCGCAGTGAACAGTGTCGGGCCCGCCTGTCAGTGACCGCGGGGTGGGTGTGAGCCAAGCCGAGCCGACCTCGAGCCGAGCCGAGTCAGAGTTCGACTCGGACTCAGCTGAGCCGAGCCGCGTCTGATTCGGACCGTTCGATCTGGTCTGGGCTGCTTGGATGCACGCCACGTGGCGCACTCCGAGTCGTGGCTGCACTCTCTCTCCTCTATATATATATAATAGTTTAAGTTATTTTCTAGGTTTTTTCTTGAGCCGATTTTTAGAGAATTGCCATCTAGGGTTCCTTCATCTTCCAGAAGCCATTGCGCATAGCTCCGGACTCCAAACAAGGCCTAGTTTTTTGTGCTAGAACGATATTGAGGTTAGCTTTCTGATTATATAATTTATTTTACGAAATTATGAGTATTAAATTCTAAAAAATTTGTAGAGCACATTATGTCCAAAAATAGACGCGTCTCGATGTTTTCGCGATTTCGGGAGAACCAGGAATCAGAATCATGAACCATTTAAAGTTTTGAAAAGCTAATGTCAAGATCATTGACATATGTTTTTCCTAGAATTTAATACGAAGTATTTACATACTGTTAATTCTGTAGAACTTCTAGGTTAGAATTTAACCATCGGTGCACAATACGAAACTTGTATGTGCTATAATTGCCAAACGAATTTAAATTCGGACGAGCCATAAATTCTAGCATATTTTTGACACTGAAATCTACCGGAATTCATGCATAAAAGTTGAGTTTGTGTCGGTTGACTTTTCGGTCAACAAATCGCCTCGATTTGCGTGCCATGAGTCTCGAGTTGATAAAATTCAGTTCCTTTGGACAAAATTTAGGAATTAACATAAAAATCAGAATAATAAGATTAAAATAAGATTTTAGAGTAATTATTCCAGAATTAAATAAATTAAAATAAATTATCTTTTGACATGGTAAAATTGTAATACATAGGCTATTTGGACTGTGACTTGGACTCTGATTCATACCAGCAGCAGGACCCCAGGCGAGTACATTCTCTGACAGTTTCCATTATATTGATTATCTCTATAATTCTTGTTGTATAGCGTACATGACCCTGACACTGTTCTTTACGCGAGTTGGCATCATTGAGACCGGTCACGAGCAGTCGTAATTGGAATCCATCGTGCTAGCTGGGAAATATAGGAAAATATTAGTAGCTTATGTGATCATACCCAACTTTACATGCATCATAGCTCACCCATACCTCACGTCGGTGCAGTCTGACCCTTACATGCCTCATCGCTGTTACATATGGTTAGCCGGACTTGTTGGGGATGACCGCTAATCAATGTAATGAGTCATATAGTCCCAAGCCGATCACATGATATGCTGATGTTTCACACACTTAGTTAGATGATTCTTGACATGTATCTCTGGTATATTGATCTAGCATCTCCACATGTTCTATTTATTGTTCTTGTACACACTTATATACCAGTTCATTGTTCTTGCGTGTACTTGTATTTCTATTTCATTGCTAGATGTACATTGATGATGACATGCTCTAGTATTCTTTATTCCAGCATTCCCTTATTCCAGTATTTTTTATTGCCAATATTTCTATCTGTCATGTATTTCTTTACACTGTGTTATAGTTTTTGTCAATATACATGGAACTGGTGTTAGAGGTATATTTCGTTCCAATCCTGACTGGATATTTTTTCCAGACTGTGACATAGAGGACTTGTTTCTAGCATACTTGGAGACTGGATGTTATTGATTGCAGGTTAGATTATTTATTGTTGTTTAGACTTGTCTCATACTTTATTTGTTTGCTTCGATATCTCATCGTGCTTTAGCTTATGTGATTGAGTATATTCCATATTATATTGTGATATCTGTGTCTCCTTATGGAGTTGGATATTCATGTGAGAGTGATTAGCTAGTATTGTGACCTAGACAGCGTTCTACCACCGATGCTGCAGCGTAGGCTGGACGTACCCACGCTCTCGTGTCCCTATACCGGGTGCGGGTCGTGACAGATCTACTCTGGTGCAAGAACTTGCATTGTCCGTTGGAGGGCGACAACGCTAAGCCATCCGACAAAGTAGCTGAAGCCTGGAAATGACTGGATCAGAAGATCGTTGGATTCATCCGCCAATGGCTAGACGACTCGATATTTTACCACGTGTCCATGGAGAGTTTGGAAAAAGCATTGTGGAAGAAGCTGCATTCGCTGTATGAAAGGAAGACAGCTTGCAACAAGGTATTTTTGATACCCCAACTCGTCAACTCGAAGTACACGGAGGTTGCCCAAGTGGTACAACATCTAAACAAGGTTCAGGGTATTATTAATCAACTGTCTGCGATGAAGATGGTGATTGATAATGAGCTTCAGGTCCTTTTGCTTTTGAGTTCTCTGCCGAAAAGCTGGGAGACATTGGTGGTGTCGGGAACAACTCCGCGCCTGGTGGAGTTGTAACGATGGAGGCAGTCAAAAGCAACTTGTTGAACGAGGAGATCCAGCGTAAGCAAGTAGAATCGTCTCAGGAGTCCGCTCTGGTGGCTTTCTACTGGAAGAGAAGACTCAAGTCACAGGCGAGGATAGGGAAAAGTTCTCGGGATCTTGTGACTGTGGACCGCAAGAAGAACTGCTATCACTGTGGCAAAAAGGGTCATATCAAGAGAAACTGCATGAAGCTCAAAGCTGAGAAGGCCAAAGGCAAGGATGATCAGGAGGAACTCACGGCTATTGGAGATCTCATCATCGCAGCAACCGACGCAAAGGAACCTTGTGGCATGTGTCATGATGGCGATTGGGTCATAATATGGGAGCATCGTATCATGCCACTCCATATAGGAGGATCTTCATATCATACCACGACGGCAGGTTTTGACGTATGAAGATGGGCAATAAGGGGACGGTTGCAGTTGTAGGCATCGATGATGTGCACTTGACAACGAAGCTTGGTGAGAAGCTCGTTCTCAAGGATGTGCGACATGTACTGAGTTTGTGCTAAAACTTTGTTTTGGTAGGGAGGCTGGCGGATGATAGATGTCGCAGTTTATTTGGGGACAAAGATTGGATGCTTACGAAAGGTTCCTAACAAATGGCTCGAGGAAATTTATGTTGTGGCATGTACAGGCTCTAGCCGCTGAGTTGTACAGGCAGGCCAAAGATATCGGATGGAGGCTCAAGGGGTATTCGACAGGAGTTGGATCGTCGGAAACTTGCTGAGGAGGGGCTTCGAGATACTTTGAGGATTATGGAGGATTCGGTTCATCGAGACAAAGCAACGAATGGTGATGAGCCAACGATTGAGGGTCAGTATGTCAGTCCCATGACAGCTGGTCGGTCTCCAGGTGTCACGCTCCAGTCCCAAAATATCGAGGGACTGGACGCGTGATAATGGCCAGCAGCATGCACCGATGGACAAACCCAATTTAATGGATCCATCGGGGCATACTTAAGCTGTATTACAATAGTCAGGGTTTACTATTCTCATCCACAGAATAAAGATAGCAATAACAGCAAAAAAATAAACAACATCCAGTTACAAGTAATTAAAAATCGGGGAACAACCCGGTATTAAGTCTGTTTACAAAAGTTCATTTAAACAGAAAAATAAAGAGTTTATTGGCCAAATAAAACTGAGCATGGCGAAGCAGTTGTTCAGGAGAAGTCCTCAGCGATCACCTCGTCCTCAGGTTCTGGTACTGCTCCGATAAGTGCTCATGTTCCGTACACCTCAAGATAGATCTCATCTGCTAAACCTGGGAACATAATCCGGATCCAGGTCCTCAGGGGACATAGCAAGGTACAAGAAAGCTCAAGCCAAAATAAATGCAGTACAAAAAATAATGAAACAATAGAGTCAACTATATAACCATCTATGTGAAATGCAAGTTGAGAGCATCACTAAAACTTAGGCTAATACCACTACAAGCTCTGTATCGGGGAGCCGGTAGCAGTTATACTATGTGTTTTACTATGAGTTTACTATGGATTTTATATATATATAATCAGCATATAGCCTGTGTGTCTCTCCCCACCCAATGTAATCACACGTCTCATGTCCATGACACGCAAGATCAAAACTAATACAGCAAGTCATAATATGAACTAAGAATATAATATCTATGTCAATCCTGCATCCTACACAGAATCACCATGAATATCTCAGAAAGATTCTGTATCATGATCTGTGTCAGGTGTCCTGGGTATATTATACTTGATATGGCAAGTACGAGAATGTAAAGGTCACGATATCCATCTCTAGTTGACCTTACATAACCCCGCGTACGGTGTTGGCACCCGACTATTAATCGGAAGCTAAGTAAGTCAAACGGACCTAGGTTTAAGCATGTACAACAGTTAATTAAGTCAAGTAATTAAGTAACAATACTGCAGGATATTGGCAAGGTACACTTGCTTGAGTTTTCGGCTTCAATTGTAGCTCTGACTTCCGTGGGAATTGCAGGGAGTACTCCGGTTGCTGAAATAAATATCACCATCAGATCAAGAAAATATTAATCTGCTAGAAACGCCTGTCCTTAAGTCCAATTTGGACACAGGGGCAAAAATGACATTTCAGGGCAAAACGGGGTCCAAATGTGGGCCGCTTTGCACGGATAAATGTGTCAGGGTCAAAGGTCTCCAAATCAGTCCAACTTAGTGTCAACAGGTCAGGAACGATGATACGAACCAAACGGAACTTCCAGAATTGGATTCCGATGAGCCGTTCTCAAAATCGCCCGTCAAGTGGAGCATGTGGGGCCCACGATACGTAATTTTGTCAACGTTCTCAGAATCGAACCAAACTTGGCTCACAGGACCAGCGTATTGCTACGAGTCTGATGGCGCAAGTTTCGTCTCGATCTGACGTGTGTACAGAATGGTCGGATACGGGACGGTGTCCGCGGATACGTACTGATTTCGGTGTGCACGCACATCCGAATTAGCTTCTGCAAAATCTCGTACATCCATATCAACGACGTGCACGTATCTGTGAAGACCGCACGTGACCAAGTCGTCCCGTTTGGCGGGGCGCACTCGGTTCCGGGATAAAACAGGACGTTGGTTTTCCTGTTTTTGGATCGCGGTTCACGATCACCACAGGACGCGATGCACCGAGCGGTTTGCACGGGCACCGAGGGGGTCATGCAGGCTACGCGATGCAACTGACGGAATCGAAAACAGAGCTACGAGGAGGAAGATACGAGTACGTGAACATGGCTCAAAAAATAGCGTATTCTCGTATCCGACACGTGTCCGACACGTGCCAGGGTACTGTTCACCGAAGCTAGGGTTTGGGTTCTGGCCGGAGCTTGGCGACCGGAGGGAGGCTGGGGTCCGAAGGCGTGCTGGGCGGAGGCGGGCTGCTGCGGGTGCTCGGCGTCGGAGGCTCGGGGACGGCCGGAGTTCGAGGGGAGAGAGGCCGGAGGCAGCGGGGCCTGGGCTCGGGTTGCGGTGGCTCAGGCGAAGCCGGCTGCGCTGGGGCTGAGGCGGCGCTCGTCGACAGAGCTGCGACGAGGCGGGGTCTGGAGGAGGCGGGGACTGAGGAGTGCGGCTGGTGGTTTGCCGGACAGAGGTGGGGCAAGAGCGGAGTTCAGCTGGGTTAGGGTTTAAATAGAGAGGGGGAGGAAGACGACGGGGCGGTCCGGTGAGGTAGAGGAAGCGGAGGGTCGGGGAAGACGGAGAGCGACGGCGGCGGATGTTACGCAGCGGCGGGAGGCCAGGCGGCGGCGGTTGGCCGGCCGGAGGGGAGGTGAGGAGTCGGGGAAGAGAGGAATAGGTTAGCGGGTTCGGGTGGTAATGGGTCGGGTCGGGTCAGGTGGATCCGGCCTGATCCGCTATGCTAGGGCACGGGTCGGGTTTAGCGGGTTTCGGGTCGCGGGTTAGACCCGGATCCGACCCGCTAGGCTTAAGTTGGGCTTGGTTTAATTAGACCGGTTTGGTTCAGGAATTGGTTTGGTTTGGTTTATTTAAAATAAACCCGGTTTATTTTAGTTTAATTAATTAATTAGTTTTAGGGCTTTTAAAAAGCTTCCGGGGTCCAATAAATTTCCGGAAAATTACCCTATCTCTAGTTTTTCATTTTACACCATAAAATATTATTTTCAAAATATATTAATATTATTTATTATCATTTAAAAATTATTTAATAATTAAAATACCTGAATTTAATTACAGAAAATTCGTAGAAAATTCCAGAAAATTGTGAAAAATCCAAATTTAAAAATTTCTTGAAAATTAGGGGGTTTACAATCTACCCCCCTTAACAGGATTGCGTCCTCGCAATCAAAGAATAACCGGTCAACAGAGATGACACGGTTGCAAAATTTATTCGAATCAAAAAGTCAAGGTTGAGGGTTTAAACACATAGGGAAAGTCATTTCCCTAAGCAATGGAATTTCCCAATTATAGGAAATCTAAAAAAAATTACAGTTTTTAGAAAAACAGGTTTATTCTTTTAAAAACATACCAATTTAACATTTATAAAACATTCTAGGTTATAAGTTCAAAATTACTAGGTTAACACTAGGTTATCAATTATTAGCAAGTTAAAATGATCAGGTTAAGTCTAGTGTCACAAACCAGCAGGCACGAAGTAAAGCAATACTAGAAACAGAAAACTATAAAAACTTACGCGCATTAGCTACTCCATGGTTCTGCGCGTCTTCCAAGGTCATTGCGAAGGCTTGTCCGCGTCCTTGTGGTGGATTCCTCTGTTGCTGCTGGGCTTGTTGGAAGAGTGCTGCCTGTGGTGCCAAGGGTGGCCTTGGTTGATACCCTCCTGGTGCTGGTAGAGCTTGTTGGTTTACCCTTGGTGCTCCTCCTCGATGATAAGGACAATCCTTGGCTAAGTGTTGATTGGTTTCGCAAATCAAGCATAATCCTAACTTGCGTCTGCAGTCCTTCTCAGTATGGCCTACCTTGCCACAGTATTGACATGTAGGTAATGTCTGCGGAGAGGCTCTGGGTGGCTGGTGTATATGAGGCCTCTTTGCAGCTTCTTCTTGTGGTGCTTTGGCTGATGTGGAAGACTGTTTCAGACTGGTCTCTCTCCTGGTGACGCGTTTCATGCGTCGGGCTACAGCTTGAACGTCCGAGTAAGAAGTAGGTGTGACGGATCCGATGAGTCTCTGCAGCTCGAAGTTTAGTCCGTCGAAGAATTTCTCAGCCTTCTCTTCTTCCGTCGGGATCAAAGTAGGGGCGAAGCGACTTAGACGAATGAATTCTGCATTGTACTCCTCCACTGTCATACTGCTCTGAGTGAGGCGATTGAACTTATCCCGAAGTTCTGATCGAGCGATAGCCGGAATGTACATCTCCTGAAAGAGTCTGGAGAACTCTTCCCAAGTGACTCATTCTGGTCCGAGCCTGGTCTCTTCAGATAGCCACCAGTGATGAGCATTGTCCGTCAACTGCATTCTGACGGCGGTCATCCAACGTTCTCTTGGAAGTTCAGCTGCTTCCAACTGGTGTTGTATGTTGGTGAGCCACTCATGAACTTCGGTTGGTCCTTCTTTGCCCGAAAAGGTACGGGGCTTGAGTTGACGAAAATCGGTGATAGACCCCGTTGCTGGTCGCCTAGCTTGTGGGTTCACTTGCTCCAATGCGGTTACTAGGCTGGTCCTCAAGTACTCCGCCTCGTGACGCTGATTCTCTTGATGAATTTACTGCTGGGCTTGCATCATTACGTAGATCATTTGAAATATCTGCTGCCCGTCTATAGGTTGCCCTTGTGGGAATACGGGCATCGGTGGAACGAACTGCGGAGGCGGTGGAATGTCATCATGCCGGAACCTTGAATTTTGCTGGGCTCCTTGAGAAGATTGTCCTCGGTCTTCGGGTGTCACTCCTTCATCATAAGTGACCACAGCATCGTGTGGTGTACTCAAGGGATGCTCGTCTCCGCTTCTTGGATCCATTACTCTGCATCAAAAATAAAATATAAGAAGCGCACAGGATTCAAGGCAAGATGCAAGTCAAAAGTTAATTTGAATACGATATAGATATCAAGAACGATTCAAGCAAGTGGATGAGATCCTAAAAACTTATCCTATTCTTATTGCAGGCATGTTCGGTACCTAAGTTAAAATCGAACAATTTAGTCGTTGACCTGCATGGGCCACCACAAAAACCATGTCACGCCCCAGTCCCAAAATATCGAGGGACTGGACGCGTGATAATGGCCAGCAGCATGCACCGATGGACAAACCCAATTTAATGGATCCATCGGAGCATACTTAAGTTGTATTACAATAGTCAGGGTTTACTATTCTCATCTACAGAATAAAGATAGCAATAACAGCAAAAGAAATAAACAACATCCAGTTACAAGTAATTAAAAATTGGGGAACAACCCGATATTAAGTCTGTTTACAAAAGTTTATTTAAACAGAAAAATAAAGAGTTTATTGGCCAAATAAAACTGAGCATGGCGAAGCAGTTGTTCAGGAGAAGTCCTCAGCGATCACCTCGTCCTCAGGTTCTGGTACTGCTCCGAGAAGTGCTCCTGTTCCGTACACCTCATGATAGATCTCGTCTGCTAAACCTGGGGACATAATCCAGATCCAGGTCCTCAGGGGACATAGCAAGGTACAAGAAAGCTCAAGCCAAAATAAATGCAGTACAAAAAATAATGAAACAATAGGGTCAACTATATAACCATCTATGTGAAATGCAAGTTGAGAGCATCACTAAAACTTAGGCTGATACCACTACAAGCTCTGTGTCGGGGAGCCGGTAGCAGTTATACTATGTATTTTACTATGAGTTTACTATGAATTTTATATATATATAATCAGCCTGTAGCCTGTGTGTCTCTTCCCACCCAATGTAATCACACGTCTCATGTCCATGACACGCAAGATCAAAACTAATGCAGCAAGTCATAATATGAACTAACAATATAATATCCATGTCAATCCTGCATCCTACACAGAATCACCATGAATATCTCAGGAAGATTCTGTATCATGATCTGTGTCAGGTGTCCTGGGTATATTGTACTTGATATGGCAAGTACAAGAATGTAAAGGTCACGATATCCATCTCTAGTTGACCTTACACAACCCCGCGTACGGTGTTGGCACCCGACCATTAATCGGAAGCTAAGTAAGTCAAACAGCCCTAGGTTTAAGTATGTACAACAGTTAATTAAGTCAAGTAATTAAGTAACAATACTGCAGGATATTGGCAAGGTACACTTACCTGAGTTTTCGGCTTCAATTGTAGCTCTAACTTACGTGGGAATTATAGGGAGTACTCCGATTGCTGAAATAAATATTACCATCAGATCCAGAAAATATTAATCAACTAGAAATGCCTGTCCTTAAGTCCAATTTGGACACAGGGGCATAAATGACATTTCAGGGCAAAACGGGGTCCAAATGTGGGCCGCTTCGCACGGATAAACGTGTCAGGGTCAAAGGTCTCCAAATCAGTCCAACTTAGTGTCAACAGGTCAAGAACGATGATACGAACCCAACGGAACTTCCAGAATTGGATTCCGATGAGCCGTTCTCAAAATCGCCCGTCAAGTGGAGCGTGTGGGGCCCACGATACGCGATTTTGTCAACGTTCTCAGAATCGAACCAAACTTGTCTCACAGGACCAGCGTATTGCTACGAGTTCGATGGCGCAAGTTTCATCTCGATCCGACGTGTGTACACTAAGTTACAGCGAGATTCAGAATGGTCAAATATGGGACGGTGTCCGCGGATACGCACTGATTCCGGTGTGCACGCACATCCGAATCAGCTTCTGCGAAATCTCGCACATCCGTATCAACGACGCGCGCGTATCTGTGAAGACCGCATGCGACCTAGTCGTCCCGTTTGGCGGGGCACACTCGGTTCCGGGGTGAAACAGGACGTTGGTTTTCCTGTTTTTGGATCGCGGTTCACGATCACCACATGACGCGATGCACCGAGCGGTTTGCACGGGCACCGAGGGGGTCATGCAGGCTACGCGATGCAACTGACAGAATCGAAAACAGAGCTACGAGGAGGAAGATACGAGTACCTGAACATGGCTCAAAAAATAGCGTATTCTCGTATCCGACACGTGTCCGACACGTGCCAGGGTACTATTCACCGAAGCTAGGGTTTGGGTTCTGGCCGGAGCTTGGCGGCCGGAGGGAGGCTGGGGTGCGAAGGCGTGCTGGCCGGAGGTGGGCTGCTGCGGGTGCTCGGCGTCGGAGGCTCGGGGATGGCCGGAGTTCGAGCGGAGAGAGGCCGGAGGCAGCGGGGCCTGGGCTCGGGTTGCGGTGGCTCAGG
This sequence comes from Iris macrosiphon, assembly GCA_036927795.1. Classification (NCBI taxonomy): domain Eukaryota; kingdom Viridiplantae; phylum Streptophyta; class Magnoliopsida; order Asparagales; family Iridaceae; genus Iris; species Iris macrosiphon. Next base: position 75,575,062 of record JAYESA010000019.1, on the reverse strand, counting down.
TGAAGCCGGCTGCGCTGGGGCTGAGGCGGCGCTCGTCGGCAGAGCTGCGGCGAGGCAGGGTCTGGAGGAGGCGGGGACTGAGGAGTGCGGCGGGTGGTTTGTCGAACAGAGGCGGGGCAAGAGGGGAGTTCGGCTGGGTTAGGGTTTAAATAGAGAGGGGGAGGAAGACGAAGGGGCGGTCCGGTGAGGGAGAGGAAGCGGAGGGGCGGGGAAGACGGAGAGCGACGGCGGCGGACGTTACGCAGCGGCGGGAGGCCAGGCGGCGGCGGTTGGCCGGCCGGAGGGGAGGTGAGGAGTCAGGGAAGAGAGGAATAGGTTAACGGGTTCGGGTGGTAATGGGTCGGGTCGGGTCAGGTGGATCCGGCCCGATCCGCTATGCTAGGGCACGGGTCGGGTTTAGCGGGTTTCGGGTCGCGGGTTAGACCCGGATCTGACCCGCTAGGCTTAAGTTGGGCTTGGTTTAATTAGACCAGTTTGGTTCAGGAATTGGTTTGGTTTGGTTTCTTTAAAATAAACCCGGTTTATTTTAGTTTAATTAATTAATTAGTTTTTAGGGCTTTTAAAAAGCTTCCGGGGTCCAATAAATTTTCGGAAAATTATCCTATGTCTAGTTTTTTATTTTACACCATAAAATATTATTTTCATAATATATTAATATTATTTATTATCATTTAAAAATTATTTAATAATTAAAATACCTGAATTTAATTACAGAAAATTCCTAGAAAATTCTAGAAAATTGTGAAAAATCCAAATTTAAAAATTTCTTGAAAATCAGGGGGATTACACCAGGTGGGGGTTGCTTCGCGGATCCAGCTTTGGTGACAGGTAGTTTGCGATTGCTTTACGGAGCGACATTGGTTTTAGCAGTTCGAGGCCAGGAAAGAGATCAAGGTTTACAGCAAACTCAATCTGAGGAAGGAGCGTCACCATTCACACAGTTTCGGGGGAGCTGTGGGTCATCGAGGAAATGCACAGTGCGTGATATTCTGCTCGAGGATGCATGTGTATGGGGGAGCTTCAAGTTCGGACACGAAGGTGGACAGATTCAAGAGTTTGAAACTCGGGAGAATTGCATTGTCCGGTAGGTTAGGGGGTGAAGAAGCTCATCGAAACGTTAATACATTTCGGTGGAAGACTGAAGTCGGGGACATGCATCCAAGACTCACGGTGATGCTGATAGTCAGGGACTTTGGTCTCAGTCGTGTCATTGATGTCGGCAGGATCCCAGTGGTACAGAAGGTGCTACGCATGGCAGCTAGTATCGATGTGACGGTCGAGGAGCTGGAGACGAAGGAAGATGCAAAAAAAACTCGGGGGATAGGAGATCGGTGGCATGGGGGAGCAAAAACTCTATCGTGGGGCGACAGACATGGAGTCCAGTTGAGAAGTCATGGGGTCAACACCCTCTCATCAAACTGGAGGGGAAGATTGTTGGGGTCCAGTCTGGATTTGGTGAATTTTGGAGCCCAAATATAGTCAAAGATTTTTATTTGATATAATTTGAAAATCTACATTAATTGTAAGATTTGATTAGATTTCAAATTTGTATCAAATATTTAATTTCACCATATTTGGACGTCCATAATTGGTGT